>OX387241.1:58120169-58552669 GCA_947561735.1 Cenchrus americanus
TAACCTAGCTGACGAAGGCAAGCTCCGGTGCATCTAACCCAGTTTTAAAATTCTTTATTCAATTATCTATGAATGATTGTGCATTTACGTTCAGGAGTTGAATGAAACCCTAGATGCATGATCCATAGGTACCTTTGTCCTTACTAGTATGATAGGTCGATAGCTGCTAAGCTATAGGACCGTTACAAGTCGAGTGATGACCTCACTCGCGAGAATAGGTTCCTAGATAGGAATCATAATAAATCCTAAATGGATTGCTCACGTGGTAAGAGCATGGGATGCGGGCTCCGGTCCGGTGGTTATCCGGGTTAAATTTTTGAACGTACTAAGCACATGTCGGGTATGGGACCGGTAAGCCTAGTACCTTAATGAGGCGGCGAGGGATCCTACCGTTACTACTCTTGGGATTCGCTCTCACGGCTCGCCACCGGTGGTGTATGGTGACTCTGGGTGTACTAGGTGGGACATGCCAGATAGCCTGCACCAAAGACTGTAAGATTCGATCCCGACCCGAGGATTTTTGGAAACGACACCGGGGACCGCCGTACCTTTGTGGGCGACCTACCGTGTGTTTGGGTTTACCTTGCAAGGTTTAAATCAATCGATTGTCGGCCTCTCACCGTTACCCGAGACTCGCTTACTCCACTAGTCATGAGATCCCTAATGATGGAAGTTGATGAAGATGATGCTTGATTAATTGTATTGTACAACTTTGTTTGTACTAGTTGGCTAATGTAGTAAAGATTGAACCTACTAGAACTTGTGCTAAAATCTTGAAAGTAAGGACCTACTCTTTGTTACTTTTTAGCAAAAGCAACCCAAAGAGCCAAAAAGCCTTTCATGGTCTAGATTTGGTGAAGTAGTTATCACCGACGGGTAAGTCTTGCCGAGTATTAGTATACTCGGCCTTGCTATAATGTGTTGATCCGGGTAATGCCTTCGGTGATGTGTGGCCCGGAGAGATCCCGCCGGGCCGGGAGCCGGAGTGGGTGGAGGACGACTACCGAAAGCATCATGGATGACCTCCCGTGGTGTCTCCGCTTCGTTAGTTTATTTCCGCCGCTTTCGAAAACTCGAACTATTTCGTGATGGCAAAAACTATGGTTTGTAATAAATAAACCCCGCGGGGTACAAATTTGGATATTAAAGATGTTGTATCTCCGGACTCGCCTTTGAGTGAGTTTTAATGCATATATTCGATCCTTGTGCTTTTCAAGTGATTTACGGGCGTTAACCCGACAACTAACGACAGGATGATACTTTATTATTGCTTAATGACCAAAGTGGATCGGTCTCGGGCGATAGTACGGTATTTTCCGGGCGGGTTGTCACGGTCGCGGACGAGGTGGTCGGCACCTCAAAGCATAGTGGGGCCAAGCCGGCCCGCTACATGCGCGCATGTGCATCACGGCACGGCGTGCCGCGACGCGTGGCCGGCGGGGCGGCCGTCGCCGGCCGCGACTAGTGCCTGGACGTGGCACACAGGGTCTTGAACGGGCGGAGGGTCCACGGTGTCGAGCGGGTCCACGACGATGTTTCCATAGCCTCCGTACTCCGGCGCTCGGACGACTCGACGCGTGGCAGGACATGTGCCGACGCGCGTACGCGCTTTGGTGCGGCGTCGTCGTCGCTCGGGTCGTTTTTTCAAACTATTTACGAAACTTCAAAAATGCATAACTCTTGCAAATCCCAACTAAGTGAAAAATCTACAAAAATAAAAGTTGTAGAGGAGCTTTAGACCTACCACTTTCCCAAAGGGCGACATGATGTTTGAGCAATGGTTTGTCGCGGAACGTCGGCCGAAGTTGGCAGAATTCTCGGCCCCAAGTTACTGTTCACAGCACGTTCAACTCGATTTTTGGCCAATTTGCACTCAAAATTTGAATGTCCACCAATTATTAAAATTGTGTTCCCGAAAATAACAAACAACTTTCATATTGGCCGATTTTGAAGTTCTATAGTGAAATTTGGAGAACGCGCAAGGAAACCGAATCGGCCTTTTTGAGATCTAGGGTTTTGACCACGATTTGGGATTTTGACCAATGTCTTTTGTGCAAATGTGTGCCCAATCATGTCAAACATGTTTAGGAGCTAATTAACCCCGATTAACACAACTAAATGAGTTATTTATCTTTAATAAACACTGGGGTGTTACAATCTACCCCCTTAAAAGAAATCCCGTCCCGAGATTAGGAATTTAAAAGGCTAGCTTGGGGAAGGTTCTTCTCAAATAGAAATGCATACCCGTGAAGTTATGTTTGCCTTATTTCACTTGGGGTATTGGTCGTTTGCCTTGATTCCCCTGTTTGGCTCTTGAGCCTCGACCCCCGCCGATTTGGTTTGTTCGCTCGGTCTTCGGGCATTTCCCGACAAAATGCCCGGGTTCTCTACAATTGTAGCAGAGACGAGGTGTGGGTGCATTGGACCCCGGAACCCACCGGGTTTTGATGGGCCGATCCACAACACTAGCCGGGTTGCTTGGCTTTTTCTCACGGGAGGGGAGTTCGGTGCGGGTAATTTCCCATCCATTTAAATTAATCTTTGGCAAATCTCGCTTGTGACTCTTACTCCTTCTTCCTTCGTCCCTAAGGTTCATAGGAAGCCGAGACGGTGGCATGAGTGAATCTAGGAATTGCCGACCGGAGTCTTGGTTCCGTTGATTTTGAGCTTCATGATTCATCAATAGATCGAATAGATAGACTTGCTCCATAATAGATTCCGATATTGCTCGGGAAAGACCGTCGGATAGACTAGTTTGCGGTAGCCCTTGATAACGATTATGGATGACATTTTGCACTAGTTGGCTTAACACTAAATTTTGGCCCTCCAAAATTTTCATGGTGTTGGCAAAGATATCCACCACCTCCTGTGTTGGTGAAAGAGACGGGAACATCTCATTGGGTCGAAGATTGACTGGATCTCCTGTGGTGGGATCCATTTCCCTGAAAGTTCATGACGATCCAATTAGACTCCCTAAGAGTACAAAAATCCGAGTAGGGTAGTTATTTATAAACACGCATATCAACAAGGTTAGAAAGTTAGAGAACTCGATCCGAAGGTTTTATAGGGGTTTGTTTTTAAGAAAGGAGCCAATAGCCATGTTCTACAAAGAGTGGTCGGGAATCAAAGATCGATACTTCCCTCTTTACCGATGGTCGCCACGGTGTAGTAATGATGGCACGCTTGGCGTAAGAGACCGGACCCGGGAGACCAATGCGAAGCACTGGCCGCCGTAGCGAAACATGGCAGTAATGGAGTGGCACGGAATCGATGGAGCACGGATATGTAGGCGGTCCAAAGATCGTTAATGTTCGGTTGTGGGTGTAAGGGATTTTTCTCGACAGAGATCGTCGTCCGGGTCATCCATAAGAATGCCGATTCTTTTCGTATCCATAGAGAATATTCCTCGTCTCCAAAGGAATTTTAGAAAGAGAAAATCTTTTCCGAGTTTAACCAACTCGGAGAAGAAGACGGATGGAGGGTTCTATCTTTATCTTATTCATGTCATACATAGGCCACCCATTTGGGGCGGTGATCCGACGGTTGTCACGGATGATAACCATTGGTATGTCGACGAGAGGGTGCACTACCATCGAGATACCCTTGGAGGCAACGATACTATAGTGAGGCGTAGGCAAGTGATCGTAGCTTCGTGAAGAGATGGTAGAGCGATGATGTTGTGTAACGTCATCATGGCTCGAAGAGGATGAGATAAATGACTCGAGAGGATTAACTGTGGTATCAAAAAGAGTTCGAGGTATTCTCAATTTAGTATCGAATTGCTTTGATAAAGATGATCGAAGGATTTGCCAAACTTTCGTTTTCTTATATCATGATTCCATTAATTTGAAAGAAACGTGCAAAATCATCACAAATCACCGAGTACTAGAAAACTCCTCATATCTTGACTTTTGGAGAACCTTGATTGCTCATGAAAAATCTCTCGTTTATACACCTTCACCTTAACTTGGCCGAGTTGATATCGGGCGAACTGTTGTGATTAAGCGAAAGAAGACCGAGTTGAAAAGTTTTCACAAGGATCTCTATAAGGAATGAGAATCTTAGCAAATGATCATACTAAGATTGCTAAAAGAAATATTTTAGGAGAGTAACAAGGGTTCGATGATGGATTAAGGGTTCCACCATCGTAGGTCCGATGTTAGTACATAAGAATAGTCAAGGATGGTAAAGTCATAGAGAGTAGTTGCCGGGAGTTCTTACGGATATTTAGTGGGAAAGATATGAAAGGACAAGCTAGTACAGGAACTTCGAAAGGCTTGCTCACATGTCACTTGTTTTATGGAGTATTAGCGCCGGCGTTCATCCCATTAGTGGTGCAATGACTTTTAACTGGATATGTGGTGCACCAATGAGACATGCTTGCAATATTAATGCATATAGATGAGTTGTGCATCGGTGGAATGGTGCTCATAATGATGCTTATGATGAGGTGGATATATGTATATGCACATGAGCATATGATGCTTATGCACATGAACTTATGGTGCTTATGTAATGATGCATAATGAGTGATGCACATGATGTGTGCATGATGTAGTGCAAACATGATGATGCACATGTTGATGAAATGCGTTGATGCATATGCTCATGAGATATGTTGCTCATGGTGAATAGTCGGTATGCTTTATTGCACCCATGGAGTTAGTTAAGAAAGGGGAAGCAATCAAAGAGTAGGGAACGAAATTGTGGTGAGTCATTTTCCATAACCCAAGATACCCAGCGCGCTCCTTGTGATAATCACATGGCTGCAGACCACATGATACCCTAGATTCCGCCGTGGCACCTTTAGTTAGGGAAACATCATCAACCACAAGGAAGGTAGAGTAGAAGGGTTTTTTATACCTATGCAAGTTAGTCACCCAAGATTTCCCAAATGCACAAGTTATATAATGCGTAATGAAAATGTGTTGTTAAGGTACGCATATGCATTGTGATAAAATGCTCCAATTTGCCCGCCACAAGATTATTCACACTTATAAACAAGAATTTATTTATTTGTTTGTGAGAAGCATAGGGGAAAAAATCAAGTTTGAGGCAAGGAACTTTAGAGCGAGAAAAGTAGGGATACCATCACCAGAAAGTTGTGGGACCAACATTTCATGGCTATAAGGAGTTGAAGTGTTGTCTCCTATCTAGAGAAAGTGTGGGGGAAAACAACCAAAGAAAAAGAGCACAACAGAGTTTTAGTTGACTTGACAAAAGATACGGTATGTTCCTTATGTAGGTAAGAAGGTATCGATACTTCGTATTCATTTTATTGCCCTCAAAATCGATGAGCAAGGTCAAAAAGAAACCTTTTCAAAGTTGGGAGATCGATAGTGATCGAACTCATGATGCCAACATCTAGGAATAGTTGAGTGCTTCAGAGAGCATGCCCACATGGTACGGGAGTGAACACGTCAGCTAAGAAATCATACTCACGAATCCGAAAACCTCTACTCTACCTTGGCGGTTGTGCAGCAAGCCAAGGTTCACAAACATGTTCACAACTCTTAGAGTAGGAACATGAGGAGGCTGAATTTTGATGAGCGTGTCGAATACAAAGTTTCAACCCACGTTTGTAGTTTTAATTAGCCCCAAATTTTCAAGGAAATGAAAAGAAGATCTTATCACGATTTCGCTAGAAGAAAAATCCTAGCTATCAAATGATTTCATTTGGTACCCAATGCTTGGGCCATGCTCTCATGGTGCTAATCAAGCACTTGCCAAGCGAGAGCAATTTCAAGTTGGGCTAGCCTCATGCATTGATCACCACACCCAAATGGAAGGTAATAGCCATTCGTATAGCACAAGTTCGATGACAATGGTGGATTGCTACCACTTGCCTCATTATCCACTACTTCTCGGAATTGAGGAAAGGGTTTCGTCCATCGAAACCATGTGATTTCCCCTTAGATATTTCATCTATAATTTTGCCAACAAAATGACAAGCAGGCATGTCTAAGGAGACTTCAAGTGGAAACTTCCGAATTTGGAAAACAATAGCTCGAAAAATAAATTCATATTTCTCGGCCCCGAAAGTGCATCTAGGCCCCTAAGTGGATTTTGGTGAATTGAATGACAAGGCGATTAAAGGACTAATGAATTTGTCTAAGATTGTGAGCAGGTTTTCTTTATATATTCATGAGCAACCATTGAAGTAATTAATTATGGATGTATATTATGGCTCACATTGACAAAGACAAGTATATGGTGCAAGACTTCATGAGTTTATTGAAAGAGAACAAGATGATGAGTGTACACACTATGGTTCTAAAATTGGAAGCTTGCACATCTGTTGTCAATCAAGATCAAGCATTTGGAGAAGGGTTTTCAAATGAAAGGTTAATTGTGTATGAAGCAAAGTGGAACTCAAAGTGGATTGGATAAGTGATGAAGAGATCAACCGAGACGTCTAGGGTGAGGGACTAAGCAATCTTTGGGGCCGTAGCTAAGCCGCCATATGTGGTTTGCTAAGGTGAAGCTCTAGCATCCGTGGGGTCTTCAAGTATCATATTCAAACCTTAACCGAGGGAAGCTTTGCAAGTCATCAACTTGTTAAGATTGACAATATGGAGTGACTTACGAATGCGAGTGTGCATTCCTATGCTATATGGAAAGATCCTAAGTCACTAGCTCAAGTATGGACGTGCTCAAGTCAAAGGCTATGTTGAAAGCCCTCAAGTGGATATTGTTCAAGTATGGCAAGAATTGAAGTTGTTCAATCTTAAGAGATCAACGTAGTTCTTTTATTCTTTTCTTGAGTATAGGTATGTCGTACTATCAAGAGGGATGCAACTTAGCGAGTTGACCAAGTCAAAGTGCTCTTTAGTTGACCTAAGTGAGATCTAGCCTTAGAGTGTGCTAACAAACCCTCCTAACCTAACATGGGTCATTTCATCTTGGTGGTGAAGTGCTAGTTTCTTAGAAAAAGGTTTTGGGGGTATCTCGGGCCCGACCGGTCCGGCCGGTCGGAGGCACCGGTCCGACCGGTCGTTGCTAGCCCAACGGCTAGTTTTTCAAACACCGGTCGCCGGTGTGAGGCACCCGTCGACCGGTGCCACCGGGGACTAACGGCTAGTTTTCTCTTTTGAGGGGTATAAATACCCCAAGCCTTCTTCAGGTGAGAGTTGTTGTTTCTAGTGAGTTTGCTTGAGGTCCGAAGCCATTTCTAACTAGCTCTAAGCCTTAGTGGCTCTCCCCAACCCTCTCTTTGTGAGATTTGTGGATTCAAGCCATATTCTTGTGTTGGGTTGAGAAAGTGAGCTTAAGAGTGACCTAGCGAGCTAACAAGAGCATTTCCATAGCTTGAGCACTTTGGTTTCGAGTCTACAAGCTTTGAAGCGTTTGTTACTCTTGGAGGTTTGCCTCCTAGACGGCTAGGTGTCGCCGGCTAGCTCCCAAGGCCGTGGTGAGCGGCGAAAAGTTTGTAAGGGCTGCGATCTTGCCTCTTCGTGGAAAAGATCCCCTTAGTGGAAAGGAGGAAAGTGGTTGAAAGAGACCCGACTTGTTGTGGGAATTGTTCCTTACAAGCTCCTCAACGGAGACGTAGCCATTCCTCGGTGGGTGGTGAACTTCGGAAACAAATCCTTGCCTCTTCGTGTGGTTCGACTCTCTAAGTTGTTTTTCTAGCATAATTACATTTGCTTCCGCTTCGATCTACTTGGGTGTGTTACTTGTGTGTGCAGGGATCATTACCTTGCTTGTGTTCATCTACAAAGGCCACACACCAAGTTCAGTTCGTGCTAGAAGTCAAGAGGTGCTTGAAGTTGTTTTTGCAGGTGTTCTGTGCTACACCGGTCTGACCGGTGAGGCGCACCGGTCTGACCGGTGTCACCTGTGAAGTCCAGTGCTTGACCGGTCTGACCGGTCACCACCACCGGTCTGACCGGTGGAGCACTGTCAGCTCAAGTGTTTGGGGAAAAAGAGTTTAATTTGGTCGTCACACCTATTCACCCCCCCTCTAGGCGACATCAAGGTCCTTTCAGGCCCAAGTGTCGAAAATTTCTAAATTTTGGTAAGCATGTGTAGAATTTCATAAGCCACAACTTTGGTATTCAACTCCGGGACAGATTCAACTTTTACCGGGGTCGAAAGGTTCGTTACCAAAGCTCGTCTAGCAGTTTTTACAGCAAACGGGGGCTTACTAAAAATTCGATGTTTCTCAATACACACATGCAAAAATGCTGAATTTTTATGAGCATAACCATCATAAAATTATGAATCATTTTGATATTCAAGATTTGCTCTATATCCCAAAGGAAGATAACCTAAAAATTTGAATTTCAGAGATCACTAAATCTGAAATTCAGCACGACAGAGACCTAGTGTCAAATTTCAAAGATCACTAAATCTGAAATTCAGCAGGACAGAGACCTAGTGTTTTGGGTATAACTCTCAAACTAAAAATCTAGTGACATTGAGATTTCTACATAAGGTAGATAGATACCTAAGGATCAGTTTTGGTATTCAAAGTTTGAATAATTTCAGATTGGAAAAAGGTGCAAAAGATCCATTTTCAGAGTGTTGTTGCCCAGAAAATTTCAGCAGGACGACGCTTCACTAAAAAGAATATATCTCATGGATTAAGAACCCGATGACCATGAAATTTTTACAGCACAAAGTAGGCTATATAAGATACATTTTTGGTATAGATTGTCTAGGAAGATACTGAATGGAACTCTATTTAAAAATTCGAGTTTTCAGCCTAACTCAGGATTTTGACAGAATTTTCAGCATGACCTAGGCTTAGTGATTTGCGCATAGCTTCAGTTTTATTCATTTTAAAATCATGAAAAGCTCATGGAAGAATCTTAACTAGCTGATAAGCAATTTTCCTACAGATCACTTAGTCAAAAACTTTCTAGATCATTCTTAGAAAAATTAGGACAGCAACTAGACATACATTTGATCACATCACATAATTTACCAAACTAACATGAATGATCCTTAAGAATTATAAATTGACTTATAGATCACATATAAGGTGCATTAGGATCATTTTCAGTTTTGGTTGATTTTAACATGATGCAAGAGCGTCCTATACGTTCTTACCAAGCATTTAAGCTTAAAATCGAAGTTAGTGCCGGTGGCGGGGCATATATACGTTTCTCCCCGTAATAACAAGTCGGAAGCTATTCGTTTCTTAATTACCGTACCTAACAACCGTGGTTAGTGTACCTGCAGAAAATCACGGAACATTCGGAACATTTCGTGCCAGCACTCACGAAAGTGTCCGCATTCATTACCGTTCAATATAGAAACGGTATCCATGCATAAAGCCGCCGCATGGACAACGTCCTAGTTAAGACTCGACGCGACGTGACACCCATTGGAATAGGTCCCACTAGTCCCTCACGGGACTTTCCGGTGGTACCACCACGTATGAAACCTCTTGAGCCTCACCATCATGCTTGCGCCACCCCGACCTTGCACATCGATGTCCGCCCAACCTCGCTTTCTATGGCCGCATCATCATCCCCACTACCCACACGCCTCTCCAGCATAAACGAAATGAGATGACATATCTAATGTTAATGTACTATCGCTTGAGGACTCACCTATCAATGACATGAATATCTTTTTATGGAAAACGTGAGGGACTATTATGCAAAATAACGACAACGTTGGAAACCATGACCCTTTAATATTAGGTGTGTATGTGTATATTATCTCTTCTAAATAATGATATAAGTGCGTTTTCGTAAAACTATAATGCTTGTTGTCCCATTTATGTTAGTTATACACAATTTTAAAGTAATAATGTGACAGAACCGCCCAAAATAGTTCCGTGTTATCGCCTAAGCCCGTCCACGTGTCCATTAAGCAATAATAAAGAACTACTCTGTCGCTTCCACCGGGTAAAGCCCGGTAAATCACACACAACGAGATCGCCGATATGCGCTAAGCCCACATGAAGACGGGACCGAGTACAACATTACATTACATTAAAGTTCACAAGTTCAACATTATTACAAACCAGGTTTTTCATACATAAAAGTAAACATGGTTCAGAGTTTAAATAGCGGAAATAAAACTAGGGGAAGATACACATGGGAGGCCATCCATAGAGTATCACTCATCAACATCGTTCTCCCACTCAAGCTCCCAACCATCTGGAATAGAGCCAGGCCAGATGGGGTTACCTGAAAACCACAAATTAAGCAAGGCCGAGTATTAATACTCGGCAAGACTTACCCGACAAAAGAAAATACAACTAGACATGCAAGGCTTTTTGGTCGTTGGGTTTGTTTTGCCAAAAGCGACTAAGAGTTTATCCTTATTTTCGGATTTTAGCTCCAATTATAGTATGTTAACCATTCTAAGCATGTTGTGCAAACAATATTAAACAGTAATAATATTAATCCAAAATGTTCCATAAATATACATGGGGTAGCCGGTGGTCAAGCCGACTCGGATAACGGCGAGTGACCGACGATCGATCGATTTATATCCTTGCAAGGTAAACCCAAGATACATGGAAGAAGGTAGACCAAATGCGGTGTCTACCCCAACCGAGGCGGTTCCCAACATTCCACGAGTTTTGGATCGGACGCTACAAACTGCGGTACACGGTTATCCGGAGGGTCTAACCGGACCCGTTCGGACTCACACACTATACCACGGGTAGCTAGCCGGAGACGCATCCCAAGCGGGTAGCTAGAAAGATCCCACCCCGATTCGAAGGTACTAGGCTTACCGGTCCCATTCCCGACAAGCACTTGGTACGTTCAATAGCTTAAACCAAAGCATAATGTTACTCGGTCGAGACCGAACCCATTGCTCTTACCACATGAGCGAGTCATTTTAACCAACGTATGATTCCAACAAGAATATCCTATATCTCGCGAGCAATGAGTCATTACTCGACTTGTACCGTGTCCTTAAAGCATGGCACTAGCATCCTAGCATACTAGTAAAAGAGCATATGAGTCCTAAGGATCATGCATCTAGGTTTCAAAGCAACTCCCGAAACTTAAATGCACAAGTAAACAATAAATACCGAAATGAAAAAGGTATGAAATTTTGAAACAAAAGGTTAGATGAACCAGTGCTTGCCTTCCTCTAACTCAACACTAACACAAGCCTTGGGCTGTTCGGACTTTGGTCCAAGTCTTGTTGCACACTCAATCGGTTCACCTCCCCGCTAGTGCTCCCTCCTCCTCATGGGTGAGCGTATACGTCCCGTCCGGTAAATCTACACGTATACATGCACATGCATCAGATTATGGTGTAGGTGGGAGAATTACCACAAAACCAACTCTTGTTGGACACATTCATCCAAACATTAATATTTTCTCACAAAAATTATTAGGGTGGTATGGTGATGAACAAAAACACTACTTGATGGTGATTGTGTGCACATCTAAGCAAATTAAGTTACTTAACTTCACCAAACAGTAAGGGGTGTGTTTAAATGATTAAAAATAGGAACAAAACATAAACTCCTTGATCTTAAAAAGTGACTAAACACCTTTAATTGATTTTTAGCTAGCCTTTCATCAAAAATTCATATAAAATCAAAAACACTTCAAATGAGTCTAAACTTTTGCACACAGCAACATATTCCTATTTTAAGCATTCAAACCAAAATATAGCTTAAAATCATTTATAAATTAATTTATATAAAAAAGACAAATTTCAGCCTAGTAATTCACCATTAATTCATACAAAAAGATTTCATAAACTTTTTTATCTCAACTTTCTTCTACAAGTCATTTATGCCAAATATGAGTTTATGAACAAGGCATATGTGCAGATTCAAATTATTTTTCAGATTTTGAATTTAAAATCCTACTCACGATTAAAACCAAATCACCTATTAAACAATTCCCTAAAATCACATCCATCATACCGGAGGTACTAATCAACAATGCAAAGCCCTAGGGTGCACAGGTGCTTAAAGAAAAGTTTACTAAAGGGGCTATAAAAAGCATCAAACTTAATCTAGCATAAAGCTTACGTAATTCATAACTAAAAATATACACATCAAAATCATGCAAACTTTGGTCACGGATCTATATATGCCATAAAGAGCAACATAACCAAAAATCAAGTTCATAGCATGCGGACGGATGACACAGGGGAACTCAAGGAAGGGGTAGGTGTAGCGTGGACTCAAGCGAAAGGGGTAGGACCTCGTTGGTGGCAACAAAGGCGCGCGGCGGGGGCGGACTGAACGACGACGACGGCTAGCGGCTTCGCGTCTGGCAGTGCAAAAGCATGGGGGCGTCGCGGACGAGGTTGTCGGCGCCTCAAGGCATAGCGGGGCCAGCTGGCCCGCTGCATGCGCGCATGCGCATCGCGGCACGGCACGCCGCGACGCGTGGCGGGGAGGGGCCGTCGCCCGGCCGCGACTAGTGCCCGGACGCGGTGCACGGGGTCTTGAATGAGCGGAGGGTCCACGGTGTCGAGCGGGTCCACGGTGACGTTTCCATAGCCTCTCGTGCTCCGACGCTCGGACGACTCAACACGTGGAAGGACGGGAGCCGACGCGCGTACGCGCTTTGGTGCGGCGTCGTCGTCGCTCGGGTCGTTTTTTCAAACTATTTACGAAACTTCAAAAATGCATAACTCTTGCAAATCCCAACTAAGTGAAAAATCTACAAAAATAAAAGTTGTAGAGGAGCTTTAGACCTACCACTTTCCCAAAGGGCGACATGATGTTTGAGCAATGGTTTGTCGGGGAACGTCGCCGAAGTTAGCAGAATTCTCGGCCCCAAGTTACTGTTCACAGCACGTTCAACTCGATTTTTGGCCAATTTGCACTCAAAATTTGAATGTCCGTCAATTATGAAAATTGTGTTCCCGGAAATAATGAACAACTTTCATATTGGCCAATTTTGAACTTCTATAGTGAGATTTGGAGAACGCGCAAGAAAACCGAATCAGCCTTTTTGAGATCTAGGGTTTTGACCACGATTTGGGATTTTGACCAAGGTCTTTTGTGCAAATGTGTGCCCAATCATGTCAAACATGTTTAGGAGCTAATTAACTCGATTAACACAACTTAATGAGTTATTTATCTTTAATAAACACCGGGGTGTTACAAATAATAATAGTCTCGTTGATGCAACATGCGCAAAAATGAATTTTTTTTGAAGTTAAGTTATGAGCTTCAAGAGACTACGATGGCTTAAATCTAAACAAAAATTGAATTTATAAGGGACTAACATGAACATGAAAAATGTTATACAAAGAAGAGGCTTTCAGCTCTTTTATTTGTGAAATCTAACGCACCTTTTTGATATTAGGTTCTGTCTGATTTATATACATGTTAACATTTTTTCTAACTGTAGTAAATTTTTTTTTGCATCTTTGGCTTGGACCTGCTGGCATCTCGGGCCTAATCTAGAATGCTGCCCAGAGTTAGTTAGTTGCTTTTGATAAAAAAAAGTTAGTTGGTTGCTTGTTCACAAAATAACGCTAAAATAGTAAAATCCATTATTTAAGATGGGTCGCTTGGTGCTAGTGCGCGTGTGCCAAGCCGACTGGGCTCGGTGGAACTCGTTAATTGTTTTTGCGTGGCTTGTTTACCTCCGGTTTGCTCGGTCTTTCTCTGGTTTTCTTTTGATCGCCCCGGACGGACCCCGGTTCACAGTTGTTTTGAACGATTCCTCGCCAGTTCTTCACGGTTTTGCGGGCTAGAGACCGATTCCGATTCAATTAAGACGATGACGGACGAAAATTTGAGCAGAAGCAATCCTTACTTTAATATTAGGTAGAGATATGCCTTGATCTTGAAAATAATTGTCAGAGTAAAATTGAAAATAATGACTCAACACTGTATGGCATTTAATAACGTACAAGTAGCACATTCACATTTTCGGCCGTTCGTTTGGCCGGTGGCCGGTGGCAGTCTTGGTTTGTTCCGAGAGAAAATCTTGTTGGTTGGTTCTTGGTGGCTGATTTGTCGTGAGAGAAAATCTTGCTTGATGGTGGTGATAAGCAAAGCGAACAGGGCGTTTAATCATTGATTGCATCCAAGCCTCCAAGGTCTCCAACCAACAACCAAACACTGATATACTGGAACAACTTATCATTTTTGCATGGTCGAAAGTTTTGCACGATGTAAGCCACTCCCGGTTCGCGTGAATGAGGGATTGAAACATGACAGTTATGTTTTGAGCAAAGTGATGTACGTATATTTAGTGGTTGGAAAGGTGAACTTTCTTAAATCAAAGGATTTCATGAGGATATTAAAAGAAAGAATGTTGGAGAATATGACAACAACAGTACAAGCACCCCTTTTTTTAAGCGGAACTGAAACGAATCCCTCCTCTGGTGGATAGTTCAATGGAACCTGATTTGATCAGTACCCGCTCATCCTTAGACCACCTGCACTCGCATTGCTCTATAGATTAGCTCTAAAAGGAATATTCCAACCACGTCTGCAAGAATCTTTACTCTACATCAACTTCCTCCGCGCTCCTGTTGCTCTATATATCTACTCTATACCCAATAACCATATATTTTATTCATCCATCTCGACCTGCCATCTTCAATTAAAAATTCTTATGTTATCACTACAGGGACTAAAGCGTGAGGAACTATACCTTTTAGGGACTAGAATGTAAGAAAATACAACTTGTAAAGATTAAAATATGAGAAAATAGAAAAGAGAAGGGGTAAAATAAAAACAACCTTATCTCTACCCCCTCTCTCCTTGCTCGGTCTCTCTCACTTTCTCGATCTCTCCCGGCGGAGGCGGAAGGAAGGCTGGTGCCGGTGCCACCGGCGTTGCTGCTGCCTGCGCAACAACCTCCCACACCTTCCCCAGCGAAGCTCCGGCGCAGCAGCCTCCCCTGCATCAACCCGCGCACCTCCACGCAATCCCCTTCCCCGCATCGCCGGTATGTAGCCGCCGGATCCGACTCGGTGAGGACCGGCTGCACCCGCTGGACGGCGAGGGCCGGTCGCGTCTTCAGAGCTCGCTGGAATCGAGTTCCCTCCCTGGACATCGCCTCCCTCTCTATTGCTCCTGCTCGCACTGGAATCGAGCTCCATCTCTCGTTCTCTTCGGAGCGGTGTAACAGCCCAAAATGTAATTTCAATGTTAGTCTTGTATCATGAGCATAATGGTTTTGCTAAGATAAAATTTTTAGGTTTGTTTAAATGACCTTGTATTTTTTTAATTTATTGAATAAAGTGAATATGCATCCTTGGGAAGCAACTTAGATTTTGACCATAGAACCTATGTTGTGTGATGACTTGTTTAATTAGTACTTCTTCCGACATGAATTTAGGTATCTGTTTTCGAAATTTTAGAGATCATCTTAATGTCAAACAAGCTTACCCGAAATTTCAAAAGTATCATTCCGGAAGAATTTTCTTTTCAATTCTATAATAGCTATGATTCCAATTTCAAGCAAAATGGGTTGCCCATGATCTCTTCTATTAACACAAATTTTTGTGGATTTTTTGGAGGCTTGGAAGATAAAGTTTAGGATTTAGAGAAAGGAGAGATGTTTCGTCCGGAACGGGCGGACGGTCCGTACCTCGCTCGCGGACGGTCCGTGCGTGCCGCTGCCTGCGTGTCGTGCGCGCAGAGAAGCCGCGCCACGCGCCCCCGTTGGGTCCCACCGACCATCCACCTCACCCGGCGTCCTCCCCCCTCTCCTTCCTCTCCTTAGACACTCCGAGAGCCCCTCCCTCTCTTGTTTTCTCCTCCACCCAAGCCATGGAGGAAGGAACTCCTTCATCTCCATCAAATCCACCATATCTCGCCGGAGATCGTCGGAGGATCACCGGAGGACGTCACCGACGAGCTTCTCCACTACCCCATCTACCTCTTCCTCGCCGGAGACCAAGGAGAAGGCCATCCCTAAGCTTCTTCATCTTCTTCCCCAAGCACCATGGATGAACTCGGCCCGATTTACTCCAATTCCGCCCTACACCAACAAGCGGCCTATTGCTCATGCTCTACTCATCACCGGTGAGCTTCCCTCGCCCTCACCATCTCCCTTTCACCCTTGTGCAACTCCATAGCCTATCCATGGATCCCTTTTGAGTTTCATCACCATTGATGACGTAGAGCTCAAAATACCTTATGCATGTCAAATCTATCACTTGGAATCAACTCTATACACTCTCAGGAACCCATAGAAACAAACCCCACCCAAACCCGAGGCCGGAGCCGCCGACGGCGAGCTCAACGGTGAGCCACGGCCCGGGGGCGGACGGTCCGACCTTAGGGGACGGACGGTCCGTAAACCGCACAAAAAACCTCCAGAGACGTTGTTTTCTCGCCTCCAGGGTCGGACGGTCCGTCAGTTGACCACGGACGGTCCGCGGTTACTATTCATCTCTCGTATACCATCTTGTATAATTCATATAAAATTGTATATAGCTCAGAAAAATGTGAAATAAATTTTGTTGGTTTTCTAATGATGTCAAGAACCTATTAAAAATGAGTTTGACTCCAAATTAAATAATTATTTATCCTAATTAATTATGTGAGTGTTTATCTTGTTAATCACATAGTTAATTCTCTATTAGTCCAAAAATTATGAAACCAATTTTGCTAATTCACTTATGATGTGTATGATCTAATGTAAGTACTTGTTTGCATTAACTATGTGTAGATTGGTACAGTTTAAGATATCTTTTAGCCTAATTAATTAGTATATGTATAATGTCTTCATATGTGCTTCTAAAATTATGAATCTAACTTGTTAGCTTCCATTGATCATGATATAACTAAGGCTTTATGCTATAACAATTTAATTATGTGATACCTCATATGAAACTAAAATAGGACAACTAATGTTTATTGCCTTCTCATGTTTAATTTGACTTAGAATGTTATGTGCACTTGTGTGAATAATTGTTTGCACATTTTTTTTTACCCTATGCAATTACTTGTGCACCTTAATTCCAAATCTTTGATTGCTTACACAATGACCTTGGAGTATGATATCCTTCATCTATCATAAGTCTTTGCATCATATATGCGTACATTCATGTCATCCTTTCTAATTCATGCATTCATCTAATCTCATAGATGACGTTCGGAGTGTTGCGTTCTTGGAGCACCGATCTCGGGCGTGCACCTATGTATCTCACTCTATTTTCTAAATGTGAAATGCTATTACTTATTAATGATTGTGCATGGGCTTAGCTCTATCTAGACATATGCAATGTGTAGAACCTATTAGACATATCAACTCTTGGAATTAGCTCAACTTATTTAGTGAAAGTATGTATGTTAGAAATATCGTTATAATTGCTTAGTCATGCTTAGTTGTCGGTAGAAGTCGAGAGGTGGCAAGGTCACCACCACTCGCGAGTTATAGTATGCTTTCTTAATTAATACTTGAGTAGTCATGAATGGATAAAATTTGAGCCCTATGAATATGATTCGAGACTTGAGCAAGTGTGCTAGGGCCATGTTGGGAATGAATCCAAGTGGTATAGGCTTGCTTGAGTCGATTAAGGCCTGATCGTTATCGCTGTGATACTTGAGCACTATTCCGTACAAACCACATGCTCATAATGGGTCGGTAAGCTAAGTAGCATAAGTCGCACCGTACCTTGACCGGATTCGGTGCGGGGTGGGATGAGGTGTGATCGGCCGTGTCCGGTACATCTATACACTTTCGGCCGTTCGCTCATAGTAGGGTGCGGGTATGTGAAAGGTCGAGGGCATGAATTAACACTTATCCTAGGCCGAGGATATGGTCGTTGGTCTTGCGTCTCGTGTGGGAAAAGTTGTACACCCCTGCAGGGTTATAATCTATTGCAATAGCCTCGCTCCAGGTCACGGAGCACGCTCATGTACTTGGACTTTAACGTAGAGTTTCGTGAAGGGCTTATGGAAGATTGAGCTCGTGAACACTTGGTCACTTTATTTATGCAATTGTATTGATGTTTGATATAGAAAATAGGTGCTATGTCTTTTGCTTATTCACTTGATAAATTATGCTCGCATTTTATTATCAAATGTTAAAAACTTGACAAGCCTCATGCATCCACCAAATATATAGTATTGTGGATAAGTCCTGCAAGTACGCAATGTACTTACGGTGCTGCCGTTAAGTTGTTTTGCAGGTTTCCTTCTTGTGGGTGATTGTCACATTCATCCCGCCAGGGTTGGCAATGTGGATGTATGGTGGAAGTTGCTCCAAGCTAGTGCAGGTGGTGTCTTATGGGCAAGGACATCATCGTTGCACCATATATCTTTATTTTTTATTTTGCTGCGATTTAACTCTCAACCTAGGAAAAACATGTTAGGATATCCACCTAGACTTAGGTTACATCTAGGATGGTTAATCATTTTCTTACAAACAATGAAACTCGGATATTCTAGGTGCTTACATTGTATAGTTATAATTTCGAAATTTTTGTAATATGATCAAGACTTGTAAACTAAAGTTTAAAATTTGCTCTCACGTGTATCCTTGTGATGGTTGCCATGATGTAAATACGGTATGCGTGTTGTTCCCGGGAATACTTGAGACGCGTACGGGGACTACGGGGTTATCTCGATTAAGCCGGGTGGATCATTGGACGATAACTCGGTTTAGTCGAGGTAATTTGGGCGGTTCCTTACGGATTGGTATCAGAGCTTGGTCATGGAGAGAACCCTAGTTAGCTTAGTTAGATGGGTAATTAAAAGAAAATAATTTTCACTTAATGACCTACTTATACTACTTAAAAGTGTTTAGCTTCTAAGGGTATTATTTCTTTTAATTCTTATCTACCTTAGAGCTATTCTCTCCTCATGCTTAACCAATTGAATATGTTAATTTATTCCTAACTCTCCTTATCTACCATGTATGGGTGCGTAGGGAATGCCCCTACATTTTAATGCTACTCCAAAAATTTTGTTTCTTACCTGATCCTTGATGGAAAATTCATCTTTTATCTCATCTTACATTGGTCTACTCTCTTCTACATGCTATCTCAAGATGCCATGACTAGAGTTCCTAATATTAAGGATGAAGGCCTATAGGTGATAATGAACCATGGCCAATCTAGATAGCCACATATATTTTAGATTGCGGATAATGAGGTTTAAGGTAAAAACATCACTAGACATGAGTGAGGATGAGTGTGCGCTATATTGTTAGCCCTATGTTTCTATAAAAAAATTAGATTCTTGTGGTATGACTCGTAGGTTGCCTATGAATGGTTTTGGTTTGAGAATTTCAGCAAGTGCAATTATTTTCTTTATGTTATATGTTGTTCTAGTTATGCTTTAACTTTGCAATGTCACAACTAAGTCAAGATAAGAAAATAAGTAGTCGCTTATGCTTGCTGAAATTTCTAACCAGTTATAGTCATATGCATGGTTGTTTCCCTCGAGTCAAACCATGTGCCTTTTTCTTAATTAAAAGGTTTTTTTTGATTAGTAAGCTTGCTAAATTTTGTTGATGAATGACGAAAGTGAGGACAACGTATAGTTAGGATTGCTGTAATTTAGTCATCCTCATGTTGCATGCATATGTATGTGTGTTAGTGATAATATTTTTCATTAGTATGCTTGTTTAGATGTTTGTTGCTTTCTATCCATCTATAAAAATTCTCTAATCTTGTCGGCTATGTTTTCCTCACGATCTAGCCAAATTTTCTTATACTACCAATAAGTATACATCTATCACATCAACTAGTTTTACACTTGCTAAATATCTTGCTTCCTAGCTGTCCAAAATCTTGAGACAATTAATTCTTTAGTAACATGTGTCTTTTGGTTGTTATTGGTGGTTTGTTTGTGGTGATGTCATGTCATATGACCTATAGTGCCGCGACGGAACCTAGGGCCCCCCCGTGTGCCGCAGCCACATGGTTGTGTCGCTAGGTGCGCGCCGGTGCTCGGGCTTATGGTTGTGACGTGCTACACAAGTCTATCGATGTTCTATCTCAACCTCAAATAATTCTCCTTATCAACATATAAGCACACCCTTAGGTTTCTTATAGTTCTTTGATGAATCTTTTTAATGATGCTAGTAGCTACCAAATTTCAATTTCACGATTTCATCCATCCTAGCCTATGTCTCTCATTCTTGCTCACCCTAATAAAAATGTTGTATAGAATATATATAAGTGCACCATTAAAAAAAATCTATAAAAGCCCCTAAGGATCAACTCCCTATCAATACCTTCTTATCTAGTAGTGCTCAGACTCTATCATCAAAGTACAAAGTTTCTTTATCTATCATGGTTTTAACAACAAGTTCATATCACCAAATTTTTATCTCTATATGTTGCTCATCAAACAATCTATTATCTTTTCATATCCTTTCTCCTGCTCTTATTTGAATCTCGGGACGAGATTCTTTTAAGGGGGGTAGATTTGTAACAGCCCAAAATGTAATTTCAATGTTAGTCTTGTATCATGAGCATAATGGTTTTGCTAAGATAAAATTCTTAGGTTTGTTTAAATGACCTTGTATTTTTAATTAATTTATTGAATAAACCGAATATGCATCCTTAGGAAGCAACTTAGATTTTGACCATAGAACCTATGTTGTGTGATGACTTGATTAATTAGTACTTCTTCCAACATGAATTTAGGTATCCCGTTTCGAAATTTTAGAGATCATCTTAATGTCAAACAGCTTACCCGAAATTTCAAAAGTATCATTCGGGAAGAATTTTCTTTTCAATTCTATAATAGCTATGATTCCAATTTCAAGCAAAATGGGTTGCCCATGATCTCTTCTATTAACACAAATTTTTGTGGATTTTTTGGAGGCTTGGAAGATAAAGTTTAGGATTTAGAGAAAGGAGAGATGTTTCGTCCGGAACGGGCGGACGGTCCGTACCTCGCTCGCGGACGGTCCGTGCGTGCCGCTGCCTGCGTGTCGTGCGCGCAGAGAAGCCGCGCCACGCGCCCCCGTTGGGTCCCACCGACCATCCACCTCACCCAGCGTCCTCCCCCTCTCCTTCCTCTCCTTAGACACTCCAGAGCCCCTCCCTCTCTTGTTTTCTCCTCCACCCAAGCCATGGAGGAAGGAACTCCTTCATCTCCATCAAATCCACCATATCTCGCCGGAGATCGTCGGAGGATCACCGGAGGACGTCACCGACGAGCTTCTCCACTACCCCATCTACCTCTTCCTCGCCGGAGACCAAGGAGAAGGCCATCCCTAAGCTTCTTCATCTTCTTCCCCAAGCACCATGGATGAACTCGGCCCGATTTACTCCAATTCCGCCCTACACCAACAAGCGGCCTATTGCTCATGCTCTACTCATCACCGGTGAGCTTCCCTCGCCCTCACCATCTCCCTTTCACCCTTGTGCAACTCCATAGCCTATCCATGGATCCCTTTTGAGTTTCATCACCATTGATGACGTAGAGCTCAAAATACCTTATGCATGTCAAATCTATCACTTGGAATCAACTCTATACACTCTCAGGAACCCATAGAAACAAACCCCACCCAAACCCGAGGCCGGAGCCGCCGACGGCGAGCTCAACGGTGAGCCACGGCCCAGGGGCGGACAGTCCGACCTTAGGGGACGGACGGTCCGTAAACTGCACAAAAAACCTCCAGAGACGTTGTTTTCTCGCCTCCAGGGTCGGACGGTCCGTCAGTTGACCACGGACGGTCCGCGGTTACTATTCATCTCTCGTATACCATCTTGTATAATTCATATAAAATTGTATATAGCTCAGAAAAATGTGAAATAAATTTTGTTGGTTTTCTAATGATGTCAAGAACCTATTAAAAATGAGTTTGACTCCAAATTAAATAATTATTTATCCTAATTAATTATGTGAGTGTTTATCTTGTTAATCACATAGTTAATTCTCTATTAGTCCAAAAATTATGAAACCAATTTTGCTAATTCACTTATGATGTGTATGATCTAATGTAAGTACTTGTTTGCATTAACTATGTGTAGATTGGTACAGTTTAAGATATCTTTTAGCCTAATTAATTAGTATATGTATAATGTCTTCATATGTGCTTCTAAAATTATGAATCTAACTTGTTAGCTTCCATTGATCATGATATAACTAAGGCTTTATGCTATAACAATTTAATTATGTGATACCTCATATGAAACTAAAATAGGACAACTAATGTTTATTGCCTTCTCATGTTTAATTTGACTTAGAATGTTATGTGCACTTGTGTGAATAATTGTTTGCACATTTTTTTTTACCCTATGCAATTACTTGTGCACCTTAATTCCAAATCTTTGATTGCTTACACAATGACCTTGGAGCATGATATCCTTCATCTATCATAAGTCTTTGCATCATATATGCGTACATTCATGTCATCCTTTCTAATTCATGCATTCATCTAATTTCGTAGATGACGTTCCGGAGTGTTACGTTCTTGGAGCACCGATCTCAGGCAGGCACCTATGTATCTCACTCTATTTTCTAAATGTGAATTGCTATTACTTATTAATGATTGTGCATGGGCTTAGCTCTATCTAGACATATGCAATGTGTAGAACCTATTAGACATATCAACTCTTGGAATTAGCTCAACTTATTTAGTGAAAGTATGTATGTTAGAAATATCGTTATAATTGCTTAGTCATGCTTAGTTGTCGGTAGAAGTCGAGAGGTGGCAAGGTCACCACCACTCGCGAGTTATAGTATGCTTTCTTAATTAATACTTGAGTAGTCATGAATGGATAAAATTTGAGCCCTATGAATATGATTCGAGACTTGAGCAAGTGTGCTAGGGCCATGTTGGGAATGAATCCAAGTGGTATAGGCTTGCTTGAGTCGATTAAGGCCTGATCGTTATCGCCTGTGATACTTGAGCACTATTCCGTACAAACCACATGCTCATAATGGGTCGGTAAGCTAAGTAGCATAAGTCGCACCGTACCTTGACCGGATTCGGTGCGGGGTGGGATGAGGTGTGATCGGCCGTGTCCCGTACATCTATACACTTTCGGCCGTTCGCTCATAGTAGGGTGCGGGTATGTGAAAGGTCGAGGGCATGAATTAACACTTATCCTAGGCCGAGGATATGGTCGTTGGTCTTGCGTCTCGTGTGGGAAAAGTTGTACACCCCTGCGGGGGTTATAATCTATTGCAATAGCCTCGCTCCAGGTCACGGAGCACGCTCATGTACTTGGACTTTAACGTAGAGTTTCGTGAAGGGCTTATGGAAGATTGAGCTCGTGAACACTTGGTCACTTTATTTATGCAATTGTATTGATGTTTGATATAGAAAATAGGTGCTATGTCTTTTGCTTATTCACTTGATAAATTATGCTCGCATTTTATTATCAAATGTTAAAAACTTGACAAGCCTCATGCATCCACCAAATATATAGTATTGTGGATAAGTCCCGCAAGTACGCAATGTACTTACGGTCTTGCCGTTAAGTTGTTTTGCGGGTTTCCTTCTTGTGGGTGATTGTCACATTCATCCCGCCGGGGTTGGCAATGTGGATGTATGGTGGAAGTTGCTCCAAGCTAGTGCGGGTGGTGTCTTATGGGCAAGGACATCATCGTTGCACCATATATCTTTATTTTTTATTTTGCTGCGATTTAACTCTCAACCTAGGAAAAACATGTTAGGATATCCACCTAGACTTAGGTTACATCTAGGATGGTTAATCATTTTCTTACAAACAATGAAACTCGGATATTCTAGGTGCTTACATTGTATAGTTATAATTTCTGAAATTTTTGTAATATGATCAAGACTTGTAAACTAAAGTTTAAAATTTGCTCTCACGTGTATCCTTGTGATGGTTGCCATGATGTAAATACGGTATGCGTGTTGTTCCCGGGAATACTTGAGACGCGTACGGGGACTACCGGGGTTATCTCGATTAAGCCGGGTGGATCATTGGACGATAACTCGGTTTAGTCGAGGTAATTTGGGCGGTTCCTTACAGGGCCGGAGGGCACGCGGCCAGCACACGAAGGGGTGGCGGCGTGCCGCCGCTCAGCTCCCCTGCCACACCTCGCCGCCCGTCGTCGTGTCCCACCATCTCTCGGGCCCCATTTTCAGCTTTTCTCTGGTTTGCCGTGGGCTTTCATTTACATTGGTTGTGGCGTAAGCGAGACTTTACGCTCTCGTACCGCTGATGTTGTCGTAGTGTGCGGCAACACTTTTTACGCCACAAAGCTACGCTATCAGTTTACCGCAAGCGGTGTCGTAGTCCAGTGCGGATGGTCTTACTCATGGAACACTCGTATGAAAGGCCCAGCACACAGTTTTATGCATGTCTTAAGGAATAAGGATCTTTCCACCATAGCCACTCCTTTCTGGTTCCACCGTAAAGAGCGGCGCGGCGTTGCCACTCCATGACATGTAGCCCGGTGATTGGTAGGAAGGTTGTGGATATTTTACAACATTTTAGGTTCTCGGCTAACTCCTTAAGAGTTTATGTTATTTCTTAGTTAAAAAGAAGGGACTATGGATTCATTATGATAGAGTTAGGGGACTTTTCTCGCAAAATTTGGAATTGTGGTTAGATTTGTAGATAATTTATGTTCTTTTCCATAAAAGTGTGTGGACCATATATTACTTCCTGTAAAGTTCAAGTTTGTTGGAGATGCATGGATCGCGGGTTAATTATTATAATAAAATTACATGAGAGGTGGTTTGAGCGAGGTTGATGTCGTCAAATTTTCTAATAGGTGGCTTAAAGAAATGTTAGTTTTTTAAATTTGAGGGGCTTAATTAAAATGTGGTTGGACTACTGTTTATTTTCGATAAAGTTTGAGTGGGTTCTATATAATTAGCAGCCCTCTTAGCATTCCTTCAAAGCTCTATAGGGGTTTCGTAAAGCCGTTTGAGAGGCGGTTAGAATGAAAATATATTTTTGCAAAGTTTGAGGGGGTTTCCATAAAATTATCTTTGTGGGTCGAACTACATATTAATTTTGATAAAGTTTTAGGGTGACTTTGTAAAAGTGACAACCCCGTTGGCATTCCTTCAAAAATCAAGGTGATTTCCACAAAACCCGAGAGGTGGTTTTTCAAATAATATTTTCACAAAGTTCGAGGGGGACTTTGTAAAATTACCGGGTGATGGCCGAATTACATACTACATAGGCTCACACATCATAATTTTGTGTAAATAAAATAAATAAGAAGTTCGTAAAATATTATATATGATTATGTAAATTTATTGTTTTGAGAGCCTCGTTCGATGGAAATATTGATTGAATAATATAATTTGAGAAGTCATTTGTTAATTAACAAAATCGATGGAAAATAATGAATAATACAATTTAAAATGGGATCGGGAATAAGTTAACATAAATTTTTAATCATGAATCCCACAATAAAATTGTGGGTCCCACAAAATAAAAATGTGTGGGTCCCACCTAATGTGGGTCCCATACGAATATCTCATGAATCCATGTGGGTCCCGCACGTGGGTCCCACCTAAACATATTGTGGGTCCCGCATGAAACAAGTACCGTGGATGATCCGAGCCATCCACGCACGATCCGACGGCTCTCGTTTTGTTGATGACGTGGCTCAATGTGGGGGCAAAAATCCCCCCACTTTAGGTCTTGTAAAGATGCGAAACTTTGCTTATATGACAAGAATATATATACGATATATTAAGGGTAATATAAAAGCGTAGCAGAAAACGAAAGTAAAGCATGCATCTCTTTGGATGCGCCAAAAATCCGAATAAAGGCAAACTCCCCACGAAGCCAAAACCCCCTCAAAAATTAATCTAAGATGAAAGGGGTGTTCTGTAATAGCAGAGGTCTGGGAGACTTGGCTAAACATAGTTTCTTGGTCGAACTAGTTAAGGAGAAGCAAATAAATTTCATACCTATCTCTGAAACTGGTAGAGATTCTTTTCCAGACCATGTCCTCAAAAATCTATGTGCAGGACATGATTTTCTATGGCATACTATGGCGCCACATGGGAGATCAGGTGGCATCCTTTTGGGTGTCGACCTCAGTGTTTTTGACATTGGAGCTATTGATGAGGGGGATTTCTATGTGAATTTCACCCTGAGATAGAAAACAAATAGCTTCAAATTTGTATTTTATTCAGTTTATGGACCTGCACAAGGACAAAATAAAAATGCTTTCATCTCAGAATTGGCTAACACTTGCTCTAAAGAATCTCACCAATATATCATAGGGGGGTTAATATAATGAGAAGCCCAGAGGATAAAGGCTCAGGGGTTTTTGATCCCAAATGCCCCGATCTTTTTAATGTTGTCATTGAATCTCTTGATCTTAGAGAGATTGTTATGACAGACCACCAATATACTTGGGCAGGACCGGGAGATAACCCCACCTTCGAGAAACTCGATAGAGTCCTAGTGAGTACGGATTGGGAAATTCAATGCCCTTTGACTTCGGTCGAACCCGGAGATAGGAATATCTCCGACCATACTCCCCTTGTTATTAACACATGAGCCTCTACCCACCTAGCCAGAAATCGACCTTTCAAATTCAAGAGGGGCTGGCTAGTACGAGATGGATTTTATGACATGGTTGCTAATATCTGGCAATCAGAAAGCTCCGGCTCCACCCCTCTTGAACGTTGGCAGTTCAAAATTCGTAGACTTAGACAACATTTAAGGGGATGGGCTAGACACAGCAGGGTCTTACAGAAAAGAGAAGAAGACCTTATTGTCTCTTTTAGATAGTCTTGATAAGAAGGCCGAGAATGGCCAATTATCTGATTAAGAAATTAATCTTAAACACTGTCTAAAGGAACGTCTAGTTTCTCTATTGAGGGGAGAGGAATTAAAATGGTACGAGAGAGCCGAAGTTAAAACTCTTTTGGAGGGTGATGCTAACACTAGGTTCTTTCATCTGGATGCAAATGGCAGACATCGTAAACAACATATCTTTAAACTTGAGGATGATCAAGGTGTTGTTGTTGGAGATGATTGCCTTAAAAGCCATATTACTAATTACTATAAAACCTTTTTGGCAACCAGAGGCCTCTGGTACCTCCTTAATGGAAGATCAAATCATGGATATTCCACATGTATCTCAAGAGGAAAATGGTTTCCTCATTGGCCCTTTCACTGAATCTGAAGTAAGAAATGTAGTCTTCCAAATGGAGCATAATAAAGCTCTAAGCCCTGATGGATTTCCTACGGAATTTTATCAGGTCCTTTGTGGGATCATTAAATAAGATCTTCTACCTCTCTTTGCTGATCTACATAGGGAGGCTCTAGACCTGCACAGTCTGAACTTTGAAATCATTACGTTAATTCCTAAGATTCATAACGCGACCAAAATCTAGCAATATAGACTGATTTGTGCCCTCAATGTTAGTTTTAAAATCTTCACTAAAGTGGGAACAAATAGGCTTAATATATTAGCCAAGAAGGTGGTGAGCCCAACACAAACCGCCTTCATGCCTAGTAGGAACATCATGGAAGGAGTAGTTATACTACATGAAACTATCCATGAGCTACATACTAAGAAAAGGGACGGTGTCATTTTCAAAATTGATTTTGAAAAGTCATATGACAAGATTAAATTATATTTCCCACAACAAACCCTACGTATGAAAGGCTTCTCACCTAAATGGTGTAGGTGGATTCAAAGTATGGTCAATGGTGGAAGTGTGGGGATTGAAATAAATGATGAAATTGGTTCCTACTTTCAAACCAACCTAGACTCAGACAGGGTGATCCTATGTCACAAAACTTATTCAATATCATTGCCGATGTGATAGCTCTTCTTATTAATAGAGCAAAAGCCGATGGTCAAATAAGAGGAGTCCTCCCCCATCTCATTGATGATGGTTTGTGAATCCTACAATATGCAGATGACACCATTATCTTCATTGACCATGATCCTGAGCAAGCAAAGAATCTAAAACTTTTGCTATGCGCTTTCGAGTAATTACCTGGGCTTAAGATAAATTTCCATAAGAGTGAGATTTTTGCTATGGGGCAGCTAAAGAGATGGAGGAATTCTATACTTCTCTCTTTGGTTGTAATACAGGGGAATACCCTTTTAGTTACTTAGGGATCCCAATGCGCCACAAACAACTCTTGAATTCTGAATGGAAAAAGCTTGAAGAACGATTCGAGCAAAAACTCTCTTGCTGGAAGGCAAAATACCTATCTTATGGGGGAAACTTGTCCTACTCAACTCAATCTTAAGCATCTTATCATGTTTATGATGTCCTTTTTCGAAATACTGAAAGGGGTTCTTAAAAACTTGGATCATTTTAGATAAAGATTTTTTTGGCAAGGATCTTCAGAGAAACATAGATTCAGACTTGCCAAATGGGACATCTCATGTCGTCCTAAGGAACAAGGGGGTCTAGGTATCCTTGATTTGCAACTACAAAATAGATGTCTTTCTCGCCAAGTGGTTAGTTAATTTACTAAACACAAATGGTATATGGCAATCGTTGCTTCGGAACAAATACTTAAGATCAAAATCTTTAACACAAGTGGCAGCCAAACCTTATGACTTTCATTTTTGTAGAGGCCTCATGCATATAAAAGATGAGGTGTTGACTAAAGGTTCCTTCAAAATCAAAGTGGGACCAATGTGAGGTTCTAGGACGATACTTGGGTAGGAGACAAGCCTCTCAAAGTTCAATATTCAAACTTATATAATATAGTGAGGGATCCTCACACAATTGTATCCAAAGTAATGGCCACAAGCCCTCTTAATATCTCTTTCAGAAGGGCTTTAGTGGATAACAAACTTAGAGATTGGCTTAGTTTAGTAGCACAGATCTCACATGTAGAACTAGTGGAAGGCTCAGATTATTTCAAATGGAGCCTAAACAGATCTGGCTTATATACCATTCGGTCTTTGTATCACCCCTACACAACCACCGTTTCATCATAGGAAGCTCTGGAAGATGAGGATTCCACTAAAAATAAATTTTTTTCTTTGGTTTTTGCAAAGGGAGGTTGTTCTAAGAAAAGACAATCTGGCTAGGAAAAATTGGAAAGGTAGTCAGAAATGTATCAACTGTAATAGGGATGAGAATATCCAACACCTCTTCTTTGACTGTCCCTTTGCTAAAACGATTTGGAGAATCATATTTTTGCTACTAATATGAACCAACCTAGATCTATCAGCCATTTGTTTGGTATATGGCTGAATAATCAACATAAAAAGATGAAAGGTTAGATCTGGGTGGGTACAACTGCGTTGTGTTGGGCTATCTGGCGATGCCGGAATGATGTAATTTTTAAGAAAATGAAAACTAACTCTATTATGCAGGTTATTTTCAGGGGAGCATACTGGCTACGCTCCTGGGCCCAATTACAGCGTGATGAGCAAGCCAAGGATGTCGTCACTCTGATGAGCAAGAAATTAGAGATTATTGCTTTAGAGATATCAAATACTCCCTACATATTGGTATTAGAAGGCGTTTTTGACTGTGACACAGTCTTCAAAACACAACTTTGACTTGTTTTTTTATAAAAAGATATTTATTCAAAAATGATATATTTATACTTTTATGAAAATATTTTTCAAGACAAATATGTTGATATGATTTTTACATTTTCAAACTCAATAACTTAAAAACTATTCCTCATTTATAATCTCAATGTTTGACTTAAACATTGTCCTAAACGTCTTCTAATACCAATACGAAGGGAGTAGAGGGTGGAAGCACTTATATTGTTTGCTTTAGTCTGATTATCTCTTTTAAAGACTTTGGTTTGCTTTTTATTCACCAAGAACAGTTTGTAGTAACTGGTTGTGTGTTGACAGTGTATATTCGTATTAAAGTTCAAGTGGACTTGCAAGCGGACAAGTCCTCCGTCGTAGTCAAGGGACCCTTCTTCCCTCAAGTGTGAACCCAAGGTATCGAATCCGTGGAACAAATGTGCGATGCAAGAATCAATCTAATAAAGTCGAGAACTTTGATCTTCAAAGGGGAATCTTATGCATCTAATCTAAAGAACATCATGAAAACGAATCTAATCTATGAAAACCGGAGGTAGCGAGAGATAGAGGGGGTAGATAAACCAATCTAGAGAGATTGGATCAAGCCTTCATTGAAGTTCCAAGCAAAAAAGAAGTAAACAAGTTCAATCTCATAAAAACATCTTTAAATCACAGTTTCCCGTCCGACTCCGAAAACGCCCGCCTTTTGGAGCCACCGTTCTGTCACAACGCTGAAGGTCCTTGTTTGGTTTTGGTAGTTGAGTGACAACTTAGGTGGACTAATATGTGTTTGAGTGAAATACACATGTGATTAGTCCACAGGTGATTATGTGTTGAAGGAGCTCATTGCATATGAGACATGACATGGAGTCATGTGACTAGATGGAGAAGATCAAGACAAGACTTGGCTTGACGGGCCGGTTGCAAGTGTGAAGGGCAAGTCAGAGGCTAGGCATTGGAACGCGTGGCGGGATGCTTGAGTAATGACTTGGCGCCGATGGACCAATGCAACGATGAAGAGCAAGTGAAGTCAAGATCGATGAACCAACACGTCGCATGATGATAGGAAGTGGATCATATTATTTGTGATGGTGTTGATGGATATTGGAGAAGATGGAATGGAATGCGCAAGGCACAGGTATATCCAATAGGAATTTCATTTCACCGGTCATAGGTGTGTAGAGAAGTTTATGACCGGGTTTAGGATAGATGGTCGTACTATCAAGAGGGACAAACTTGTTTGCATATCGGTCATCTAGTGTCACTTGAGCGATCTAACATTGTGATGTTGCTAGGATCGAGTGGCGTGGTGAAGAGAGTGAAAATCCCTTTGAAAAATAGTTGTGAAAATGCTAACTCACTCACTCTTAAGGTGGTACACGTATGGGGTTGGCACATTTGCAAAGGGGTTGAAGATTTGATTGATTTGGTATGTGGTGGATCTTGGTTAGCAATTCTGCTTTTGACCCAAAGTGTTTTGGGTCAAGCATTCAGTTGGGATGGATAGTTCTCTGAATAAGCTTTCCATATAGTCCAAGATCACCTAATTTGGACATCGGAGCTAAAAGTTAGAGCTGTTTTACCGAGCCTCGGTTGTGCTGAAAATAGAAGGTCGCGGACAGTCTGCGAGTGATAGACGGACAATCCGCGAATTGATCGAGTTTTAGACAGAGACGAGTTTTTGGCCTTCCAGGGGTCGGACGGTCCGTCCGTAGGTGACGGACAGTCCGTCCGGGCCTCACGGACTGTCCTTGACGCACCAACGACTAGATTTTTGAATGACGGACAGTCCGAGAGTGTATCGCGGACAGTCCGAGAGAGCCGTTAGAGCTTGAAAAAAGGGTATAACGGCTAGTTTTCTTCCTCCCTCTATAAATAGAAGGGTGCCCGGGTCTTGGAGGGCGTTGAGCACCTTGGGGATGTGTTTCCCATGGTAGTGCTTGGCTTGGGAGCCCTCTAACTCACTTGTGCTTGTGAGATTGCAAATCGATTGTGAGTGAGTAAGAATCTAGTGCATTGCTTTGTGAGATTGCATCAAGTGGCACTAGGTGTTCGTGTTGCAAGCCGGTGAGCTTGTTACTCTTGGAGGTTGCCACCTCCTAGACGGCTTGGTGGATTGTGGCTCCGTTGAAGCACGCAAGGAGATTGTGCGTAGCTCCGGAGAAGGCTTTGTGAGGGGGGATTGTGCTCACCCCGCGGGGATCGCGAATAGCAACTCTAGTGGAGTGTGTCATTGAGCTACCACACTTGCGAGTGGTGTCTTGGTGTGCCCGGAGTGGCCAACAGCTTGAGAGCCTTGCCCAAGAACCATCGAGGTGTTGGTCGACACAACGAGGACTAGCTTGGTGGCAACCAAGTGAACCTCGGGATAAAAATCACCGTGTCAACATTGTCTACGCGTCTCGGTGGTTTGCACTTCTCGATCACAAGCTTTGTGTTTACATCATTACATATCATTGTGTTTGTGTTGTTGCTCTTGTAATTAGAAGCTTGTGTAGCTCTCTAGTTGCCTTCTTGCTTGTGTAGCTAAAAGTAGTGATGTTGTGACTAATTAGCTTGTGTAGCTTAATTAGTCTCTTTGCTTTTGTGTAGCTAAGTAAATTGAGCTTTTGGATTAGACTTGTGTAGTCTTGTCCATTGTGCATCTAGTGAGCTTAGGTAGGCTTTGTGCTTTTGCTCATTAGAATTGTGTAGGAGCTCCTCGGTGCTTAAAGTACTAGTGGCATAGGTTTGTGTGACCTTGCTTCTAATTGTTTAGGTGAGCTCATGCTAGGCCGACACCTTATTTGCTTGTTTAGGATCTTTTATAAGGTGCTAGTGAATATAGATAGAGTGGTGTAGTCTTGGCTAGACCGATAGTTTTTATTTCACATTTGTTTCGGTTAGCCAGTGCGTTAAATTTTTAGAAAGGACTATTCACCCCCCTCTAGTCCGCCATCTCGACCCTACAAACGCACCCCTATTCGTGCGAATTAGTCTAGGGCAAGTCCAAAGACAAGTTGAAATCTCACGGGAGGTCAGGCATGCACCTCTAGCCACCATGACTAAAAGAACACCCTCGGTGATCTATCTCGAGAATATATCTTAGATACGAAAATCCGATTGAAATCAAAGTCGTAGGAGAAACACTCGATCGTTAGAAATCGGATTGCAACTTGATAATTCAACATAATACATGATACATGAATTAAGATCACCACTGGGATCTTACCTTGATCTTGTTCTAGCTCTGGGAACTCCGACGTGGTCTTCCTTGCAAGGTTCCCACGCCGGCTAGCGAGATCCTAGTCAACTAGCTCGACCCTCTCCTCTCCGAGATGGTGTCCCTCTCTCTGCTCCTCGGCGGCGGATGGTGAATGAATTGATGCGTGGCGCCTGGCCTCGGGGCTATAAATAGTCTGAATGGCGGCTAGGTCAAAGGGGGGCGACTGGTCTTCGAAGTGGACTGGGCCGGCCGGCCTGGGCCCACTTCGGCCCAGCCCGCGGCCTCCTTTGCCCGGTGTCGCTTCCCGAGTCTTCTAGAGTCTTCCCCCAACTGCATGTGGGCCCTTGTCGTCAGTTTCTCTTCGGATTAGATGGAGCTCCTTGTCCCGCAAGATTCGACAATTTTCTGACTGGGTACTCAGAGTTTTCCATCTTCTCGAGTTTGGTCCCTGGGCTTCTTTGAGTCATGTTTACCTCATTGCTTGACTTGTACCGGGCTTCAAGGTCTTGTCACGAGGTGCTTAATGAACTTACCCCGGAAGTCTTGCTTTCAACACTAAAATCCTGCATAAACACTAAACTCCAAAACCGACATGCACAGAAGAACTTGTTGTGCCAAGAGGGTTAGTACCAATGAATAAGATATAAAATTCATGCCAACACCGAAGGTAAATTCATGGCTAGGGTGACGGAATTTCACTGTCAACACTGTGTACATCCCTAGATGTAGAGGCCAGATTCTGTAATCCCTTATTAAAAAAATCTTTATTATCTTGCGAAAGGGCCTGTAGCCTAGTGGTTACAAGAGCCCCAGTAGCACATCAAGTCCTGGGTTCGACTCCCCGTGGGAGCGAATTTCTCAGGATTTAACGGCGTTTGTGCTTTCAGTGGTAGGCGACGTTCCCGTCGATAGCGAGACGCCTGTGGTCAATCTCGAGGATTTGCGGCACAGTCTTCGAAGATGCTCATGGGGGTGGGTTTGCGTGCGTGTCGATAGCGAGACGCCTGTGGTCAATCTCGAGGATTTGCGGCACAGTCTTCGAAGATGCTCATGGGGGTGGGTTTGCGTGCGTGTATTCATAGGGATGAGTATGCGTGCGCCATGCGTTGGGAGTGTCTCGATATATTGTGTAATCCCTTATAAAAAAATCTCTTCTCGTTAAGAGTATTTACGACTCTCACTCCTTTCAGCCAGTTGAAACAAGCGGTTAAGAGTGCTTATAATAATTACCGCTCCATTCAGCAAAAATGAAACCGGGAAGGGAGTCCAAAACGCATTTTTTTCTTTATTGACTTTTTGCAAGTAAAATACCGTCTACAACTCCGTGGCTCTCTGCCATGCATCACCCGCACAGTCCAAACAGAACGCGAGTACCCAAGCCGCCCCCAGCCAGTCGTCAACTCTCCGAACCATTTACCCGTATCGAGTATCAACACTGCCGCACCCACACACCCTCTAGTGTGTAGCCACCACCAGTGACCAGACAACCAAACACACACGTGCATCCACCGCTGCTCGGCCACGTATATCAACGCCCGGGGTCCGGAAATATGGTGCGCACGAGCGAGCCAAACCCGCGAGCGCCGCCGGCGCCCTCGGCACGTGGCAGCTAGCTGCACAGCAACGGCAGCTTGAGCGAGAACCCGGAGGAGGACGGCAGGTGGCCGGTCCGGCGCAGCACGTCCGCCCTGTCCCCGACCCGCGCGGCGCGCCGGCTCAGCTTGGCCTCCGCCGCCGCGCGCTTCTCCCTGGCCGCTGCCTGCGCCGAGGCCAGCTTGCTCGCCGTCTTCTCCCGCGCCCGCAGCATCATCCTCTCCGCCTTGGCCTGCATCCATCCCACAGCAAAAATCCATGCCGGCCAATTCTCATTGTTTCTCTGGTGTTTGGCAATCTGCTAGGCAATGGAACTGAAACGTGATCGTACCTCGGCCATCTTCATCTCCAGCTCGGCCTTCTGCCGCCGCCGGTTCTCCCAGGCCTGTATCTTCATCTCCTCGCGCCGGTACCTGCGAAAAAGGAAGCGACGTCGTCAGCACGACACGGTACGTACAGTACAAGCTCCGAAAAGGTCTTCCTGGCGTGTCGGCGCGATGACTCGTTGGTGAGTCAGGGACACAGGGCAACGCACAGGCACAGTCCCGGTGCACGCCACCACCGGCACTGCTCGGTGACTGTTGCCGTGGCAGCGGCAGCGGCAGCGGCGCTTTGTCGCTCCCTCCACATGGCTCGGCAACGTGCGGAGGAGAAAGAGAAACGAAAAGCAGCGAGCGCATTGGTAGAAGCGGACAAGGAGGGATGGGCCGGCCGGTGGTCACCTTGCCATGTGCTTGGCGCGCTCGGCCGCGTCCCACGCCGTGGCCGGCGACACGGCCGCCTGCGCGCCGGTGGTCGCCACAGCAGTTTCGTCCCGCTCCTCGGCGCCGGTGTCGGCGGCGCCATCGCAGGCCGCGGCCGCCGCTTGGCCCGGTGGCGACCTGCTGCCCGTCGTCGCATCCGGCCGGCGCCGCGGCGCGTGGGTCCCGCTCGAGCGCCTTGTCGTCGTGGACGGCTCCGGGGACCGATCTGCCGCCAGGGCGGCGCGAGGCGTGTTCGCCCTCGACGCCTCCTTGCTCCCGGCCGGCGTCATCTCCGTGCCCATGTCCCGCAGCGAGAGGCTCCTCGGCGGCGGCTGCCCGTACGCAAGAACGGAGTCCATCCTCTTGGTCTCCGCCCCGGCCTCCGCCTCACCGTCCTCCCGCGCTGCCGCCGCGGGCAAGGCGACGGCGCCGTCCGCGGTGCTCCACGAGTGCCTCCCCTTCTGCGACGCGGACGGCAGCAGCATACGGTCGTCGGCGCAGGAGCTCCGGCGCCGGTCGTCGTCGGGCGCCTGGGATGAGGAGAGCCACCGCTGCGCGTCGTCCCACTTGGACGGCCTCGGCTTCGCCCTGACGTAGCAGGCCAGCAGCCCCCTTCCCCCGCCGCCCGCGTCGTGGCTTCGGCTCATCATCCCCGGAGACGATCTCCTCATCTCCAAAGACTGCGCAAGACGAACAAGGACACAGAGAAGGGTTCGGAACTGGACGGACAGCAAAAGATGGCAGCAAGCTCGGGGAAGAAGGTACGAGGGGGACCGGGGGACGAGACGAGCGAGAAATAAGAAGCGGCCGCGGGCTCGCGGCAGGTCGCCAAGACGTACGACACGGGGATAGCTGGATGACAGGAGACAGCGAGGGTGCAGTGAGTGGAGCGATGGCGACGGCAGTGCAGAGCGACTGCGGGTCACGTCTGCTCTGCGGCGGGAAGGGGAGCCAGAGCCACCAGAAAAGCCCCGGAGGCCGGCACATGATTGGCGTCGGCACTGTGCAACGCGCGGCGCACAGCGGCACACCGTGCTCCTCCTCCTCCTCCTCCGCCTCCGCACCTCGGGGGGTCAAAGGGCCTCGCCCCCCAAATCCGGGCGACCAAGCACGCACGCACGGCATCGCCGTCGCCATTGCCATCGGCGTCAACGTCAGCGTCTCAGCGAGCTGCGAGCTGCATCGGCGCAGAAAAAGTTGGCGTCCGGAAAACATGCCACCGCCGACCTGGGACCCCTGTTTCGCTGCGCGCTGTGCGGTGACGCACGAGCGGAGCACTTTGAGATTCGGGGCGGCGCCTGCAGCGGTTGCCGGTTTTGTTCGTGTAGCCGGGCGTCATGGCACATTGGCATGGGACTCTCCCTCGTGATAGCACTACCACCCTCGTGCGCGTATGGAGCGAGCACGTGGTTTTGTTCCCTCCCCGGCGTGCTAGGATCCAAGGCGACGGCCATGTGCGCGGGGAGCGGTAGGTGGTGCTCGCGGATCCGCATCCGCCGTGCCCCGGCTGCCGGCATGGCTAGATTTGTTCGGTTACTTGATCATTGATTCTGATGATGATGATCCATCGCCCATCGGCTCTGCATTTTCGTTTTAGGAGCGTGAACTCGAGGCAGACGCAGATGTGTGTTTGCACGAGTCTCATACGCATTCTTTGATCATAAGTATGCATTACTTTGGATGAAAAGGAGAATCGAACTGTATTGTCATGATCTAGTGATGACGACGATAATATGAGAAATTTGCTATTGTGACACACGCCTATCGTCGTGGTTTCGCTTATTTTGACAATCCTAACGTTGCCTTCACTATTGTAGGACACCAAACGTGGGCAACTTGCTATTTTGACACAATTCGTACGTTTCACACCTCATGTACCCGTATTTGCGCCGTATAGGACGTAAATGCCCTTATGCTCTTTTGTACCGATCGCATCTTATTTTTTTTTGTCGTCGCTTCGTTTTTCCGTCCGCTCACCCATCCCGGTTTGGAGTCACCGAGAGCGGCGAAGCCGCCGTAGCAATGCCGACGGGCGGGGCCGAAGTAAGAATCGATCTCTCTCGGTTCCACGCGGGAATTCTTTGTTTTGGTTGCGGATCCCGGTAGGTTGCGTGGTTCGGTTCTTGATCCGAGCAGAAATTTCGCTTCTTTGGACGCGGATCCGCGGCGGCCGAAAGCAAGAGCGGCAAGGTCACGCCGCCGACGCCCAAGGGGGGCAGGGCGAGCAAGCCGGCCTCCGCCAAGCCGGCAAATGGCACCCCGCCGCAAGCGCCGCGCGCAACCGACAGTCCCCCGGGTCGGGGGGACAAGCCGCCATCGGGCGACCGCCGCACGCCCAAGGTCCGAGGTAGAGGAGCGAGCTTGATGAATGGAAACAAAAGTCCGAAATACCGGAAATTAAATTGGAGGCAACCAACCGGTCTTACATGTTGAAGGTTGATTCCTTGAATTCGGTGATGAAAGAATTAGACGAAGGAAGCACCTTGCTCACCGAGAAAGAAAGCGAACTTTCGACCTTCGGGAACAAGCCGCAAGCCTTGGAAGATGAGGTAGCTAGGCGGAATGAAGATATTAACACGTCAAATGAGCGTCTTGATGTTGCGAGAGAAAGAGGCGATTGAATTGAGGGAAGAGATCAACGAGCTCCGGTCGAAGCTCCAAGCACCGGAAGAAGAGAAGATGGATGCTATCAACAATGAGAACAATGCAAGTTCACAAATGGAGTCAATATGTGAAGAGAAGGAGAAGCTGGCTCGGGAACTAGAAGCTAGCAAAGATGAATATGAGAAAGTTAAGAAGGCTATGGAAGATCTAACCTTAGCATTGCATGGTTGCGGGATTAGCGAGAGATCCGAAACAAGGATTGGCGAGAGGTCAAGGAGCTTGTAGCAATAAGGGGAAATGTAATGTCCGAAATGAAATGTCGGAAATGTAATGTCCGAAATGAAATGATACGTGTCCGAAATCGGGGGAAATGTAATGTCCGAAATGAAATGTCCGAAATGAAATGATCTCGTGTCCGAAATGTAATGTCCGAAATGAAATGAAATGTGGTCCGAAATGCAGCTTGTATCCGTGTCAAAGATGAAATGAAGTGCAGCTTTTTTATAATGTAAATTTGGGCAGCAGATCATGCGATTTTGTCCGGAAATGCATACATCATATAACGGGTTCATAGAAAAGAGTTTATCTCTTGAAACCAAGATCCAAACAAGAATTAAAACATCCAAGACATGTCAAATAAATCATGAGTTTACATCTCATCACAACTAAATTCATTCATCATGTAATCTGTAGCTTCCTCTTTGGAGTCATTTTTTTTGGTGGTGGCACGGTAGACATCCTCACGGGGCTAGTGTTGTCGGTCTGTGAAGACGTGCCCTCTCCCATTAACATCGCAAGCTTGCTGCAAAAAAGTATAATATGACAATTAGATGCTTTCAAAAATTAATGTGCAGTAAATGTGTTAATATTTCTTACCTTCTAGTGACCCGCCCTGGACTATCCCGAAGAATTTCTTCTCTAGTCGGCCTCCGTGGGGTGCTAGGTTCTGCCGGTGCCGATTTTGTAGCATTCTTCCTAGGTTGCCTATGCTTCCTACAAGTAGTAAAATCAATTAGTATTGACATCATTCAACTTTCTTGATAAATAAAATCATTTATTACCTCTCTTTTGTGGTTCCATTCGGTGGGCACTTGGCACTAGCTTGTCGGTGACCTTTTTGTCCACATCTTAAGCAAGTCATAGGTCCTCTCGATCTTCTTCTTTCCCCGCCCATCTGTTGGAGTAGTATCATTTTCACCATCATTGGTATGTTGGTCATCTTTGCAACCTTTCTTCTTATGTCCACCTTCCATCCATCCCTTCATTCTAAGTTTTCTTCTTCTTCCAACAGGTAATTTAGCAAGAGGTGCACCAACTACAAATGGTAGTTCGACTTGTGGCCATTGTGTCTTATCTAACAACGGCTCAATCTCTCTTCCATAAGCAGCCCTAAACCTATTCACTGAGTAGTAGTCATGCACAAACTGTTCTAGATCAACTCCCCGTTGGCGGGTTACATAGGCCAACACGTGTTGACATGGCTTACCAAAGTGTCTTGCCATTCAAGACAAGAACATGTCCTTTGGTGTAGCTTAACAATATGCCTCTCAACTGCGGTGCTTTGGTATGGTCCCACACCTCGCACTCCAATTAGAACATGGTACTATTCTCAAGTGGCCCAAACCCTCTGGTATTTGCCTTTAGCTGAACCATAATAGCTGGAAGTATCTTGCCTTCAGGTAGCCTAAATGCAATATTTCTTCTCTTGCTCCACAATACCATGATCTTTTCTCTAATCTTATCAGCTAGGTCAGCAACAGGTAGGTCTTTATGGTCTCTAATCCAGGTTATTAAATGACTCGCAACATTACTAGTTATATAGTCACACTTAATTTCTGGATTGAAAGCATGCCTATACCATAGATACTTGTGATTTTTCTGTAACCATTGCACTGCAGCTGGTGATTCAGTAAGCATTTTTGCTATATTCTCATAGAAGATGTCCGCTCTGTAAGCCCTTGCTGCAGGATATATCTGGCCATATCCTCTATATGCTTTCTTGAAGTTTTTGACAAGATGGTAAAAACACTCTCTTTGCTCTGCATTTGGGAATATATTCTTTACTGCATTCTCCAATCCCTTGCATGCATCAGAACAAATAGCAAGAAGTGGAGGGTCACCTATGGCCTTTTTTAAGCTGTTCCATGAACCAAGTCCGGTTCTTGGTGTCTTCACGAGCTATGAAGCCATAAGCGAGTGGATACATCCAATTGTGTCCATCAACTGCTGTAGCTGCGGCCAAGTGACCATTCCACCTTCCATTAAGTGCTGTAGCATCTATGCTCAAATGAGGCCTACAACCTTCCAGGAAACCATCAATGCAAGGTTTGAGAGCACAGAAAAAACGGTGGAAGTATATTTGACCATCCACCTCAAGCACATCAATCTCAACAACACTCCCGGGGCAACGCTTCATTAGCTCAGCCTTCCACCTAAATAATAGCTCGAAACTATCTGACCATTTGCCATAAACCTCATTCGAGCTCTTTCCTTACCCCGCCATACAGTGTCATATGCAATCCGACACTTGTGATCTCTCTCCAACATGTTTTGCAGTTCCTTGCAACCAATATGTGGATCAGTTCTAAGGATACTCACAGCCTTGCTAGCTACCCATTTGCAACTTGGAGTTGTAGTTATCTGCCTCATGCTAGACACACACGTATGCTCATCGACAAAGACTGTTACCTGCAAACAAAAAATCAATGAGATGGAGATTAATTTACAATACAAGTATAATTTACAAAACAAGTAAAATTTTCAATATTCACCTCCACAGTGACTTGTCCTTTTTGTTTATTCCCATTTATCCTCCAAGGGCAAGGGCATCCTTCATCACCAGACTTGCAATAATCTCTATATCTCGTCCGCATGACTTATCCACTCCTAAATTGAACTCTTTATTGATGGCATATTGCCGCACTGCCAACCTGAACTCATCCATATTTGGGTACACTTGTTCCTACCTCCATTGATGGGTTGTTCTTATCATATGATATGACAATCTCACATGGTACAACATCGCTAGTCGGAATGGCAAGCACCATCGGTGTTTTGCTCAACCTCATTCTCATTCCCCTCTACTTCATCCATTTGGAAATCAAAGGCTGGTGTAGGTACATTTGTTGTGACCTCATCTCGTTAAGCCTAAAAGCTCATATATCTTACTCTCACTCATAAGATCAATACGACCTTCGTCATCATGTGTCTCTATTATCTTAATGCTACTCCAATCAATTGTTTCCATATTTTCCACATCATCTACTTGAGGCCTATAAACAAGTGAAATCAATATTTATTCGGTCTACTACTATCTCCTATCATGTTTAAAAAAATAGAAAGGCCGGCGCCAATACCTTTGCACATCAATGACGGGAAGATTATACTCTATTGTCGGATGAGGAATAGTGGGCGGCGGCGCTCTCGCCCAAGCTTCAACACTTGCATCGGCTTCCGCGGCGTTCGCATGGAGGGCGGCGGTGGCGCCGTCGTCGGGAGGGACTTGCACCGTGGCCACCTCCATGGGCCGTCGCGCCGTCGTGGGGAGGGCCGTCGCGCCGTCGTGGGGAGGGGCGTCGCCGCCGCGGCGCCTCCCTCGCCCCTCGGCCCTTGGAGGCCGACGCCGAGGGTGGCCCTAGGGCGTCGCCGTCCTCATCCATGGCGGCTTGGAGCGCATCCGTGCCCAAGGACCCGTCGCGGAACAACTTCACCGCGCGATCCCACCGGCATGCTCGATCCCGTCCTCGCCGTCCAAGCCGCCCAACGCCACCGACTCCCCGCCGGCGTTCGCGGCCACCTCCAAGCACCCCTCCCGCGCGCCGCCGGCGCCTTGCGGCCGACGCCGAGGGTGGCCCTAGGGCGTTCGTGCCCATGGCGGGATCGTCCACCGGCGCCACCGCGCACCGTCCCCGCCGCTCGGCTCCTCGTCCCCTTGGCCCTTGGCGGCCAACGCCGAGGGAGCCGGGCGTCGCCGTCATCCTCCATCGCGGGGCGTCGCGGACTCCGGAGACGAGGCGTCGCGGACGGCGGACGGAAAAACGAAGCGACGACAAAAAAATAAGATGCGATCGGTACAAAAGAGCATAAGGGCATTTACGTCCTATACGGCGCAAATACGGGTACATGAGGTGTGAAACGTACGAATTGTGTCAAAATAGCAAGTTGCCCACGTTTGGTGTCCTACAATAGTGAAGGCAACGTTAGGATTGTCAAAATAGCGAAACCACGACGATAGCCGTGTCACAATAGCAAATTTCTCCGATAATATAGATGCATCTGGATAAGATCGTCAAGTGCATGGTCGGTCGTTAAATTTGTCTGTCTGTGTTACTAAGTCTCCATACTCTTAAAATACATTTCTAGTTACATAAATATGGGCCCGGGTGTCATTCAGATTCATTTATTTTTAAGTGCAAATCTAATTCCTAAACTTGTCTCAGGTGTCATATCATATTATAATTAATATGATAAGATGAACTTTATGTTTTAAAGCAAGTCATCATTTTCATTAGCATATTTTTTTTTACTTATTTTATTGCCACTTTGGCTTCAACTCTTTGTCTAGTAATTTATCTCGAATCCCTAATTTTAGTTTAGTATTTTTAAAAAAAATACACAGTACAACACAAACGTGCATAACACACATGCATATTCACCCCTACGACACCTCCGAAAGACTGAGCAACCAGCAGATCTGGAGATCCCGAAGTCACCATTTTGGCGCCTCGTAGGGATTTGCATGAAAAGGCGCGAGCACCAGGATTTGAACCCTGATAGATAGTGTTCCATCGAACCATCCTACCATTAGGCTACAAAGCCAACATGAATACATGATAATGTGTAACCACGGATTATTCAAATTTGAACAATCTTCCACAAATAATTGAGCATGCTTAACATGTGCACCTATATGATATATCGATACCACCTCTCCAAAGTAAAAGAATAACAATCTTTCTGCATTCAACATATTAACATTCTACACATAAGTTAAGTTGAGACACATTTTTATTTTATAGTTGAATTTTATATGTGTAGTAGATGACACCCGAAGCCAAATTTAGAGGGATAAATCTACACTTTGAGAGTATATGGATCTAGATGACACCCAAGCCCAAGTTTATAGAGTCTGAAATGCATTTTGAGAGTATAAGGATCTAAGTGACACGGTTGGGCAAGTTTAATGACCGCTATTGCATTTTACTCGTTTTATTTCTCTCAACATGCAATCCATTCATGTTATCAGATGCCACATCGCTAATTAGCATCCACTAGATGTCATCTACTTATGTCTTTTACTAATTACTCCCTCCGTACAGGTTTGATATGCGTATAACTGTGTAACACAGAGACCAAGGAGAACTTTAATTTCTTTCTGTGATGCATCGACAAACGAGCCAGCCAACTAAGCAACTCATGACACGATTGGCTCTAACTGGGAATACACATATCATTCATGGACACCTTTTATTTTGTTATACGAAGATCAAATCAGGAGGGAGAGAGTATATGTGAATTTGTGACTAATAGCATTTATGTCATTTATTAGTATTTGCGTGTATCACGCTACAAAATTCCACCAACTAAGATCATTAGCTCTATTTCTATCAACATCCAACATATCCATGTCAAGACGTCATGTCACCAATAACATCATCATTAAGATCATTTACTCACCTCTTCCTTCAATTCTCTACGACTACTAGCATCCATATCATTTATTAGTGTTGACTATATTAACTATATTTCTCTCAGCATGGAAGCTACCGCGTCATTCAACGCCACACCACAAAAAAACCATACACGAGAACCATCTGCTTACGTCTTTCACCGAATGTATGTGATAGCATCCACACCATTTATTAGTGTTGCATGTATCACATTACACAATTTTTCATAGTCAAAATATAAAGGATCAGTCATTTACAACCGTTCGCTACCAACAAATAAACATATTTTCATGTGTAATTTTCCTATCGTCGGGAACACCGCCTAGGCGCCTACCACTGAAATCAGAAACATCGTTAAATCCTGAGAAATTTGCTCCCACATGGTGTCGAACCCAATACCTGAGGTGCTACCAGAGCTCTTAATCACTAGACTACAGGGCCTTTCGCTCGCCTAGTATTATTCATTGTTGTGATGGATGTACTAGAACAACTAGATGATTTTATGTGTGTTATAGTGAAATTTGAGATAGCTTTTCAATAAAGTATGAATCAATGTGGTTGTCTAATTGCCTATACAAACACTTAGATATTACATTGAAAGTCGTGTGACTTCTGAGTTACTTTTTAATAATTAACTAATTGATGAATAATATTGATAGTATTTGTACTTTTTAAAATTAAAAACGGTTAATGAAGGCATTAATGAAAATATCCTTACTCGTATTACCGACACTACAAATGACTAAAATTTTCTTACTTATAAAACCGATTCAATAATTAGGAAATGCTAAGTGTATATTTGGTTGCCTTGCTGTTCCGTCTATTTTTAGTCATCCGTATCTTATAGCACACATCTTCAATATTGGAAGGTGTCCGGCGAAAGATGGATAGACAATTCGTGTTGAATCTGCTCCTTTAGATGCGGCAGTGATTTCTTTGGTGGCCGCCGACACATTTGTCGACCTCTAGTTTAACTCAATTTGGAAAAGTTCTTCGGGAAAAAAAGCAACCCAAGTTCTCGAAAGCATCCAGATTAAGGCATTAAGCCCACGAGACTTTGAAAGTTGGAAACTGCCAACACACACACACACCAGTCAGTCAACCACCGTGTGCAAAAAAACGGCCCAAAATAGCATATTCCATAAACAAACTGGGCTACTGTAAGGAATCTACGGGTGTAAGATCCGGCCCAACTACACTATCCTTCCAGATGTACACGGACCCGAAAAACCCAAACCCGTTACGTACTCTCGCCCGACACCTCAGCATGGGACCCAGCCACGCAGCTGCTTCCACGTGTCAAGTATCCTTCTCCACCAAGTCACCCCGCGCCCAAACCGTACCCAGATCCGCGTGTTCGACAAAAGACGGCCGATCCCCAGCGCCTTACTCCTCCCAGCCGACGGCATCGTCCATGACGTGTGGACCCAGAACGTCACCCTGCCCCACCGGTCATTGGTAGGTCAGGCGACCGCCCCGCGTCCGGTTGGAAACCATCTCGAAGAAAGTCAAAGCGCCCACGGCCTCCACGTCACGTCGTGCCCCACCCGTTCCCCGCGGGCCCACCGCCGGATCTGACTCCTGGTCCGTCCGATCCCCGCGAGCCGACGGCCCGGATCCGACTTGCACCGCCCCGGCGCCCCTCCCAGGCCTATAAATACGCACCCCGAGCCCGCTCGCCACCCGCGCGTCACAGTCGCATTGCTCGCACCGCACCGCTTCGAGTTCGGGTCGCCTCACCTCGCGTGCGCGGGAGCAAGTAGCGGGTCTTCTCTCCACACTTCGGGTTCGCTCTCTCTCGGCCCGGTCGGTCTCTTCGAGAAGGAAAAGGAAAGAAAAAAAAGAAAAGGATAAGCAAGCAGCACGGAGACGACTCGACTCGACTCGAGCGGCGCGGAGGCGGAAAATAAAAAAGAGGATAAGGCGAGGCGCGACCCGGGGCGGCCACCGCGATCCAGAGTTACCAGGTCAGGGCTCGTATCCCTTGTTCTTGGTTCGAATTTGGGATAGCTTCGGATTTCGGGGGTTTTCTTCAATTAGGACCGTTCGGTGTCTGATTCGGTCGCAAATTTGAGGATTTGAGGGCTGTGGCGTTGGATTAGTGCGCGGTTGGTGGGGTCGAGTTGGGATTAGGTTCCCGTTTCGTATTAGGGTTTTGGAGAGGATGTTCTTTTTTAATTCTGTTCTATGTACATGCTCTGTTGCTTGCGAAGTTTGAATTTTGTATTTTGTGTCTGTTGTCGCTGAAGATGGTTGTAAATGGTGAGCAGATCTGTGTCCCGCTGGCGCCTGGGCATATGACACCGACTGTCCTAATGGAGTTTGGGCAGCAGAGGCCCATAAAACGGGGCTATGAGGAAATGACCTTCCGGGGCGTGGCGGCTGCCGCACCTCGGGGATACTCGGAGACTGTTGGGGAGTCGGAAGCAGCTGGCAGCCCTTTTCGTGTTGATTCTGAGGACTCGGCAGCACCGAAGCGTAAGTGCATTAGCCTGAACAGCGATGGCTTTGACGTGAAGAGGGAGATCTTTGTGCCGTCCAAGATGTCCTCGTCTGAGCGGCGTTATCTTCGGAAGAGATTTCGGGCAGAGCTTGATTCTGTGCGAGATCTCCTCAAGAAGCCAGCGTTTGCAGCCCCTGCCCCTGTCAGTCGAGCACCTGCGTTGTCTTCCTCGGCTGCCCCTCGAGCCAAGAAGGTGCATCGCGGGACCAGCGTCATCCGTGGTGCAAAGGGACGGTTCTTGCCTACAAAACCCCGGCCTGAACCTTCTGTAGATTTTTCTGAAGCTGCAGTGTTTAAGCAGTGTGAAGCTATTTTGAAGAAGCTCATGACTCAGAAATATAGTCATATATTCAATATCCCTGTTGATGTTGTGAAGCTGCAAATTCCTGATTACTTTGACATTATCAAGACCCCGATGGATCTTGGTACTGTCCAAAAGAAGCTCGAATCTGGCTCATACGCAAGTCCATCAGATTTTGCTGCTGATGTTAGGCTGACCTTCAACAACGCAATCACTTACAATCCTCGTGGCCATGCTGTGCATGACATGGCCATCCAGCTGAACAAGATGTTTGAAAATAGATGGAAAACAGTTGAGAAGAAGTTGGCTTCTGCAGCCATTGCGAAGCATGTTGATGTTGACAAGGCTGACTCAAAGAGGAGGAAGACTCCTCCTGTGGACCGCAGTGATGTGTCAGTGGAGGGTCTACGGCAAACAGAGCCTGTAAAGCCGAAGATGACAGCTGCTGAGAGAGAAGCCTTTGGGAACTCATTGGCAGAAATAGCTGATGATTTACCTGCTCATATCATTGAACTGCTGCAGCAATGCATGGACGGCAATACAGATACTGCTGGTGATGGAGAGATAGAGATTGATATCCATGCAGTCAGTGATGATCTGCTAATCGAGCTGAAGAAACATGTTGACAAGTATTTGGAGGAGCGGAAGCAGAATCAGCAGGCAAAATCTGAGCCTTCCGAGAATGAAGCTGTGAATGTTTCTGGCCTTAGCCACTCGTCTACAAATCCTTGCAAAGGTTTATTTTCTTCTACATCGAAATTCTTGCTGGATTTAAATTATATGCCTTTTGCGCAGTAGTTAAAATTTTGGTTTTTGGTTTGCATGCAGTTGGAGAGCCTATTGAGGAGGATGTGGATATCTGTGGCAATGCCTCCCCTATCATGTTAGACAAAGATGCACAAATCAGGAGTAGCAAGTGCGGTAGTCCAAGTAGTTCCAGCAGCGGATCTGAATCATCTTCAAGCGGTCTGTGTCTCATGGTGTTTATCTGCACTTGTTATTATTATTATGGACATTGTATAATGAAAATATGCTGTTTTCCTTACCATCTCAATATTGTAAATCCTTTGAAAACATGGTTAATATCCTTTGAAATTTTTTTATTGTGTTAGCATCATATTTTTATTTTAGTTTAAAACACTGAGAAGTCAGTTGCAAATTTGGCATTGAACTAAAAGCAAAGGAGCAAACTTGGCACTTAACAAGTGTCGTGCGTTTCGCGATTTCCCCTTTGGTCCTTTTTAGCGGGATTCAAAGAAGAAATGGGCTGTAAGAATTTAATTCAGCAGGACACAATGCTGCACTTCCCTCATCCCTACTAGTTAATAGCTAACTAACATCATAGATTAAGCTCCTGCAAACTATTGATTGTTTTGGCAATGCACAGAACAGTCGTTTAGTAAAATCTGTCTTGAAACTTCAGTTTTGAAATATCAGAAAGTCCAAAGATTTTTACAGTGGTGTTGGTAATGCAGATTCTGACTCAGGCAGCGACTCTGAAAGCGAATCAGAAAAAGTGGGCAGCCCAGCAAAAAAGGTACTGGGTGTAAATGACGTTTTGGGGTTGTCTTTAATAAATGATTAAAATTTTGGTTATGTTAATTGTTTGGACAAGCGAATTTGTTAATTTCTGAACTACCTAAATGTATATATTTATAAAAAAATTTGGAGTATGGATAGATGTCAGGAAATGTTATAGTATAGTTTTGCTATGTTTCACAAATGGTTTGTAAAAGAAGTCAATTAAATCCATGTTTTGGAGGCTATCAATGCCCAAGACATCATTTATTTGTGATTGGAGGCAGTTTTGGTGTTTGTTTCGTATATCTTCTGATGTTTGCTTACTCCCACAGCCCCACCATAATCACTGGCACTTTTACCAACAACCCGTTGTTTCTTGCTGTTCCTGCTGACAGCAGCATTAGTGTCTCTAGCACATACCTTTGTTCTTATGATAGGTGTTTCTGCAAAACAGCAATCAAATTGTCCTTGCATTCTGTTGATATTTGGGTTCTTTGGTTTTCTGGTCACCTTTGACCTTTATATATTCTGATGTAGATTTTTTGTCGCAACATGTAGATTTCCTTTCAATTTTGTTAACTGTTCTGTACTGAAATGATCTTCCCCCCTTAATTTTAGGGGCCTAAGAAACCTGATCAGTTGGTGGAGCAAGAAAAAAGTGCTGTTATTAGTCCAGCGGATGTCAACCGTATGGCTTTCTTCCTGTGACTATTTGCTATTCTGATGTAAACTTTGTTTGAGTTATTTCTATTTGTGGGCTAACGGGTCCTTAAACCACACAGGTCCTGCTGATATTGTGGGACTCCGTGAAGAGGATAGTGAATCAAAGCCTGCACCAGAGGGTAAGCATGAATTTGTAGGCATATGAGACTGTTGAGCAGTCTCAGCGCACTAAGATGATCGGATCTTCTGATCCTTTCCCAATGAAACATTTAGGGGAAAACTCAAAACCCGATACACAAGTCTCACCGGACAGGCTCTTGCGAGCAGCCCTTTTGAGGAGCCGTTATGCTGATGTGATTGTCAAAGCTCGTGGCATTCTGAGCCAGGTATAGGACCATGTTCATTGAGCATCTTCCATTACTGATTCAGTTCGTAATGTGACTCATCCCTGACCTTTTGATTAGGGTGGGGACAAACAGGAGGAACTGGAAAAGCTCCAGAAGGAAGGTAAAAGGCATATCCACCTGAAGCTGCTAGTTGCTCCCTCCCTCCTTCCCTCAGCCTTCTTTTTCCTTGTTTGTGGATGCAGAGAAAGCACGGCTATTGGCTGAAGGCAATGCAGCCATGGAGGCTCGCAGAGCTGAAGCTGAAGCTGAAGCTAAGCGGAAACGTGACTTTGAGAGGGAAAAAGCTCGCCAGGCCCTACAGGAGGTAAGTGAAAACCTCATCTACAGGTAGTTGTGATTTTCTGTTTTTATCATTTTCTGAAAAATTAAATCCAATATGCAGATGGAGAAAACAGTAGAAATTAATGATAACCTCCATATCAAGGATTTGGAAATGCTTGGAACAGCCACAGCAGAACATATTGTGAGCTCTGTTGATGAAACTAGTCCAGAGCACTCCCAAGATGGCATGCCTGGTTTTCTTCCGGGATCTGTCAATCCTTTGGAACAACTTGGATTGTTCATGAAGGCAGATGATGAGGAAGATGACGAAGAGCCGAGCAGTGTTCCCAGTGTTAAAGAAGCAGAGGAAGGAGAGATCAATTGATGGTTCCGTGTTGGCTTCCATGCCCTTTCCAGGGCTAGAGGAGTGCCAATATTGATCCAACAAAGTGATCGCCTCTCACAGCTAAATGTTTGCCTGGTGATGGCTGGACGGCTGCACACGCTGGATGCTCAATTGCTTCTAAACTGGTGTGGTTAGAGCCATCAGTTTTGATGGTGCTGATGTGACCCGAGCCTGGAGAATGAAAACCACCTTGAACATTTGTAAAAACAAGAGATCTTGTGCTTGAAGGAGGAGCACTGGAGGTCGAGGTCACGGTGGACAGCTCCAGATTGAACATATTTATGTGCCTAGAGGAAGGTAATTTTTTGATGCCACCGCAGAAGAGTTGATGGCAACATGATAATACAAAAATGATGCCGAACTGGTGAAGTTCAATGGCACATTGTTTGCAGCAACACCTCTATTTCATGTGGGTTTGCTCAGCGGCTTATAGCAGATCTAATCTTCTGTTGTTTTCCTTCCTTTTTTCTTTTTATTTTAGATATTTTAGATTGTGTAGTTGCTTCCTGCTGTAAATTCGAATTTTGATGTAGTGAAGGAAGTACTAGTTTGTTGGGCATAGGCGAAAGCTCTTGCCTACGTTTACAGGAAAAAATGTTTCCCTTCAAATCGCTTCCCCTGTTTGACATTGCTGTACTGGATTCTCTAGCAACTTACAAAACTTTTAATCAAGGACGTCTCTGAATCAGAATTTAGAAATGAGCTGTGAATTTGCCACTGGCATCAGTTTATCACAAGCACAAATACATTGGATCGCCACAAGTAATGCAAGGCGGCACAACCAGAAAAATCCATCACGCCTTGCTACACGCGAGGGCTACCAAACCAATATCACAATTCACACCACGCTATGATACACGCATCAGTTAACCATGGAGGCACCACCAATCATGACACCCTGAGGCACTGCTGCTTGAACATCTTGCTCGTCGGCTGCCCGCTCACCGAGTCCTCCACTGTGAGACCCTGCGCCCCGAAGCAGATGTTGATCAGCCTGCCGTTGCCGCACCCGTGCTTCCGGGCCGCCGCGCTGTCTCCTGTGTTGCCACAGCCGCCGCCGTCGTCCATGGACGAGTTGGAGCACGAGGGCTCCTCCGCGGCGTCGTCGCTGTCAAGGATGATGTCCTTCAGCCTCCCTACGTGGGGCGGGGTCACCATGGAGATCTCGTCGTCCAGGCAGATGTCCTTCAGCTTCGCCAGCGTCGGTGGCGGCGTGGTGGACGAAATGGACGACCTGGGGAGGTTGTCGCTCGTGGCCCGGGACCGCGCGGCGGACGACGGCGCCGCCACCAGCTGTGGCATCGCCTCCATGATGCCGTGGATCAGCTTCGTGTTGAGCTTCTTCTTGGTGGCCGAGGAGGAGCTCGGGGTCGAGCTCTTCACCGCCAGCGTCCGCTTGCCGTTGAGAGCCGTCGTCTTGGTGAACTTCTGCCTCAGGGGAGCCGGGGTCTCAACGCCGTGCTCGCCCAGCCTCTTGATAGAGTCCAGCGGGCTGCTGTCCTCTGTCTTCTTGGGTGTCTTGGACATCTTGTCCTTGTGCCGGGGCCATCTCAGCATCATCTTCAGGCGGTCCTTGGCACGGCTTGCAGAGCTCAGCCTCTTCTCCGACGATCCATGGTTCTCCGCGCCATTTGCAACCGTGTGAGCGGGGTCATCCTTGCCAGTGCTGGAGCAAGAGCTTGGCCTTCGAGACTCGGCACCTCCGATACCCGAGAACAGGAAGATCTCTGCATCTGATACCTTGAAAGTTGTACCGGGACTGCTTGCGATCCCCCCCTGCATCTTAATCTGGGACACGATGGCTGACCGAGTTCTCAGAATGCTGGAATTCAAGACTCCTCCAGCAGAGACTATCTGCTTGATGAGGCGGTCCGACGTTGCTGAACGCAGCTGTTGCTTCAGCAGTGCCAGTGCTGTCATGCCATTGGCGTCTTCAGCATTGAGGTCGATTGACGGGGTGGTCATCAGGAGCTCGACGAGGTCTGGGTGCGCGCAGCCAACCACAGCTAGGTGAAGGGCAGTAAGTCCGGCGTCATTTTTCATGTTGATGATCTTCTGGACATCTGTGGTTCTTTCGCGTATGAGGTATCTCATCAGCTCCAATTGGCGGTCAAGCCGTCGGAATCCTGGGGTCCTGAATCCGGCAACTGCTGAATGGAGAAACGTATCACCAGCATTATTGATAGCTGACAAGGTTGATGGCGATGCAGTAACCAACGCTTCGACAACAGGTTGGTGCCCTCGATAGGCTGCTACATGTAATGCTGTGTTCCCGTGACTATCAGTTGAATTGATTATGTCGAAAGAGGCCAGAAGGTACTTGACAACCTGCATAAGGTATGTTACCAACATGAGGCGCGGAAAGAGGGGACTTCTACTTTGTAATTCACAGCTAGATACAACTGAAAGTAGACAAAGATATGGTTGCATAACAACATCAAGAAACAGGAACAAAGTTGTCTGGATATCAGCAGCAGCCAGCAGGAACAGATATAAGGGTTGGCTGCATAGCGACATCAAGAAGTTTGTGGATCTAAAAGTAGTCCTTTCTGGTGAATTTTTCAGCTAAACTGGAACAGCAGGAAGTGTACTCACTTTGGTCTCAAATTATTGGAAAGGGACATATTGGATTATTTAATCAGAAAAGACTAAACTTCATGCACATTCTGATCATGAATTGTACAAGTTGACAACTATGTTCAGTATACCAAGAAAGGAAACAAAAAAGCCTGACCAACAAGTATATAGTGACTCCCGACCTTAATAGTTAATATACTGTTATGCAAGATCACTCTAACCAGTGACTAATATCACACGAGGAACACTTGTCATCTGGATGTGACATCACGGTCACATTAAACTATTAAGATTGTTGAAGGAAACTAGTAAAGTAACACATTGATCTTAGATGACACTCAAGCGAAGAGTCGCATGAACAGTAATATCCGCTTGAGTCGTATGAACAATAATATCCTTAGAGGACACATTGTAATTATGTTTTCCTCCGTCTAGGAACATTTCTCTTTCAATATAATAGGCAGCTCTCCTACCGGTTCATTTTTTTAAAATCCTTTCGATTACCTGGTTGAGTGAGAAACATACTCCCTCCGGTTTGGTAAATGAATCCGTTTAGGACAGCGACACGGTCTCCAAAGTACAACTTTGACTTATTCTTTTTATAAAAATATTTGTTAAAAACTAACATATGGACACTTTTATGAAAGTATTTTGCAAGACAAACCTATTCATGTAGTTTTCACATTTCCAAACTCAACGACTTAAAAGTTATTCGTGATTTATATTTCCAATGTTCGACTCAAATCATGTCCAAAGCGACTTCATTTACCAAACCGGAGGGAGTATACGATTACCAAAGTCCGTTATGAAGTAAGTCTGCCATATTTTCAATGAAATTCATTTTCACTAAATCCATGTTGAACTTCATCTTGAAATTCAAGATGAAGAACCAGGAGCAAGTGAAAATCCTAAGCATGCAAACACCCTAGAACTTTCATCATGGAACTATGGAAAATATCATTGCACAAAGTAACAACTGATACACACAAGAATGTTTGAAGCAAGAACAACTAAAGCATCTGGAAAAGATGTCTGCAAGCAACGGCACCAAAGCATATGCCTCACCTGCAGCTGGCCTCTCCCAGCAGCGGCGTGCAGCACCGTGGATCCACGGGCGTCGAGGTACACGGACACGCCGGAGCGCCCCTCCTCCAGCATCTCCCTCAGCATCTCCACGTTCCCACCTCTCGCTGCGGCATGGACGGCCCGGCTCATCATCTCCAGCCGGAACACAGAGCCGCGCCCGGCGCCGCCTTCGCCGTCGCGGCAATTCGTCGAGCACCTCGGCGACATGGCGTGGTCGAGCAGCAGCCTGAACACGTCGGCGCTCCCTCCCCTCGCGGACGCGTAGAACATGTCCGTGACGCCGTACTCGCCCTCGCCGAAGATGAGCAGCGGGTCCCTGTCCAGAAGCTCCTGCACGAACGCCACGTCCCCGGCGGACGCAGCCGTGTACAGCACCCACCCGCCGTACCCGGCCCGGAGCAGCGTGTTCTCGCCGCCGCCGGCGGGGCGGTGGTTCCTGCACTCGCACTCGAGCAGCAGGCTCCGCGCGACGGACGCGCGGTGCCTGGCCGCGTCGGCGAAGCGGGCGTCGTCGTCCCACAGCGCCTCGAGGCGGCGGATCCGGCGGAGCGAGGTGAGCTTGATGAGCAGGTTGGGGTCGAGGTGCAGCAGCTGGCGCACGATATCGTAGTGGCCGTCGGCCGCCGCCCAGTCGATAGGCGACGCGTACCACCACTGGTCGCCGGTGCTCTCCCACCGCAGAGGGAAGTAGCAGGAGGCCTGCTCCATCACTGAATCCCGGGAGATCGATCTAGCGGTGGCTTGCCGCTGCTGGTGGTGTGGAGCTTAGAGTGAGCTCTGGTCAGCTACTCACATCACATGGCATGTGATGCAAAGCAATGCAATGCAATGCAATGCCAAGAACTGCGGCAAGGTGGAAGAAGAAGAGAATGTGTGTATCAGCAAGGAACCATGTGAGCTGACCAAATCAAATGACAAAAAAAACGACTTCTTTATTGCTTTGACGTTAGATTGGAATAGTGAGATGCAAGCATTTGTAAACCGCAAGATTGAACTCACGCAAATGGAGATTAAAAGACCCAAACAGGTGAGGAAAGAGCCGGATTGCACCTCAGACAAACCTGAAGACAACCTTGTGCAGAAGAAGTTGGTGTGTGCAGCTCAACTGCTGCTGAGGAACAAGGACCAAACCATGCAGTGCCTACAAGCTGCGAATGCAAAACTCATCAGAGCACTTGGATTAGGCCACCAAAGTTGTTCAAGAGGTACTGTGGGGTACTAGTAGCGTGGTGCAAAGGTGCCATGTCGTTATGAATGGGAGAGAGAGGGTCCAAGCACAGTACAGTGAGAGTCAGTGACACAGCCGTCCGGACCAGACTCTCAGTGTCAGTGGTCCTCTTTGGGAAAGAAAGCGAGACAGGTAATAATCGACGAACCTGCATCAGTGGAGAGACGACGGGGAATCTTTTTCAGAGGGCACGGCACGGGGGAGGGAAAGGTGAAACACCGCCATTGATGGCGGCTTCCCAGTGCAGGCTTTGCAACAGAATCATCAGGCCCAGAGCCCCAGAGGGGGGGAGAGAGAGAGAAGGGATCAGGGGCCACTGGGCCAGGCCGGCCAGCCGGCCAGGGCGTGTTGATGCATGGAGAAAGGAGCACGGGAAGGTTGGTTTGGGGTTGGCAATGATGCAAAAGCGTGGTACGGTGGTGGTAGTGCTAGTAGTAGTAAACTAGTAACGTCCTGTGTTGCAGTTTGGTGGGAGAGCTTTCCTCAGTGCAGCTCTGGAGATCTGGCTGGTTGGCTGGGCACGAGACGACGATGCCTCCTCCTCTTGCAGTCTTGCTGCGCTTCCAATCTTTCATAACCTTGAAAAGCTGTTCTCTGAATTGTAATGCGTGCCTGTAACCCTATAGCTTTATTTGCACCGCTCCCAGATTTAAACCAGTATGAAATTCGAAACGGAGTCAAACAAGTCTCATTGTACAATTGGTTGCCGTTTACCATTGAAAACATGTTTTGCAACCGAATTGGTTCGGCAAGCACGGAAGATCAGCACCTGACAGCTTGTCACGCCGTCGGTGTAATCGGCAAGCACTGAAGATCAGCACCGGACAGCTTGTCACGCCGTCGTCGGATTTCACATGACGGTTGCACTGAGTTCCGGCTCATGGTATGGTGCAACCTCTTTGTAGCTCGCCTGTTGAATCAATCCGCTTCGAGCTAGCAATTCCCAACCAGTTTGGTTGGACGACGCTGGACAAATAAGCTATACGGTGTTTCTTGGAACGGGTCTGACCAAATAGCTAAGCCTAGTTTCTTCTTGGTTACAAATGATGAATAAATCCGTTTAATTTTGTTTATATCCTGTCGGCGCGAGTGCTTGGATCCGAAGCAAGCAATAACCACTCCGACCTTTCATGATTGATTCGATTCGAGTTCATGCATGCTCGTTCACTGACGAACAGCGCCGAGCAAGCGTCGACGACCTCTTATGGTAGGATCAATTATAGGTCGGCCGAAGCTGATGTCCCAGCGAGAGCGAGTAATGAAGCGTTGTGCCATGCGCCCATGCCATGTGTGCTCGCGACCAAACTCTTTAATCCCCCTCCCCGTATCGCATCGATCTGATCCATTGTCCGTGATCCGCCTCCCTCCACATGCACGCATATGCCTATGCCCGCTACCCCCAAGCTCCACAACGTACTGGCCGGCCTCCACGCCGCCCATTCATTTGGACCATGCGTACTCCTACTGATTTGTGGCATTTGATGCGAAGCTGGCGTGCTCGAGATCGCCTGGCGCGTAGTACGTGTACTTGAGAAGGAGATATATATGGAGTGTGTCATCAGGAATATGGATTGTATTTTTTACGACGGTCGACGGGACGGCATGATCTTGCGAGTGATTTCCCAGTAAGTATTCTCTCACATCACATGCCTGCGACCCGGCGTCACGCCATGGCGGTGTAGCTGTGGTTGTTTGGACGAGCTTGGGAGCTGCGAAGTGGACAGGGAGCGCCTTTGCTCCGTCTGAATAATTTGATCGGACAAGAACTGAGAGGGAAGAAGGCAACGCGGTGACGCGATCGCAGCTTTGCCTTGGCCGGCGGCTGGCCCGGCCGGATCGCAGCATCTTCGGGACAGGTAGCCGATCGGCGCGGGCCACGGCCACGTGTTCCTGCCGCGAACCACCGAAAGGCACCCCGCCGCAACAGGAGACGAGACCGCGATGCGACGCGATGCGGTTCGGCCGAAGACGACGCGCCGGCCACGGCCAGACCCCGGCGGACAGGCATGCAGGCAGCGCGTGCCCCGGCCCTTCCCTTCCCGATCGCGCACGGCGGCGGTGGGTGCCCTCGTGCGTGCCCCCAGCCTCGGCACGTTGCTTTGCCAAAAGGTAGCCGATCTCCTCACGTTCCCCACTCTCACCAATCGGCCCGGCCGTTCGGTCGTTCGTCCCCACGCGGTCGCCGTCGCCGTCGCCGCCACCACCGCGTGAGGGCGTAGGCCGGCCCCGCGCCTCCCACGCATTATTGAGTTGAGGCACCACCGCCATGGATAAAACCCGGAACAGGGCTTCCTCGCAGCAACCAGCGATAACGACACCACCCCAATGCGTGCACCGACCGGCTCGAACTCTTCCACCGTTTCGCTCAACAGAGGGTGGGTTCGACATTGCCTGACTGGAAGCCTCTGCAGTGCTGATGAAGGCTTCAGATACGCTTTGATGGACCGATCCACAGTAAAGAAACCAGCAGATCTAGCCACCAGATGCCTGAGCTGCCATTTTGCATAGGGCAGACAGCTTGGCAAGCTAATATGCACACTGGCATTCCACTCCTCTCTGAAAGAAGTGGCCATTGCACTGCAAGTTTTGATTTTTGAAGCACAGTTTACCAAACAGAGACTATAATTAGTCAATTACTCTTAATGAGGAGCAAGATGCGAAGCTTATCCTACTGTTTGCAACTGGGCTACTGGGTTCAGTAGGCTTCTATTTGAGCCACACTTGTGAGTTCTCCAATTTAAACAACCATAGGATCATGTACAATGCAGAAAACTATTTTTGTGTCTGCATAGTTTGACATAATATGATTGTATGCACAACACTAATATCATATCACATTTTTTTTTGCGGGGAATAATATCATATTACATAGTATGACGATACAATAGAAGTAGGTGTGACAATTAAAATCCAAAGCTCACCACTAGTCCACTATCCCCCAAAATTGTCAATGTCAATTGTAATAGCATAGCATGTCTGTGTACAAGGATTATCAACTGAAATTCTGAAGTCAAATGAGGGTTTCAATGTTGCTGTAATATGCTGATAAAAGCATAAGATAATCTTGCAAGTTATTCTTGCAGTAAAACAGTAGATAACGGGCAATCTTTTGCTGTCTCAAGATGCTTCCTGACTTCAACTCCATGCTGAGTTACAGACTGTTCATTAGTATTAACTGATCACTAACAATTAACAAATCAATCACAGAGAAGAGGGTAATGCTCTCAAAGTTATGGACAAAGGCCAAAGGAAACTATATCATTCCGGATTCTTTCCACATATGCCTCCATGTTTTGCCTTTGGCTTTCACTCAAAAGCAACTCACACGTTTCGTGCCTAGGTACAATTTCACTACCTACCATCTGATCATACAATCGATAAGCCCAGTCAGTTTCACCGACCCTACAAAGACCATGGATCAGAAGGGTGTATGTATCAAGATCTAAACCTAGACCACTCTTATTCGCAAGCTCACTCAATAGGTAGTTAACAGCATCACCATGCCCTCTTCTACTCAAAAATAGCCTGAGAAGCGGTTGATATGTCTGAAGATCAGGATTGCAACCTTGTGCCTCCATTTCTTTCAACAAATCAAGAGCATCATCATCTCGCCCATACTGGCAGAGAATTGAAATCATGGAGTTATATGTGGCCAGGTTATGGCTCACACAATTTCTTGGCATCTCAACACGAAATACCTGGGAAGCTTCAAACAAATGACCTGCTTTACCAAGAACGTTGATCAGAGAGTTGTAGAACATGGTATCAGGCTCACAACCTGAGGATCTCATTCTATCGGACACACTCAAAGCTTCTTCAAATCTTTCACATTTCGCCAAGGAGGTCATGATCGTGGTGTAAGTGACCACATTGGGATGGCAGCCCTGAGAACCCATTGAATCAAGGAGTTCATACACCCTCCTGAACTTGTGCTGCTTACAGTAAGCCTCAATAACAGCAGTGTATGTGATGACCGTAGGAGGGAACCCCTTCTTTTTCATCTCCTCAATCGTCCACATTGCCTCATCGATCCTCCGCGCACTGCACCACCCGTGGACAAATATGTTGAAAGTGTATGCATCTGGTTGGATATGTGGGCTGAGCACCACAAAGACCTCACGTGCCAATTCGACTTTCTTCTCCTTGCAGAGAGCATCGAGCAGCACATTCATAGTTTCCGTGTTCCTCTCCAGCCCCATGTCCTCCAACTGATCAAACAAAACAATGGCATCCTTCCACCTCCTCGCAGCGGCAAGCCTCCTGATGCTCTTGGCGACACTGTCCACCGTGACTAGCCCCCTGCAATGCATTTCAGACAGCAGATCCCACATCCGGTCGATCTGCCTCATTTTCCCCAGCAGGTCGACCATCCGGCCGCAGGCGTACGGCGTGTGCGCGTAGCCGTCGCCCCGCGACTGCGCCCACTGGAAGAAACCCAGCGCGGACTTCCAGTCGTCCCCGATCCTGCGCAGCAGGCTGTCCGCGACGCCGCTCGTCAGCCGGATCTCAGAGCACTCCGCCCCGAGGGACCGGACAAGGTCCTCGACGCTCCCCTTGCGCGCCTTAAAGAGCGAGCTCTTGATCCGCTCAGCCGCCGCCTCTTCCTCCGCCGTGAGGGCGGTGACACTGGAATCCTGGCTCGGGCGTGTGGAGGACGATGACGACGAAAATCTGCGGAGGGGGAGCGGTAGCAGGGGCCTCCCGGCATCGTAGCACCGGTGCAGACGCCGGAGACCGCGCAGAGGCATCGGGAGACGATGTCCGTGGTTTCTTCCTCCCTGCGGCTGCTGCTTCTAGTGAGACACCAGGGTCTGGCGCCGCGGCAGTGGTGGGCGGCGGCGGAGGAGGAGGAGGAGGGGGAGGAGGAGCGAGGCAGCGAGCGTTTGGGAGCACCGGAGAGGGCCGGACTGGCGCGACATAAAAGTGACCACTCGTTCAAGGCCCACCAATATCGGATAGTGGCCCATAATGCTCTCCTGCTCATAAGCCCACATTAGCATACTGTATCAATTTTGACATTTCCCTCGTAAATAATTTTTATTTCAAACATCCATCCCTACCGGGCCGTCAGCTGTGTGCTAATTAATAACAGGATAGACGACTCAAGCTTGTACAAAGTGTTTGCATTAGACACACTTGTTCATCAAGCTGCATGAATTTTATGCAAATAATGAAACGTAACAATATTTTAAGTTTTCATTAGTAATTTTATTCGTAAATCTCTAAAAAGTTCCGTAAGAATAACTAATATTTACTGAAAACATGTTGAATTGTATAAACATGTGTGCAATGAGAGATTTCACAACGAAACCGAGTAATGGTGGGTAATAATAAATAAATAACTTATAAAGTGCTGTCCAAAATCCAATTGACTTGCGGTGTTTTTAAATTTTACACATGCCCACGTAATCACCTGCGCATTTAAGAAAAAGTTTATGTAAATAACCTTAGCTGTTGTAGCTGGATAAGGCCATGTTTGGATAATGCATGAGTTAGAGTTAATTTGAACTAGCCTTAAAGTTCAAAACAACAGAGTTAAATTAGGGCTAGTTGCATCTAACTTCATCCAAAATGTTATCCCCCTGTAAGAGGTGCTAATTAAAGCTATACCAAGTTAGAGTATCCACACAGGGCTTGTACCCTAGCCGTTGTGTATACAATGTTAAAGATCAAATTAATTAATTAATTTAAGTATATGTGTACTTTGACTGTATGAAGTGGTCATCTTGTTTTCTCCAAACAAAGAGGTGGTACGTTGACCTTTAATTTATAGAAAACAGGCTTTGCTCGGGGTTCAAAATTTTGTGTTTTCTTCGAGTCTTACTGAATTTTGTGTTTTCTGCAATAACGAAATAGATCAGTGGAAGAGTGGAAAAAAACAATCTCATATTTGCATCATACCATGCACCATTATTTGTTTATTAGTATTCCCTTCCATATTCAGACCATTTTCATTTATGCACCTAACTTACACATCATTTCATTAAAAAAAATCTAAAACGGCTACACAATTTGGGAACGGAGGTGGCATAAATATTCAAACTAAGAACAACTCCAAGAGCCTCTCTAAATACCACTAGCTAAATTACTGATTTGACTAAATACCACTAGCTAAATTACTGATTTGACTAGTATGTAAAATGAAATAGTTAGTAAAAAGTTGATGAAATCCGGACTATCTAAAATCAGCGTCCATATACTCCACCGCTAGTGGGTCCCGCCTGCCATACTCATGTACAAGAAGATAGTTAGTGGGACTGGCTAGCCAAAGATGAGCTAGAGCAAGTTTAACTAGTCTGTTGGATCGAGTTTTTGGACAAATTTTCTATTTTGTAGCTAGTTAAGGCAAGATAGCTAGTCTCTTGGAGTTGCTCTAAGTTCATGCCTATAGACCAGGTTTCATTAAAATTTCAGATATATATTAACTACGAACTTTTTTATATTTAGGGTAAAATATTGGCGAGCTCCAACAAACAGGTTCCACTGGAACAACTCTTACCTCGAACAACAGCCAAACAAGTGATCCAACCAGAAAATAATTTCATGCAGTAAATTAGAATTATACACAAGCACGAGAGTGAAATAAAGATTGATTTAAAGTTTAGCGAAGGTACATAGAGACCCTGGCAAAATATGAGCCATTACAGCTCAACCAACCACTAGGATACACCCAATATAGTTTCAGACATAATTCCCATACAAAAAGAAAAATTATTCTCGGTAGGTCTCTCCACACTCATCTTCTGGGAAGAATCAAAAGCTCCACCCTGTATCAAAGCCTCAGCTTGATCATCTAGTTGGTGCTGTGCATGTGGCGGATCAGGTCGATCACACGGGAGCTGAAAAGAACAATGAGAAATGAGACGGTACTCAGGAAATTGAAGTGCTCAGTGCAATTAGTAGTGAGGTCACACGGTAAAGGCAGTTGTTGTACCTGTATCCCCACTCGTTGTCGTACCAGGACACAAGCTTCACAAAGTTGCCGTTCAAAGCAATGCCAGCCTTGGCGTCAAAGATGCTGGACCTGTGATTTAGAAAAACGATCACAATATTTGTAAAAGACTTCAGAGGTCCAAGAATCAAAAAGTTTCACTACATACAGATCTCTGAGACAGTATAATACCTGTTGTCACCCTGGAAGTCGGTGGAAACAAGGTCCTCCTCGACATAACCCAAAATGCCCTTGAGGTTACCCTCTGCCTCGGCCCTGTTAAGATGTTTTTGATGATCAACACAGGCCACAGAAACGATTCCCTAAAGCACCAAGCTACAGCCCTACTAGATGGTAACTCACTTGATGGCAGCCTTGATCTCATCATAGGTAGCAGACTTCTCAAGCCTAACAGTCAGATCAACAACAGAAACATCGACAGTGGGGACACGGAAAGCCATTCCAGTCAACTTTCCATTGAGGGCAGGAAGCACCTTGCCAACAGCCTGCGGGACAACATGGGGTTACAACAAGACAACCAGAATAAGGAAGCAATGAGAGTACTTATAACTTATAGACGAATCTATATGATTACTACTTTCTTTCTGTGATCAAGAAAGAAGTGCTCAGTTCCTAACCTTAGCAGCTCCAGTGCTGCTGGGAATGATGTTGAAGCTAGCAGCCCTTCCACCTCTCCAGTCCTTGGCTGAAGGACCATCAACAGTCTTCTGGGTAGCTGCAAGATTCACATTTAGCTACATTTATCTGATAAGAAACAGCAAACAGAATTTTCAAGTCAACAAACTTGCAAAACTTACCAGTGATAGCGTGAACAGTGGTCATCAGACCCTCAACAATACCAAACTTGTCATTGATGACCTGCAGCAAAAAATAAATAACAAGTGTAAGATAATAAGATCTCAGTGAAAAATATATCAGCAGCTAAACATCATGATGTAAAGTACCTTAGCAAGAGGAGCAAGGCAGTTGGTGGTGCAGCTAGCATTGGAGACAATGTTAATGTCAGACTTGTATTCCTTCTCGTTGACACCACAAACGAACATGGGGGCATCCTTGCTAGGAGCAGAAATGACAACCTTCTTGGCACCACCCTGTAAAAGCAAACAAAGAAACCATTAAATACTTCAATCAATCAAATGGTATATTGTACCTTGTAACACAACAAATTATTGAAGTGAATGTACCTTCAGGTGAGCTGCAGCCTTGTCCTGGTCAGTGAAAACACCAGTAGACTCAACAACATACTCAGCTCCAGCTGCACCCCATGGGATCTCCTCAGGGTTCCTAAATTAGTAGAACTTTAGACCACAACTGTTGAATTTGGTTATGAGTTCTGAAAGTTAATATGAAAGGAATGGTAACAAACCTGCAGCCAAACACAGCAACCTCCTTATCACCGAAGAGAAGAGTCTTGGAGTCCTTGACCTTGACCTCATGGTGCTTCCACTGTCCGTGGACAGTGTCATACTTGAACATGTAGGTCTACAACAACAAGACTATGCTCAATAACTAAACCCAATTAAGTGGTGTACCACAGACAAATCAAAATATCTCAACAAAACTGCATTAATCTGTAATACTAATAGATTTATGGAGTGGAAAATTCAAGATTTTCCTTTGAAATAGTAAAAAAATAGGCTGGTCCAGATCACATGGCAGGCAGAGGTAGGTACAGATACGTGCATCAACAGATCAACGACCATATAAAACACCTTCAAATCCCCTATACAGTGTAACAGCCATCGCTGTCTGGTCAACATGACCAACAGTACACTAAAAAACAGCATCTACATTAGATTGGCATATCACTTGTCACACTCACGATCCCATGTTGAAAAATTACTCAACTAACAGACCAACAACTAAAATGGACCATACAGATCTACTAGCATGGAATGGAACAATCACATCCAGTAACTCACTGCATCGTTGATAAGTGACAGATCAAGCGATAAGCGAGAAGAGGAGTGCGGGAGGCCATACCATGTAGTCGGTGGTGATGAAGGGGTCGTTGACGGCGACGAGCTCGACATCGTCGCTCTGCAGGGCCACCCTGGCGACCAGCCTGCCGATCCTGCCGAACCCTGCACAACCAACCCAGACACACATCAAAACCCACCCAATCTGCACAACTCAAGCAGATCGGAACTCAGATCGGAGGCTGCGAACTCACCGTTGATCCCGATCTTGATCTTCGCTGCACAACAAACCAAACCAAGCAACTCATCAGCGGAATGCCAGATTTACAACCAAATCCAAATGGAACGCAACAGCAACAACAACGCTAGCAGGACGGCGGCATTACCCATGGGGATGAGTGGCTGCGACGACGGAGAAAACGAGGAGGGATGGATGGATGGGTTTGGAACGGGATCGGGATGGGGTTCGTTTCAAAAGTGCGATGCGGCCAATGGATCGGAGGGGGCGATGTATATAAAGGGAGGGGGGCTATAGGGTTCCTGCGGCCACGGCTGCTGGTTTTTTAGACGGCCGGGCCCACCCGGCGCCGCGGGATGCGGATCGCCGGGGCCTTGGTTTTGGCGACCGGGAGAAATGCGGAACCAGTGGGTCGCTGACAGGTGGGGCTCGGCGGCGATTGTTTCGAGAAGCTTCCCGTGGGTCGCAACGTTGGACCTTGGAAACCCTGGACCGTTGCTGGGTTTGGGCCCACCGGAAGTGGGAGAGAAGTGTACGGTGGAGGGGGCTGCGCTTCTTTCTTCTTGCACAAGAAGAAACGGCCGGCAGGGGCTGGTTTTCTGCGGCCGCCGGATGGGAAGAGATGCGGTGGACGTGTCTGATTTCAGATTTGTGCCTGGTGCGGCTAATCATTGCGTGTCATGACGTGATTAAGAAATGTCCGTTTTCTTGTGGAAAAAAACCACAGCAAAGACGACGCTATAACTTGATCGACTTCATCCGCAGGTTTATACGCTCATGTCAAAAGATTCTGTGGACATTTGGGGTGCCTAAATTTGAAAAGTTATTTTCTTTTCGAGATTGATTTTGTGGACATTTGGGGTGCCTAAATTTGAAAAGTTATTTTCTTTTCAAGATTTGACGCAGACAGAAAACATTGTTTTAAATCTCATGTTATGAAACTTTACCCGGAGTACAAAAGAAAAGAAATAGGGAGCATATCCGCAAGTACCACGCAAGAAGTTTGAGCAACTCCAACAGTTTGACAAATCAACTTGGCATCCATCTAATTTTGGCAAAACGAGAAAAATTGGCCTCCAACAGTTTGGCAAACCAACTTGGCAAAAATAGAAACTTGGCAACACCCACCTCCCCACGTGCATATATGCGCGTGCAGATCATGGTTGCCATCGGCGTTTCCCTCTAGGTGAGAGGATGAAAAAAGAAATAAAGAATATAGAAGGATTCCTGATGTAAGTTTTCAAGAGGTGGAAGGGCATAAACATAATTTTATTTCTTTCAAGATTCCTGATGTAAGTTAGATCTGAGTTTGGCAAGTGAATTATGTCAAATTGTTGGAGATGAACTCTTTTTTTACTTGGCATACCTTTTTATAACTTGGCAAAACACAAGATTTGCCAAGTAAAATTTGGCAAACTCCTGGAGATGCTCTTATAAGGCAGATTGGTTGTGAAAGCAAAGTACTGCGCAATAAGCCGCAACTAGGGTTGCCGAACGCCCTCCTAATCTTCCCGTCCGGTGGCGGCTGTGTCCGACACTCCGAATTTAATACGGCGGCAGCCAGACACAGTCATATAGGCCATCAACAAGGGATTAAGGGGCACCCTAACTGTCGGTGCGTAAAGTAGTCTCGACACTAACTAGTACGAGCGCTGAGATCTATCTCTCGATGGCCGGTGCTAAGCAACACAAGGACACATGTTTTATCCTGGTTCCGGCCGTGAGACATACGTCCATTAGGGTGCGCTCGGGGCGCTGTATTGCATTGCACTGTGGTGCTTGCAGAGGGGGACTACAAGCGCGGCGGGAGAGGAGGAGGAGCCTCCAGGTCCCTGAGGTTTGATTGAGGCGAAGTGCCAATATCGTGGTGAAGGCGGAAAAATGCAAGTGTGCAACTATCCGTCGTCCCCCTGCGGCCAGGGGACCGACTCCTCCTTTTATAGGTCAAGGGGAGGCGGCTTACAATCGTACCGCACGGTTCTAGGCTACGTATGGCGGTATGGTGCACAATGCCACGGAGTTGATGGTCGTCATGTCGAATCTTGCCTCTGGCGGGACATCGCGGTGAGTCTTGTGCTTGTCCAGGAGTGATTCGAGGGTAGTGGCATGGGCGCCTTCCGCTTGAGTCGCCGTCCGTACGCCGGCTCGAGGGTGTAGCTGACGGAGGGTCGAAGGATGTACATCGACGGGGATGGTGATGTCTTGTCGTCCCGGGCTCCTACAGCGCCGAGGATGGCGCTGTAGTGCCCGGGATGGGAACACAGTGGCGGGGATGGCCGCACAGGGTCGGAGTTGATGGAGGAGACGCGCTCCACTGGTCCGACGTCACGGCGTCGTCCCGCGCGGGCGCGGGGTAGGCTTCCGTACCCCTTTCGAGGGTTCCGCCGTCCCTTTTCGAGGGGTGTGGCGTGCAGGCCGTACGGGAGTGGGCGGCATAGTGCCATGTAGTTGACACTGATCTTCCTGCACAGCTCGCTTACAGTGCCAGGGATGACCATACGGGGAGGGTTGGTGAATTAGCGCCGGGATATGATTCCCAGGTGGTGTCGGAGGGCCGGTGTGGCGGGGATTCGCTTTTGACCCTAGAGCCCGCGTCGTACCAGAGCATTTAATGCTCTGATCGGGGGAGTGGGCGCTGGGGTCGCGTGCTTGGGATGGCCTCGAGCGAGGCGGAGATTCGCCCGAGGGGGCGTCCAGCCCTCGAGCGAGGCAGAGATTTCGTGGTACGACGCCTGTCCCTCGAGCGAGCGCCGGTGCTGGCCACTCGATGGGCCGCCGGTAATCAGGGGACCCTCATGGCTGTCCCCGACACTAACGAAGACCCTAGTTGTCCTCTCTTCTCTAAAGCGAAGAGGCGAAGGCGGCGGCAGCAAGTATGGAGAAGGCTGCGGCCGCGACGACGGTGGAATCCGCGAGGCCAACTGCAACGGAGACGGACAGGAATGCGGCCATGGAGAAGGCGGCGAGGATGGAGAGGGCGGCAAAATTGCAGGCGCAGAGGGATGGCGTCAGGCGAAGGAGAGAGGAGTATTTGAGGTGGAGGGGCCTTTCCAGCATACCGAACTCCATCTTGGTCGATGAGACCAACAGTCACGCCATTGACAACATCAATGTTGACACCTTGCTCGGTCTCAACAGGTATGGATCATCTTACCAGTCTTCCCTATCCAATTACGTTTGATAGATTTGTTGGCGGTTGGGAGGAAGAGGTGATAACATGCAAAACTAATGCCGCAAAAGCTTTGGATTACTAGTTAGGTCAATCTCGATGAATAGCCATCATCATACGCCGTACCTTTGCCCTCCTTTGACTTTGTGATTAGAAATCAATGCGATTTTGCCCTAGGCAATGGTCAAAAAAGGGGTAAATTTGTGTAACAACCCTTTGCCGCGGCTGCTCGCCGGCGACGTGAAGGGCACACAGAAGGAAGAGGTAGGGGACGGGCGGACAGAGAACCCGACGCCGAACTTGAGTTTATTGAGAGAATACAGACATAAGGGCACCCGCAGTGGTAGCGACACTACGCTCTCTACAACGGAGTCCACCTCAGCAATAGTAAGTAGAAAAGACAACTCGTCCAGCGGCCTATCTTTATACACGACCTGTAACAAAATAACAATAGTATTTTATTTCTAAGAGTAAATTTCGTTCTTGGAAATTTTCGGGCGAGCATGACTGCACGAGCAGCGACCAAGCTCCTTCAGACGGAGCGTGCCGGCTGCGGTCGTCCAATTGACACCGTGCTCCGGCGGTTGCGAGCTCCGGCTCCAGCAACCTCGCCCTTACTCCCTACGCGGCCGGCTGCTGTCACAGCTCCGCGGCGCACCGGTGTTCGTAAGCTTCTCCGCAGCCCACCGGCCAGCGTTCCTTGTACATCTTGTCCCACGCCAGTGTAGCTACACACGACGGAGCGCCTCCGCTCGAGCTTTCTGCTCGCCCCTGCCACCTCGGGCTCGGCCTCACCATGCACTGACTCACCACTTCCACCTCGAGCTCGGCCTCACCTTGCACCGGCACTGGCAAGCCAACAACACGCGCGTTCCCGCTTGCTCCGTACCGCGGCCGCGGCCTACACCGCCTTCGCTCGCCAGCGGTGCGACTGGCCTCCCACGGCTGCGGTCGTGCGCCCATGCCTCGCGGCTCCCCGCGCTTGTGGCTCAGTGCACGGCCGACGGGCGCGCCCCCAACCTTGCTCAATCTGCAGCACGGCCGCCGCCTCCTGCTTCCCAGTACGGCATCCGCCTCACCGTCACTAAGCGCCAGCAGGAAGTGCAGAGTCTGCCCGCAACAAGCTCTCCCTCGGCCCTCCGGGTCCGGTTGTAGCGACAACTCTTCTCGATCCTTCCCAGCGACCGCCGCCTACGCGTCACCTCTCGCGGAGCCGCCGGCGGCCCCGCTCTGGCGCTCTGCATTTCCATCCCCGCGCTTTTCGGTCGGCCGCTGCGTCTACCTCGCCGTGCGCTCGCCGGCGGCCGGTCGCTCCACCCTGGACCTGGAGTTCTCCGACTGCAAAGTAGAAGGAAGAAGAAAGGACGGACACGCACATGGTGGGGACCGCTTTTTCGTTGGGACGCGCGTAGCAGCTCTCGGTAGAACTAGCGACGTTTTCTTCTCTTTCCTAGTTTCTCTGTCCTACGTGGGTCCTTATAGAGAGTGTAACTACACCTATACATGGCCAAACGGGCGGCCCGGCCCTATGTAGCTCGGCGACCCATCGTGTCGTGCTGCCTAGTGCCGCCGTGTTGAATCGCCGACACTGGCACGACCCTAAAGGGTTCCGACCGTGCCGTGTCGTGCCACCGAGCACGGCAGCACTGCAGTGCTCGCCGCGGCACAACGGCAAAGAAGGTGACCAGCGGGAGTCGAGGCAGAGGGAGCCGGCCTGGCGTCGAGGAGGAGGCGGTGAAGGCGTCTAGAGCGCCGACGCAGCATCGTGGCCGAGGGGACCGACCGGTCGATGCGGGCACACGATCCCGGCGGTGGAGGGCGAGAGGGTGGAACGATGGCGGCGGCACCGCACGCGGGCGGAGGGGGGAACGAGAGGCGGCGATGCGCACGCGGGCGGGGGGGGGGGGGGCAACGGCGGCGGCGCCGTGGGCGGAGGGGGGCGGCGTCGACCGCACGCGGGTGGATGGGGAACGGCGCGAGCAAGCGGGGGACCGAGGAGCGAGCGCAAGCACGGGCGCGGCGGCGGGACTGGATGGGGTGGGTGGGAGTGAGAAAAAGGATAAGATTGGGTAATATATACCTAGGGTTTGTGGTAGGATGAAATTATACGGGCTGCTAACGGGCCAGCCTGTTAATCGTGTCGTGCCCGTGCCGGCACTAAATTCGCGGCGGCACTAGCACTACATCGTGTCGTGCCCGGCACTGGCACTATCGTCTTCGTGCCGTGTCGTGCCAGGACCGTGCTTTTTCGGACCGTGCTCGTGCCAAATGGCCACCTATAACTACACTCACTGCGGGTGCCCTAAGTTCGAGGGATACACGCCACAGACCTATATGCACGGCGACAGACGCAGACCTTGCGGACCCACATAAGTCACACAACTCAATCGAAACACGACACATTACAATTTAAACACCACATCAAAAACATCTTCCATCTTCCCGTCTTCTCCTAGGCACCATCCGTTACAATTTGCAAAGATCAAGGGTAAAATCACAATGACTTGTGAATAGTTTTTGGAATCACAAAGTTTTTATACAGACACAATTACATTTCAAAGTAGGGGCAAGAACACAACAAAACCTATTGATTATGTGCTGCCAAGGACATTTTAATAAGTAATTAAAGAAGGGAGAGGGTAAGGGAGTGGTGACGGAGGGGAGGGGGAGCAGGTACGAAAATAGAAAACCAACATACATTTGTTTTTTACTATTGTCATAATCAATTCACTTGTGAATTGTAATTTTTGAGAAACAACGCCGTAACACTGCATTGTAGCAGTTGTACTCCTTCTGTCATCAAAGAGTGTCACCGTAGCATTTGCCATGAGTCAAGCTTAGTTTACAGAAAACAGTATTAACATTTATGACATCACATAGGTATGTATAGTAACGGAATATATTTCATGATGAATCTAGTAATACTTATTTGGTATTATAAAAATTGGCACTTTTTGTATGAATTTGATCAATCGTAAGATGATTTCACTAGCTAGAATGACACTTTTTTGGGATGGGAGATTATCCATATGATGCTCTTTCTATATGTGTTGACGGTGTATTTTGGTACTGTTCGCACCCAAAATTGGCACAAAGACCACAAAATACAATTTAGACTTCACAATTGGACAGGTCTCGTCGAGTAGATCAAGATCCATATGTGGAACATCCAAATCGGAGTCCGGATGAGGGAGATACTTATATAATATTTGCACGCCGAGCACACCGGTCTGACCGGTGCCCCCGTGTCCGAACCAAAACGAGGAGTCCTGATAGATTTAGTCTTATAAAAGGATTTCCTTGAGGGGCAAGATCTCCCCACCCTATAAATATAAAGGGCCACGACCAATTGAGGCATCCAATCGATCAAATCATTCTACTTTTATATTTTTATTTTTTCCCTTTACCTTATACTTTTTCCAATCTATTACTTGTTGTTCCTCCTTTGTCTCTATGTCGATTGAGGGCTCTAGGTGACCTTGCCAATCCTAGAGCAACCCTACGTGCGCCGCCCCGACGGGATCCTGCCCGGGAGGCGTTCGGAGGTCTTCCGCCGGTTCACCCCTGGCAAAGGTCTGACCGGTGACACACACCGGTCTGACCGGTGCCTACGCAGAGGTGCTACAGCGAGCCCCTCTGTGTTTGTTGTTGGTCGTACACTTGTGCCAACAAATTAGCGACTCCGCTGGGATAGATCAATCAGCTGTCATGGCCGGTAACCTGTACCTTCTGAGGTTGACCCCCAAAACATTGCAAGGCCCAATGTAGAGCAAACATCGGCTGAAGAGCAGAAAGCACTTGCTGAAGTCAGGAGGAAGATTCGTGAACAAAAGGAGCGGGAGATTCTGGAGTTAGAAGAAGAAGCCACGAAGCAATACATCTCGCACTTCTCCGTGGATCGACAAGGGAACGTCAATAAAGATAAGTATGTCGTCATCAATATTCCCACGCTCAAGGTACAATATGATGCTCCTCCTGAAAATAATTCAGGTATTGCTAATATGATTGATGTGGCTGCTAGTGCTAGCTTAAATAACAAATTTGTTGTCATGAGTGAAAAATTTTAATCTACGATTAATTCTCATTTAGATCGTATAGAGGCCAAATTTGGTAAACAATTTTCTGGTAATGATATTAATGCATCTACTTCTAATACCGAAAATTCTAAAGATAGCACTCTAGATGATTTTTCAGACTTGCATATACCTAATGTCCCCATTGGTGTACCTCCAATCCACCACATACATATTGGTGCTTCGGCTGGTGGAGGGAGTACAATGGCCGCTACTAATGCAATGATGCCGCATACGGTTGTATATAGCGAGCCAAGTGCATATGTTCCTAATAGTTCGTTGCAACATGTTCCTAACACATTGCCGAACCAAACATCAACATATAGCACACCACAACCTATTATAAATCGAGCACCACATCCTGGATCGGCTAGACCTAGAACTGCTTTGGGTATGGAGGGATTTAGAGAAGAGATGCTCGAGATATTTAGACAAACTTTTGGTACAGAGCCTAAAACTAAGAGTCGGTCGTATCAAAGACCGTATCCTGATAATTATAAGTACATCACGTACCTACAGGGATTTAAAATACTATAGTTTACTAAATTTAGTGGGGATGGTGATAGAAGTACATTAGAGCATATATGCCAATTTACTATACAATGTGGTGAAGCTGGTTCTAATGATATTTGCAAAATGATATTGTCTCCTTTATCTTTATCGGGTGCTGCATTTACTTGGTTTATTTCTTTACCACCCAACTCAGTTTACACTTTTTCTGATATAGAAAATAAATTTCATGATTATTTGTTTATTAGTGAAACTGAGTTGAAATTGTCACATCTTGTTTCGGTTAATCAAAAATCTAATGAATCTGTGACTGAATATGTTTTGTGAGGACGCGAGGGAGCGTGCTAGCTACAAATAATTAATATGTATGCTTGTTATAACCTCATCTCGCCATCCAAACATTAGTTGATCGAGTTCCTCCGAGTCATATTTGCTTAGAGCACACACAATGCAGACTCTATTATATAATCTAAGTCTATTTATTAATCTCTATTTATGGTCTTTTGCTCATGCGGTACTATATTTATTGAAAAAAGAAGGGAAAAACTCAAGACTGACGTCGCATCGATGGTTGCTTTGAGGTCGCAAGACTCTGGACGACTCGCGTTGGGGCAGCGTCGACCCCGTGGATGGTGGATCCCGTACACCGCCGCCACTCCCTCCCGCGCATCCTCTCCCGCGCACACCCCTGGGTCTCCCACACTTTGTTGTCCATCCTTGAGTCAATAGATCCGTGCATCCGCCGCTGCAACTCCTCATAGATGCACAGGTCGTCCGCCATCGACGAGCTCGGTCGGACGTAGGCTCCCCATGGTTGTGAACCCCACGCGTCACTAGCACCGCTGCCTGTTGAGGTTGTTGAGCGGATAAACCATTCCGCTTCGTGGCCGTCGCATCCGTGATGTCTTCTCTGGTGATGCGCGCGCACCGCGCGCACGACGCACTCCGCAACGGCGCTCCGCACCCGCCGGGTTCACGACGTCGCTGCACGCGCCACGACCCAATGGCCGCTCCGCGAGACTCGCTCGCTACACCTGCGCCACGCTCTGCCGCAGCTCGCTAGGATCTGCAACTGCTTGTACTGTATATATGTAAACACATAAAGATGAATACAACTGAGCTTTGATCCAATCTCCTTCTACATGGTATCAGTGACCGAGTTCTCCACCCTGGAAAACCCCTTTGCTTTTGCTTCCGAGTCTTCCATGGCTTCCCCTGCTCACTCTTCCTCTTCCTCCTCCGACAGTGAGCCTGGCCTTCCTCCAGCGCCCACTCACGTCGTTCAAACCATCAACATTCGCTCCCATGTCCTGGTTGTTCTTGACTTGGCCGAGTCCAACCACAGCCAGTGGCGATCTCTCTTTGAATCCACCCTCGGCAAATTCGGCCTCACGGCGCACGTCGCGGCCGCCCACTCACGTCGTTCAAACCATCAACATTCGCTCCCATGTCCTGGTTGTTCTTGACTTGGCCGAGTCCAACCACAGCCAGTGGCGATCTCTCTTTGAATCCACCCTCGGCAAATTCGGCCTCACGGCGCACGTCGCATCTGTGACTTTGATCCCCGACCGTGATGCCGAGTGGACGCGTCTTGACCACATCGTGGTGAATTGGATCTACACCACCATCTCCAAGACAATCTTCGACATTGTCTATCAGCCGCGTGCATCCGCGTTCACTGTCTTGAGTGATGTCGAGGGGTTCTTCCGCGACAACGAGCTCCAGCGCGCCGTCCTCCTTGAAGCCGAGTTCCGGAGCCTGCAGCAAGGTGATCTCTCCATGACGAATTACACCACCAAGCTCAAGAAACTCGCCGACGGACTTCGTGATGTTGGGCAGCCCGTCTCCGAATCAAGCCAAGTACTGAACATGCTGCGGGGTCTAAACCCCTAGTATCGTTACCTCAAGCTCGTCATCGCCGGAAAGTCCCCGCCGCACACCTTCCGCACCGCGCGCTCCTTCCTTCTGCTGGAGGAACTCACCGCCGACAACGACGCCAAGATGGACGCCGGTCAGGCACTCTACGTCGGCCACTCTTCAGGCACCTCCTCCACCGGTGCTTCCTCCACCGGCACCTGTTCGGGCAGCACCGTCTCCGCCTCCCGCTCCAAGTCCCGCACTCCCAAGAAGCGTGGCCGCGGCGGCGGTGGGGGTAGCGGGAACGGGGGCGGCGCCGGCGGATCTGGATCTCGCCAATCCAGCTTTGCCTCTGCCCCCCCAACTCCCCTGGGCCGCCGGCTACAACCCGTGGACCGGCCTTGTCCAGGCGTGGCCGCTGTCGTTTCGGGCCCCCGGTGCCAGCGTCTTGGGCTCTCGCCCGCCCATCAACAACCAGCAGGCCATGACGGCCCAGTATCAGATGTCCTTCACCAGCCCGCCAGCGCCCTCTCCATCCGCCTGGGACACCTCCGCCCTGATGGTAGCGCTTCAGACCTCTGGCACCGGCGGCGCACCACCCAGCTCCACGGAGTGGTTCCTCGACACCGGCGCCTCCTCTCACATGTCCCACGTGCCTGGTACCTTCACTCACCCTCTCCCCTCTCTTATGCCTTCTTACATCACCGTTGGCAATGGAGCCCGGCTGCCGATTTCACATACGGCAGCCACCACTATACCAACATCATCTTCACCTCTCCTGCTGAGTAATGTCCTGATTAAGCCTGGACGAAAAACTCGAAACTCGCTAGCTCGCTCGACTCGCTCGTTATTGGCTCGGCTCGAGCTCGACTCGTTTTATAACAAGCCAACTCGATTTAAAACAAGCCAGCTCGATTTATAACGAGCCAGCTCGAGCCAGCTCGCGAGCTGCTCGTTAGCTTGAACGAGCCAGCTAGTTTACAAGCCAAACAAATAAAATTAGCTCGGCCCACTTATCTCGATGACTTGCTTTCCTTGGCCCAGCCCAAACTGGGAACCCTCACCACCAGTCACCCAGTACTACCCTAGCGAACACACACACAGGCACAGCAGCAGCCGGCCGCCGCCGCCTGTCCTTTCTTCTCCCATCTCGCGAGTCGCAAATCGCGATAGACAGGTAACACAGCAGGCAGCAGCCGTCGGCCGCCGGCCGCCGCCCATCTCCTTTCCTGGCCGTTGGCCCTCGCGGCACACAACTCACCTAGCCCCATTCCATCTCGAGCAGGTTATGGAAGATGAGGAAGGAGTCCCCTGGGATGGTTCCTCCGGTGGCGTCAAGTGTTGAATCGAGGATGAACCGCAAGAAGATGTCAGCTTCAACAGGAAATCGTGGTGGCCGCGGCCGAGGTCGAGGATCTGTACCCGCGAAGTCCACTACTCTAATCACTCCAACGGCCTCCATATCTACAGACACGAACACGATATGTATTTTGTTTTGTCGATGCTTTGATCTGTAGGATGCATCTTAGAATTTGTGTGATTCGTGTGAATATGTATAGCGTACAATAATAGGCAAGGTGTCAATTTATTTATGTTTATTCATGAACATGTGATTTAGTGATCTATAGTATAGACTGTACGTAGTCCAATTCTATAGCTTAGTTGATTTTTGAATACTTATTCTATGTCACTATGTAGCACTTGGAGCCTTTGGCGGAGGATGAAAACCATGGACAGGACATTGACATGGATGCCGAAATATCAGTTAGTGTGCCAGCAGATGATGATGCCGATGCAGATGATGATGCAAGTCAGGTGGAGGTTGAAGGTAATGCAAGCGTGCCGTCAAATCCTTCGAAGGCAACATGAGGGCGGAAAGGAAAGAGGGTTGGTCTTCATTTATCCCCTTCTAAGACCAAGGTAAAGAGAGGAAAGAGGGCTGGCTGTTGGAAGTACTTCAAATTGATAAAAGTTCAATCTGAGAAGGAGTTCGGTGTTGTGGAGACAAAGGCTAAGTGCAAATTCTGTCATAAGAGTTATGTATACCATGAAGGGGGAGCAACTTCACAGCTGAACCATCACCTAACTAAGTGCAACAGTATCAGAACAAGCTTGCTAAGGCTAAACGACTACTTGCTCAAGGTACTCTCAATTTTGTTGCAGATGATGTCTGTCTTGTTGTTAATCCAACTGAATATGACCACGAGCACACAAGAAAATTGATTGCAAAGATGATAATTGTTCATGAGTATTCTTTTAGGATGGTTGAGCATAAATGGTTTAATATTTTGATGAAATGGATGAATAGCAACTATGAAAGTATTGGTAGGAAGACTATTAAAAATGAATGCATGAAAGTTTATGAATCTGAGAAAGAGCAGCTGAAGAAGAGTCTTAAAGAGGTTGAATCAATAAGTTTGACTACAGATTTATGGACATCTAATCAAAATGTTCAGTACATGTGTTTGGTGGCACATTACATAGATAGTGATTGGGTTTTGCAATGTCGTGTTCTTAACTTTATTGAGTTAGATCCTCCTCACACTGGTTTGGTGATAGCTCATGCTGTTTTTGAGTGCTTGGTGGAATGGAAAATAGAGGATAAGGTCATGTCAATCACTCTGGACAATGCTTCAACTAATGATGTTGCTACTACAAATTTATCAGCGAAGTTGGTTGCTAGAAAGAATGGTCAGTTTGATCCTAGGTATTTTCATATTCGTTGTTCTGCTCACATAGTCAATTTGGTTGTTAATGATGGTCTAGAACCAATAGATGGTCTCATAAGTGACTTAAGGAACACTGTCAAATATTTCAAGAGGTCTCCAAGTCGGCTGTACAAATTTGTAGAGGTTTGCAATGATTACGCTATTACAGTTGGGAAATGTTTGTCTCTTGATGTTAAAACAAGGTGGAATTCAACATATAAAATGCTTAACACTTGCATACAGTATAGGGCTGCATTTGGTTATTATGCTCTGGTGGACCAGAACTATGCTTGGGAACGTACAGATTCTCAATGGGACATTTATGAGAAAATTAGACCTATTCTAGGAGAGATGGCTGAAGCAACCACTGCATTTTCACGATCAGTTTACACTACTGCTAATGTCTTTTACCCTTACATTTTAAAAGTCAAGATTGCATTGTTAAGGGCAAAAAATGAGAGGGACCCATATTTGAAGAAAATGGGTGACGCAATGTTACAAAAATTTGAAAAATATTGGGAAGAGAAGAACAATGTAATGGTTATTGCTACAATCCTTGACTCTAGGTTCAAGATGAAATATATTGACTTCTATTTTAGATAGCTTTATGGGTCCTCAAGGTGTGAGCAAGAGGTTGCTGCTATAAAAAAAGAGTTAGAAGAGCTATATGAGAAGCATGAGTTGGAGCATCGCCGAAAAATGGGTGTCAGTAGCAGTTCATCAACCACTCAGTCAGCCTCATCATCAAAGGAAACAACCAGCTCAGTGGCTTGTCTTGTTTCAAGTGAGTTTCAGTCCTTTCTAGAGTCAAGTGCTTCAGAAACTTCATAATCCGAGTTACTTATCTACCTTGATGAAGCAAACCATCCTTTACAAGATAAGAATTTTAACTTACTTAACTATTGGAAGGTGAATGCTCCTAGATTTCCTGTTGTGTCTAGTATTGCAAAGAAGTTCTTAGCTGTCCCAGCTAGCAGCGTATCATCTGAGTCCACTTTTAGTTGTGGAGGTAGAGTTCTTGATGACTATAGGAGTTCTCTGAAGCCAGCAACAGTTCAAGCACTAGTTTGTGCATCTAGTTGGATACGAGGTTCTAAAAGTCCTCCAATAAATCTGGTATGTGATGTTTAGTCTATTTTCAGCAACATTTACCCCAAAGTTTGTGTATAAAAATATTTAATGCATAATTCTTTTCTTGTTACAGGGAGAAGATGGTGATGATGGTGATATTGAGAGTGTGGAGCTTCCTATCAGTGTGGTGGAAAGCAACTAGTAAGTCTGTTTTAGAATGTCCAGCAGTGTCATGGAAATTATATTTCTATATTTGTTCTCACTTGATGTGGATTTCATGTACAGGTAAGGGGGAAGAGAAGAGAACTAGGGATCTGTTGGTTTTGCGCCATAGCTGCTTCTGAAATCTGACTTGCTATTGGTGACTTGGTGTTGTCTCGTGGACTTGTGGACCTGGCCAAGCACTAGTTTGCTTCTTTCCTGAATTCTGTGAAAACGCGTGGATGATGTTTGAACTGTACTATCGTACTCATGTTATTGGTCGATGTCTCGTGGACTTGTGGACTGGTTATGCCTGGGCTGCATTTAAACTTTACAAATTGTGGATCAATCGATGGTTAAATTGTTAAATTTATATGTACTTTGTGTCTGCTTGCTTGTTTCTCAGCGCAATAATGTGTTTTAAAGGATTGGCTCACGAGCCAAAACGAGCTGCTCGAGCTATGTAGCGAGCCGAGCCAAGCTCCTCTTCTAGATCGTTAGCAAAACGAGCCGAGCCGAGCTCGATCAGTAATGAGCCGAGCTATAACGAGCCGAGCTGGCTCGTTATCCAGGCTGAGTCCTGATCTCCCCCTCTCTTGTTACCAATCTCAATTCTGTTCGCAAATTGACTCGTGATAACAATGTTTCGATTGAATTTGACGCGCATGGTTTTTCTATCAAGGATCTTCCAACTCATCAGGTGAAGCTCCGATGTGAGAGCTCCGGGGACCTCTACCCGCTCCAGCTGCCTCCACAGTTCGCCCTCAGTACCTCGTCGTCCGTCGAGCTGTGGCATCAGCGTCTCGGGCACCCCGGCAATAACACCTTGTCCATGATTCTGGGTTCTTTTGATTTTGATTTCAATAAGTCCTCACACCATGCTTGCCATTCATGTCAGCTTGGTAAACATGTCCGTCTGCCATTCTCCCTCTGAATCACGGATAGGACTGCAAAGGGGGCGGTTGGGAGCGAACCTGCTGCTGACCCTCTGCTCCGTCAGTTGGAAACTGAGGTTCAGGGTCGAACCTGATCCGTCTGGGCACTATTCACGGTTTACCCGCGGGTCGAACCGGGGTGCCGAAAAGAAAGGAAGCCGGTAGCCGGCAGGCACACATTCTATATTCATTAATACGTATACTGCAGCAGTAGGTGTCTGGGCCAAACCGCGGTATACTGGTCGCCTGCTGCCCTGCTGCCAATTTGGCTAGCGTATCTCCTCGAACCAGTGTAACTGCTCTGTTTCATCGCCTGTTCTGAACACTCAGGTTCAGAATTAGGTCTTGCTGCCAAGGTTAGAATGGTTAAGGGCTTAAGGCTTGAGCAAATGTTATATGGTTTAGGTGAGAAGGTACGAAGAAAATATGTATCATGCTAATCTGTTTAGTACATGTACATATACACACATCACCACTGTACTTGGACACTGCTAGCTGTGTGAGTACACGGTAGCAGCTTTGAATAATTGAATGATTTTGATTACATATCCAAGAAACACGAACAACATTACAGCTGTTACCATCCTGATGGAGAAAACAAAAGAAATTGCATGCAGATGCCATCATCTGGACAAGATCACGCATGCAACTTTGGTGCTTGGCTTTGAGGCTAGGGTTTTGCATACTAGCATGGTTCCGTTTTTACTCAGCAACTTGAGTGATGGATGGACATCAAGTACCTAAAAAGCTTCCCCTGAAGCCGTCTGCTAGGCCAAGCTGGTAGATCACATCTACAATGGCATTGAACAGAGAAACAATAAGAAAAACTAGTAGGTTACTGGGACCATATCCAACAGAAGAGAGAATGAGAGATTATCATCACTAAGCTTTGGTTGCAGGCTTGGAAAACAATCAGCCAGTACTAGAATTGTCAGGACCACAAAAGACATTCATTTGAGCTATACAAAATTTATGCCACAAAATTTACTGCCAACCGAACACTTGCTTGATCGAGCGTCAGCTCAATGCATGGTTCTCAATGTCATGCCTGTCTGTGTCTCCCCTTGAAGCATGGATGGATGCAATGCACATAAATCATCAACAAGGACATAAACATACAAATTGTTGACATGATCATCATCAACACATAGAAGTTATGTATGCACATAAATCTTGTGATAGTAATAGTGATCTGTTTCTGATCAGTTTCACTATTTCATTTGTTGCTTCAAGAACTGTACATATTGTAGTCCCTTTGAAGAGTAGGCCTAGCTAATAATAAGTCAGTGAAACTCCTCTCCTCAGCAGATTCTGATGCAAAGATTTCAGATCTGCACAGACAAAGCTAGTAGCAGAGAGCGAGGAGCGAGAGATGGATCGATGGCAGAAAAAAAGGAGAAAAAGCTAAACTGGAAGGAATCATTACGAGCTGTCGACTTTCAGAGCTCCAAAAAGAACTCCAAAAGACATTCATTTGAGCTATACAAAAGAACTCCAAAAACTGATACTTGAGTACTTGACTAAATTTGAGCAAATAGACAGACTCCAACTACATATCTTCTATTGCATGATGAGTACAAGAATTATCATTTAGCAACACGGATAATGGCGGGCAAGAATGAATAAGCAATCAAGTGCAAGAATGAATCTAGTACATGGAAATGATTTGGAGTAGAAAATATTACCTCTTGATTCTTTTCTAGAATCAAATCGTCGATCGCCGCAAGAGAGAACTCGAAGAAGCTTCTTCCCCGTACCGTCTTTGCTACATATAAGAGCTTCTATGGCCTCGGGAGTCGGGCTACTTCGAAAATCATTTATGGTTCTCCTTGCTATGCTAAAAGCCGATTCGATGGTACGGATGTGGCCGGAACCGCAAAGAGATCTCGTGCTATACGATAAAGGGTCGGATACTTTGCCACATTACTCATCCACCAATTTATTACGTCAAGCTCTTCACTCGAATTGGATCTTCATCCAAATATCTATCAAGCTCCGTACTTTTCTTAGTTCGAAGATCATCGGTGACTTTTTGATACCATTGCGTCCACGGGTCATTATTGACCGCAAGAACATTGGGTGTTTGTTGTGGAGATGTTGCACATGAGGTTTCTTGTTGATAGGTGTAAGCCGAAAACAACCCACGGACTAGTTTTTCTAGTTTATCAATCTTTTCCTTTCCTGTCATAGGATAGGCCTTGCCGAAAACAAAGTCAATGAATTTCGGTTTGTACCTTGGGTCAAAAACCACCGGAACACATAGTGTTATGTGTGACTTGTTCCAATATTTGTCGAATTTCTTCTTCATCTCTTTTAGTGACTTGATCATCTCCGTAAGGAACCTTGACTTGGCTTGATCTGCCATAGGAACTTCAGATGAAAACCCTTTCTCAACAATTTGTTTCTCAACATTTTCTAACTCAAGCTCAGCAGTTTCTAACTCTTCTTCCAAAACCATCTTGATCTTCCACATGTGATGAAAATATGTGTTCGTGGTTGGGTACATTGTGCCTGAAATAATTTTAGTTGCCTTCTTGAACACCTTTAGCAGGTTACAAATTGCACCAACACCCTCCCATTCTTCAGGTGAGGGTAAGTATGTGTACTTCTGGTCCTCTGATTCTAGCACCTCAAACGCTTTTCTAAATTTCAGGATTGTTTTAAGCATCAAATATGTTGAATTTCAACGTGTGATCACATCTAGTGATGGCTTTTTCTTGCTTGTAATGCCTTCTCTTGCAACAATTTCTTTGAACATTTGTTTTCTAGAGGTTGAAGAACGGAGATACTTGATGCTTTCACGGATGTTGTCAACAATTGGTTTGACAAACTTGAGCCCATCTTTCACTAGTACAAATGCTATCATCTATGACCATTACCTAGTGACGATTTCCTGTTTGGTCATAGAAGTTCTCTTTGCAGTGACGAAAAAAATATTTGGTCATAGAAGATTATTCTTTCTATGACGATATACAAATTTGGTCATAGTAGTTAACTCAACGAGTGACGAATTGTTGAATTTGGTCACAGTTGACGAGTGAGGGGTGAGACGAATCCGTCGCATGCGGCCCGGCCCCGATGGGCTTGGCGGGCGGGCCAAGCGGGCCGGAGCGGGTCGGGCCTTTGGGCTTGGCCCGTTCCCAGTAGGATAGGTTTTTTTCGAATTTATTTTTCAATGCGAAAACAATCCCAATAAACACCGGAAAATGTTTTTAGAGCACGAAAAATACTTGAAAAATCACAAAAAATCCAGGAAAATTCCTAGAGATAGATTAAGACATGAAAAATCCAAATAAAACATTTGGAGCTCATGAAAAAGATTTTAGAGCCTTATAATAAATAAAAATAGCTCAAGGAAAATGAGAATAAGTTCCAGAAAAATCCGAAAAATTCTCAGGAAAATTAGGACAGCTCCTAAACGCATTTTTAAACCTTTTGCACTCAAGAACCACTAGATGCATCGGCATGAATGCAACACACATAACTTTTTATTCAATTTAGAAAATCAAACAATGGATTTTTCCTATACTATATTCCCTGTAAAGAACAATAAACGTTGGAAAAAAATTTTAAAATTATGAGAGAATCATTATTTAATTATTCTTTCTATTCACATCCTGAAATTGGAAATTTCAGGATGTGACAATAGATCATGAGCATTTTCACAATTAAAAACTTTATTGAAAACGCCTACATATAGTGAGGACAAAATGTTACTCTTAGCAATCACATCAAATTGTTTTTCCTTTTTAGTACCATTTCTCATGCCCTTGTGTCCTAGGAAACAAATACATGTGGAGGTCGCAAGACATAATTATAGAGTTTTCAATGTATAATTCACCATATTTTGTCTCACACAACACGAAAAAAATTATAAAAACTTAAAATAATTGTCCAAAAATGTAAGTTCTTGTGAGAGACCGTATTTTTGCTACAAATAACTACCAAAAAAATCTCAAGTCATTTCAAAAAAGTTGAGTGCTATGTAGTCCACATATAACAAGTCACTCACATAGTTCCTTAAACTATGTGAGTGGCTTGTTATATTTGAATTACATAATATCACCACTTCCTCAAATGGAAATTTGACCTACACAAAGTTTGTTAGTCTCGACAAGTTATGAAACTTTTGTGTTCAAAAGATTTTCATCCGAGTTCATTTCGTGTTTCGTTTGACCGAGTTTTGACCGAGTCAAACTTGGATTTTAAAATTTGAATTGCTCATGTTTTGTTGCATGAAGAAATGATTGAATCCAACACCATAGCTTGATAAATCATGATTTTAAAAATTTTTGGGAAGAAGAATCACCTCATTTCGAGTTCGTATGAGGGAGAACGACTAGTTACAAGTTTTAATCCGAGGAAAAAAGAAAAATCGATCAGTTCATTCCCGTTCGTCACGTGTTCATGAAGAAGGACCGATTTCTCTTTTTTTCCTCGGATTAAAAATTTTAACTAGTCTTTCTCCCTCATACGAACTCCAAATCGGTTGATTCTTTTTCCTAATTTTTTCTAAAATCAATATGTTTTACTGAGTGCCATTTGTTTGTATCTTAATTACTATTTATTGATTGCTTTTCATAAAACATATCTTTTCCAACTAAAAAGAGAATATAAAAAACATGTTTTTTCATAATAATTGCTAATATAACTTAATATTATCTAATGTTATGGTCAACACAAGGTTGCATCCAAATTTGAGGTTCCCATGAGTAAGAAAGTATTTGAGTGTGTACAAAATTTGAAGTTTAAGTTGAGTTGTATGAAACAATGTGATGATCTAGCTAGTTTATGAACAATGTATACTCCAATTTTCACAAAATCTTATGAAACTTTTTTGTCAAGCTTGTACATTGATAAAATGATCCTATGCCTATTTACATAATTTTTTGATAAATTTTATTTATTATTATCATTATTTTATAACATGGTGAAATTTCCTACAAGTTTGAAATTTCCTACAAGCCAATTGAATTTTTCGTCAATCTCCTAGTTGTGGCCCGGAATGGATCATAGACGCCTAAATATTTTTTTTTATTTTTTTAAATTTATTAGATGCATATATAGGTCAATTTTGAATTACTTTCGGTAAACACGTAGAAATTCATTTAAATGATAGAAAATAGCAAATTCACTCGAAAAATCTTTAAACTCCTAGATGAAAACTTGTATCCATACTGTTATATATAAAAAATATATTTGTACATATAACATAATTATTTTTTAGTGTTACTTCACAATGGTGCAATAAAAAGGAAAAAAGAAAAAGAAAAACAATAAACGAGAGAAGCCCATGTCGGCCCAAATAGCCCAACGATTTGCGGCCGTCGATCGTCGATCCAATGGTTCTTATCGTGCTTCCTTGGTATATAACGCAAGCATCCAACCCTAACCCTAAACCCATCCCCCTCCTCCCGCAGTCCCTCCTCCCCTCTCCCGCCTCACCCATCCCCCTCCCTAGATCCGCCGCCCGCTCCCACGTCCCCCCGGATCCACCTCAAGCTTGCGGGAGGCCACAAAGAGCGGATCCTAATCTCTCCGAGGTCCGAGCCCTCTTGTCGCCCTCCTCCCCTCCCCTCCCCGTCGCCACACCGCCGGAGCCCGCGGTATTCCCCCGTGGCCGATTGCCAAACGCACCTCCGAAGAGAGAGAGAAATGAAACCTTCTCTCGCCGACACCATCGCCGCGTCGCCGGTCAACAACGCCGCCGTCTACGGTGACCGTGGCGTGCGTCCATTAGCTCGGGAACTTGGCCTCCCACATGGATCCCCCTCCCCCTCCTCCGCGGCCTCCGCCGCCGCACCCTCGTGATCCTCACGGTGCGGGTCACGGCGGTGGGGAGATGCCGTACCGGGACGCGGACCACCGGCTCCGCGCGTTCGCCGGTCGCGTCGAGGGTTTCGGCCATCACGCCATCGGCGGCCGCACGGGGCCGTCTACCACGTCACGTCCCTCCAAGGTACGACCGCGAGACCCCCCCCCCCAATCCGATTCCTCCTCTTCCCAATCGAACCAATCGTTTCTCCGAATCAACGCCGCATCGGTGCGTCTCCCTCCTCCTTCCCCCTTCCCCACCGGTGGCCAACCGCCACCTTCCTCTCGTTTTCAATTCCGTCCCCGGTAGTCGTCGGCCTCTCGCTTCTCGTGTTGCCATCACCACCAATCGACCGATCGTGGTTGCATTGCTTCCCCTTCGCACTTGCGCGATGCGGCGGATGGGATGTGTCCATGTTCGATTTGTTAAGAAGCTCTAAGTGACTCTAGTCGGATCCGCTTCCATCTATCTTCATATGAGAACCTTGTTGAAAGTCTTATTCCTCTATCGGGCTAATGTAATCGTCCCCGAAGGAAACCTTCTTTTGGATGAACCGGGATTTAGGGATAAAACCTTCTTGTGCGGTTGTGGTAGCCTTTACAACACCATGCATCCTCCTGCTCATTAGCTAGATATGCATGCTTATATAGATGAAGATAAGCACCGCTATTGTTCAATGATTCTTTTAGTTTACCCGATGATCATGCATGTTATTGTTACTTGTCTTGATATACTTGGATGATGACAAAGCCGCCGGTGTTCACTTTGTTTCTATACTCGATGATCATGCATTCATGCATGCTCTTGTTAATTGTTTTGATACTTGGTAAAATGGCGTGAACACAGAGCACATGACATGATGTTGCTTGTTTGCATGAGATGGTTTGGTTGGTCTACCGCCGGATACTAGCCGTATAGGGCTACCTTTCCCCTTTTTATTTTTGCCGAGTGTACAAGAAGTGTAGTGAGAGGTTCGAAACTCCCGGGATTCAAGAAAGTAAATAAACCTATATAGACCGATTCGGTATATAAGTTTTATTCGGGCAATTTAGTTGTTTCTAGGTAAATTCGTAAATTAAATTGTGCACGCTTTATCTTTATATCATGTAGTCGTACGGATTTATGGTCACTAGTTCTTGCCTTCTTGGATAGCATAGCAGGCATATGCTTGCCGGTCCAACCACACTCGTTTCAATCAACGAAAGAACAACTTTATTCCATAACTGTCGTGCCGGATTGCTAGTGTTGCAAGTATAACAAGAGGTTTAAAATGAACTTGCCTGACTTATTCGATAAGTCCGTCCGTGTACTTCACTCCAAATTTATCTCGCAAGTTTTCATTCTTTTGATGATATTTATTCTAAATTATTAATAGTTCCTTCAAGAAAGATCGTGGCAAGGGTTCATCGAATCCCCGAGAAGAATGAAGCTTTGCTTCCGGGCTCTTCGATTTTAGGGTGAAAATTATTCCCTTTTATTTTCATCTTTAACTTTTGCCAACTTCCTATTTATGACTGCTTACATATCAACTTGAAGCAGTGAACTTGAAGACGTTGGTGATTGCGGTGACAGTTTTGTGAAACCACCTTTATCAAACAACAAAAGAGGTAAACACCGTATGTCCATGATATGACAACCACCTTGATTTTATGAGTCCATAAAGACCAATGACCGTACGAGTTCATATGGGCGGATGAAAAAATGTGTTACAACTTTTATGTGTCCTAGAAACCTTATGAACTCCGTGTTTGTATTTCATGGAATCCGGTTTAATACATTGCGGTGGACCTTAAGAAAAAGGGCAAGAGGGTGTTAGAGTTGGTAAATTCGCGGGACGAGTTCCGATTTAACTCGTTGTTGCCACGGGAGATAATGTAAGTTGTGAAAGAAAAAGCATAATCTCATTTGTATCTTGTTATTGTCTCTAATTTTCGTTTTCTCGGGCTCATTTGTGTAGAATTTCGAGGTAAATAGTAGTATTTGGCAAATTTGTGTAGATAAATGAATGTATGATTGATGCTCTGTGCTCTGGTTTCTTCGTACATAGTTTTGGCTATGCATTTATATAATGAATGATAGTAAATAATTTCTTCGTATACTACTATCCGAATACAAATGAGGCACAATGAGTAATTTTTCGGTATTGTTTTTTAAATATGGTGTGGTCAAAGTAAAAATTTTCATGTATAGGTGATGTTACTATAATCGTTATGTACCGAGTATTATATTTTGACTGCGGCAGGTTATTGACGAAGAGGTCTAGTGGATGCAAGATGAAAGCATAATGTAATCGACTATATGGTGATGTGATTCTAAATGTAACATGAGATGTCGAATCTCTATTTTTTTGAGATTTATCGGATATTATATTGTCTTGTTGTGAGCATGTATGTGATATGGGCTATGTAATTTGTTGAAATAACCGGGTTTAAATTTGGAGATTTTGAATTTTTATTATTTCCGGATGAGCTCGAATAAAAGTGAATCGGTGAAATAATTGACCATTTAGGCTCATCTATGAATTGTGTATGTGGTGGTGACGTCATCATTGCCACATCAAGCGCCATGTCATCGTCTATGTAGGCGACCACGTCATCGTCCATGTAGATAGCCGCATGGCATCGAGCCATGTCAAAACGTGGACAAACCGTAGCGCGACACGTGGACAAACCGAGTGTGACACGTGTACCATTCGGAGCTCGACACGTGGACAAACCGCGGCGCGACACGTGGCGCCGTGTCGAGCCACGTCATCATATCCATGTCGGCAGGCGCCTTGCCACGTCGGCGGCCCGGCATGGGCCATGCCACGTGGCATCCCCTTCCGTGACCAATTTCGTGACCATTTGGCTTGGTCATAGAAGAAATACACTTCTATGACGAAAAACGTGTTGGTCATGGAAAAATTCCACTTCTATGACCAAAATGACCAATTGGTCATGGTAGACCAAATGTGACGGAGCTTCCGTGACCAATTTAATTTGGTCATAAGTTGGTCATAAAAAAATGTTCTTTGACCAAATTTGCATGTACCGTGACCAAACCATTTGGTCATTGATGTTGAGTACCGTACTAGTGTTTCACAATAAGGTTTATAACATGTCCAGCACATCGATGGTGAAGCAGCTCTCCCTCCACTGGTATCAATTTCTCTTTCACAAGATGGTGCCTCAACGAATCCATCATACTGTCATTTGATGATGCATTGTCAAGTGTTATTCCAAACAACTTGTGCTCTATGCCCCAACTTTGAATGCAATTAAGGATATTGTTGAACAACTCAACTCCACTGTGTGTTGTCTTCACATCCATGAACTGAATTATTCGTTTCTGTAGTTGCCAGGATGCATCGATGAAATGACAAGTGACAACAATGTATGCTATTGTTTGATTACTTGTCCACATGTCAGTAGTCAAAGAGAACCTACAGTTTACTTTCTTAAGAGTATCCTTAAGTGCACTTCTCATCTCTTGAAATTCCTTTATGCAACCATTCCTAACTGTGGTTCTAGAAGGCACTTTGAATAAAGGGTTCAAACTTGAAAGAAATCTTCTAAACCCATCATACTCCATAAAGACAAAGGGAACCCCATGCAAGGATATCATTATAAGCAACTCATATCGTGACACATCCAGATCATACCTCCTGTCCTTCAAACGCCTGCCAGAAGGATATCTTAATGTAGAACTCAAGTCTTAAACAATCTTAAGAGCATTACTGCGTTTCTTGCATCTCTTCAAATGAGTAAGAAGTGCACTTGTTCCCTGACCACGCCTAGCACCTAGCAATTCATCACAATGTTTGCATCTTGCCTGCACAACAACTCCATGCTCAAGAACTGGATCAAACTCTTGCCAACACTTGGATCTGAATTTTTTTGTAGCCCTTGCAATAGCAGCTTTCTCTGTTTCATCATTCTCATTATCACTAACATCAATTGCATCTGAAACATCAGCAAAAGCAGCAATGATAAGTGATCTAAAGTAAAAGGGCGAACAATAATTGCAAGTGCAACAATTAAAAAATAAAGTAAAAGAAGAAATGCAAGAGCGGACAACAAGAAATAAAAGTTGTGACGCTGTACTCATACTAGCAAAGTGACCTCACGGCTAGCTTGTTGCCCAATGCAAATTTTGTTATAGGCATGCATAATATTTTAATATTATTCAATAGTCCCACCGTTCAGAAATATAATCATTCCTAACAATCAGGTCACAAGGATCTAAAATGAACCTCACCATTGGATGAGTTAATATCAATTGTACCGCTCGTAGATGGATGGTCCAGCATTGGGGATAGCATCATCCTTATCCCTGTGGATCTTGTTGGAACCAGTGGTGACACTGGTCTTGTTGGTAACTTGAACCGTTTTGCTTGTTGTTCCTTTTGCTCCTGCACTCCAGATTCCTTCCGCTTTGCTGCTGATGAGGAAACTTTCTGCAAACAGACAGTTGCAACTGAGGCCTCAGCAATTGCGGCAATGCCATCTACAGCTCCTTCTGGAGGAGCCAAGGGATACGGCTGCTCTTCCTGTGGCGATGGCTGTGGTAGCGTCCTTCGCTGCTCGGCTTTGTCTTTTGCTTGTTCTTTTCGTTGTTTCGCAAGAGGTGGCAGGAACCGCGACTGCCGGGCCATGGCCGGCACTGGTGCGGAGTAGCTTCAGGTAAAATAAAAATTTTTGTCAGAGAGTAAGTAATGTTTAGTTTGCAACCTCAAACTTAACAATCATGCCTAGTTTGCAACCTAAAACAGAGCAAATTGTTGTGCTGTCACTATCACACATTATTTGTGCTTGAGGTTGTACCTATACACTATACAGGCATACAAAGAGTTGGAGAGTGAAGATCTGACTTAAAAACTGAAACACTATTTAGACCAAGTTGCTGAGGATAAGTATTGAATTATTTCAGATAAACTGTTTACACTTGGACAGGGCACGCATGTCGTTGTCAGCTGTTCTTCCGTGTGGCAATGATCATGGTCAGATACTCAGTCAGATGATAATCTCAGATCAATTCTTTTAAAAAAATCTCAGATCGACCAAACAAGTAGAGGAAACATACTTGGATAGTGAAACTTGGCACCATGGTAGAAAAAGAAAACTTCTACTTGACAACAGATATAAGATCAGGGATTGCCCAACTGAATACAGATACACTGATCATTGCAAATCTTGTTTTGTAATTATTGGTTCTGATTGGACTAATTATGCATTTCTTTTTAATTATAGGATCAAAGGGGTTCCGAGACAAGGAACTGGCTGAACCTGAATGGAGGAGATTGGCTAACACACAGAAGGCAACTATAAAATGCTCAAAGTAATAAATAAAGTTGGTCAACTGTTAGTTTGATTATGTCGGAGAACAAGATCTGTACTGATGTCCACACATATTTAAACTCTTACTATTTACATGATATACATGTGTACCAAAGCCGAAAATAGTGACTGGCTCATGAGAGGCAAACCGTCTTATTTTATTTGATTTTCCCTTTAATGAAACACAATGCAAACATGAAGCAGTACAGATATTGAAAGGAAAATTCAAAAATGATCATCTAGTTTATCTGTCACCGTATAATTTGTCATGCTGGGTTGAACATTAGGATTCCACATCAACGAGTGGGCTCTAGCATGTATAATTGTATTGAAGGCATGTTACAAATGCAGAGAGCATGTTAATCACCAGGTTATCACTTTACCGATTTGCTTGTTTCTGAATTACATATAACTTCTAAATAGAACTGCTACTAGCAACATCTGCTCATATGCTGCTCTAAACAAATAATTTTCCAGTTAATTTGACTGCAAGTCATTCACAAACATAACTAGTGCGCTAATTTAGAAGGGGAAAAATAGAATCAAAGCAAAATCTGAAGAAAGTAAATTCTTGGAAAATAATTTAAACTTGGCGAAGAAATATATGTACAGAAAAAATGTCCAATCTGTTGTGTTTCAGGAATTTGAGGTTCTAGGGATTGAAAACAAATATTTGTGCAAGCCAAACAAGCAGAGAAGGAACAAGATTGTGCAGATGTCTCACCTCAGATCATTATGCACAGGGAGAGGGGTGTGATCTACGCCTTGATGGTGCTCATCGTGGCTGCCTGGTGATGCAGTCGGAGCTGAAGAAGCCAACGGCGAGGAGGTTCCGGCCATCGCAGAAGGAGACGAATGAGGCCTGAGGTAGCTTCTGACGGCGGCCGGCGGGGACTCGATCTGGGAGGCCGAGCGGAGAGGGGAGCCGGGAGGAGGAGGGGGCGAGCCGCCGCTGGTTCGGCGGCCGGCCGGGAGGAGGGTCTGTGGAGGCGGCCGGGAGGAGGAGGGTCCGGCGGAGGCGGCCGGGAGGAGGAGGGTCGAGGGGGCAGAGCCGCCGCCGGTTCGACCCTGGAGGGGAAACCTCTCGATCCATTTTCTTCTCGGGTCGACCCGAATCGAACCGTGGGCCGAATTCAGGTGCGGAGCGACTTTGCAAACGGGCCGAACCGAACCCTGTGCAGGCCTAATCATGGACATATTTTTCTTTTCAGTTAGTTCACGCAGATGTATGGACATCTCCAGTACTCAGTTTTTCAGGATTCAAATATTACCTTGTCTTGCTTGATGATTTTACTCATTATGTTTGGACGTTCCCTATACACCTGAAATCTGATGTGCTGCCTCTGATTTGTTCTTTTCATGCCTATATACACACACAATTCCGCCTCCCTCTCGTCACTTTACAGACCGACAATAGCAAGGAGTTTGACTCTGCCACCATGCGAGCCTTTCTATCCTCGCACGGCATAGACTTTCGCCTCTCGTGTCCCTGTACTTCGCAACAGAGCGGGAAGGCCGAACGAATTTTTTTTTACCTTGAATGATTGTGTACGCACCCTTCTAATCCATCGTGCAGCTCCGACGGCGTTCTGGGCCGAAGCTCTGTCCGAGGCGGCGATCCTGCTCAACCGACGACCCTGCACATCGACCGGCGCCACGACTCCGTTCCAGCTACTGTTCGGTTGCCCGCCCGACTATAGCTTCCTCCGCGTCTTCGGCTCGCTGTGCTACCCCAACCTCACCGCCACGACGGCGCACAAGCTGTGTCCGCGCTCTACCGCATGCGTCTTCGTCGGGTACCCCGCCGACCACCGCAGATTTCGCTGCTACAAGCTGTGTCCGCGCTCTACCGCATGCGTCTTCGTCGGGTACCCCGCCGACCACCGCAGATTTCGCTGCTACGACCTCGCCACCAAGCGTGTCATCACGTTTCGGCACGTGACCTTCAACGAATCCGTGTTCCCGTTCCGGACGCTCGCCGCTCCGGCCTCCTCGGCTGCCTCGCATGCACCTGACGCGCCCGACGACGACGCGCCTATCTTGCGTCTCCGCCAACCTTCGGTCCATCCCACGCAGGGTTTTTTTTACCGACCGCCGGTTTTTTACCGCTCGGGAGCGGTAAGGGTAGGTACCGCGGTTACCGCGGTATACCGCTAAATACCGCTCGAATTCAAATTTCAAACCAAAACCGCTAAAAACCGCTAGTTCAAACGGTATCCAGGGGGTATACCGCGGTATAAACTATTTATACCGCGGTATAAACTGTTTATACCGCGCGGTAACGAGTTTATACCGGTGCAAAGAAAAAGACCATCCGGCTTCGAATAAATGAAAATTTTGGCATGGTGTTGGCACAAATTAGTGTTAAATAGCACCCCCAATCAATGATTTATAGTTATACATAGAAATACTACACCGAACACAATAATACTAGCCGTGTATAAGTGAGTTGGTAGTTCAAATATAAATAGTTCATACAAATAATTCATACAAATAGTTCATACAACACAAGTTCAATGGTAGAAAGGAAAGATCCCAGTGGGTCGCGGAGTGGTACTCGGCGATGGACATGACATTCAAGCCTCTCGCATCCTAAATTCCATTTCTACCTAAAGCAACAATTCTATTTCTACCTCTACCTCACATCCTAAATCCTACCAAAAATCCTAAAGCAAAGTAAACATAAATCCTAACACAAATCCTAGATCCTAACACAATTCCTAAAGCCTAAATCTACTCAAAAGCAAAAAAATATTACCTAACCGCGGTATACCGCGCGTCGCCCGCGCTAACCGCGCCGCCCGCGCGGTAGGGGGTAGATCCGCCGCGGTGCGGCTTACCGCCGCTACCACGCGGTAAACCGCGGTCGGGCGCGGTAAACCGCCGGCGACGGCGCGGTAGGGGCGAAGCGGCGGCGGACGGCGCTTGGAAGCTTGCGGACGGGGAAGAAGCAAGGCTGCGGATGCTCGGGGGGAACGCGGTTTGGCACGAGCTAGGTCATCTAGTTCATTTGGGCTTCATGGGCCTTAACGGGCCGGCCCATGTTTTTTTCTTTTTCTTTTTTTTTTCAACTTCTAAAGCTCCAAATAAATACCAAATGCACTCAAATTTGAAAATTTTCAACACCATAAGACTCTATAAATCATGAACTATTTTTTGGTGATTTTTATTGATTTTTTTCATTTTTTTAATTCAAATTCAAATTTGAATTTTGGGACCGGTTGCTACCGCTGGGTACCGTTACCGTACCCCAGCGGTAGCGGCGGTAACCGCGTATACCGCGCGGTTACCAACGGTAAAAAACCCACGCGCCGCACACCCCTCGCGCCCACACCACCACCGGCCCCATCTGCCTCGCTGGCGCCCGCATCGCCGCCCAGCGCCTTACCACCCAAGCCGCGATCACCAACACCCGCCCCACGGCACGCCTCAGCCAGCCCGTGCTCGCGCTCCCCACCCGCCGGCTCCACGTCGTCGCGCCAGCCATCGCCAACATTGGGTCCGCGCTCATGCTCGCCCACCCCGACACCGTGTGCCGCGCCATCTCACCCTGCCTCGGTGCGACCCACTCACCACATGGTGACCCGCGCGAAGGCCGGGATTCGGTGTCCCAATCCCAAGTACGCCCTCGCTACCACCGCCACGCCTGCGCCACCTGCACTGCCCCCCTGCCCAGCTCCGCGACCCCGCATGGACTGCTGCGATGCAGGATGAGTTCGAGGCCCTGCAACGCAACAGAACCTGGACGCTCGTCGATCGACCTCACGGTGGCCGCGTCCTCAGCGGGAAGTGGGTGTTCAAATACAAGTTGTGCTCCGACGGGACACTGGAACGCCACAAAGCTAGATGGGTGCTACGCGGTGATAGGCAGTGACCCGGAATCGACCTCGGTGAGACATTCACGCCCGTGGTTAAGCCGGCCACGATCCGCGCCGTCCTCACCCTTTTCGCCGGCAAGAAGTGGCCTGCCAACCAACTGGATGTTTCCAACGCGTTCCTTCATGGACAACTCCACGAGAAGGTCTACTGCCAACAGCCCGTCGGCTTCGTCGATCCCGACCAGCCAGACGCCGTTTGCCTCCTCGACCGCTACCTCTACGGCCTCCGCCAGGTGCCGCGGGCATGGTTCACCAGCTTCACAGACTACGTCACACATTGGCTTCGTCCAGACTAGGTCTGATTCTTCCCTGTTCCTACTCCGCGATTCAACCGGCGTCGTCGCATATCTTCTGTTGTACGTCGACGACATGGTGCTTGCCGCGAAGACACCAGCGCCGCTTCACGCCAGCATCAAGAAGTTGCAGAGCGCGTTCGCCGTCAAGGACATGGGTGCCCTGGCCTATTTCCTCGGCGTCGATGTGCGGCACACAACCGAGGGGTTCTTCCTATCCCAGGAGCAGTACGTCGACGATCTACTCGAACACGCCGGCATGAAGAACTGCAAAGCCGTGCATGAAGAACTGCAAAGCCGTCGCTACTCTGGCCGACGCCAAGTCCAAGTTGTCCGTCAGCGACGGCACGCCGGTCAGCGCCGCCGACGCGTCCTTCTTCCGCAGCATCGCCGGTGTGCTCCAATACCTGACGCTAACACGCCCGGACATCGCGTACGTTGTACAGCAGCTGTGTCTCCACATGCACGCGCCACATGACATACATGTCGCCATGCTAAAGCGAGTTCTGCGGTACATCAAAGGAACTCCGCAGATCGGGATCCAGCTCCGCGCCATGACTTCGCCGACGCTCACCGCATACTCCGACGCCGACTGGCTCGGCTGCCCGGACATACGGCGGTCCACTTCCGGCTTCTGCGTGTTCCTTGGCGACGCTCTCGTCTCGTGGTCATCCAAAAGGCAGACAACGGTCTTGCGTTTATACCGTTGCTCGGGTATTCAAACCCAATCCCCAAACCCGTACCCGCGTGAAACGGGTAAGATATGGGTAGAATTTTGGGTATCCACTTTAAACGGGTAGGATATGGGCAATACCCGTGATGAAAGGGTATGGGGAGGGCAATCCCCGTTTATCCCCAACTCGTTTTTCTTCGGAGTCATTTACCCTACCCGCCATTAAAAAAATTGCCGGTTACGCACATGCAATGGAAAAGTTTTCACATACTTGTATGCCATGCACTCAAAATTCGTTGACGTGTATGCCATTCCGTCCAACTTCTGTTACAACTTAACAGTTCCACCGATCTGACATGTGGGACCTACGTATGGAAATGACTATTTTGCCCTGGTCCCTGTGCTTCTTTCTTCCTCCTCCGGTGCAGCCCCCCCTCGCGGCCGGGCATAGGGGTCGGCAGTGCTCCCCGTGCGGCCCGGGCGCGAGGGGCGGCGGCGCCCCGGCGGCTAGGCGCGAGGGCCGGCCGCGCGCCCCCGGCGGCGGCGCGGCGTGCTCCGCGGCCGGCCATGGCGGCTCGCGTCGAGCTCCGCGGCCGGCCATGGCGGCGGCGCGGCGGGCTCCGCGGCCGGCCATGGCGGCTCGCGTCGAGCTCCCCGGCCGGCCATGGCGGCGGCGCGGCGGGCTCCGCGGCCGGCCATGGCGGCGGCGCGCGCGCTCCCCGGCCGGCCACCTCGGCGCGCGCGCGGGCTCGGCGGTGGGAGAAAGGAGGAGGAAATTGGTGGGGCCCACGGAGGGAGAAAGGAGGAAGATTGGTGGGGCCCACAGAGGGTAAAATGGTCATTTCACGTGTCGGATTGACACCGTTACCTCTGAAGTTGGACGGAATGGCATACACGTCAACGAATTTTGAGTGCATGGCATACAAGTATGTGAAAACTTTTACATGGCATGTGCGTAACCGGCAACTTTTTTAATGGCATGTAGGTAAATGACTCTTTTCTTCGCCCCGAGGGCCGAGGGCCGAGGCGGCGGCGCGGCACCGATGCGTCAAGGCGATACGGCGAGCAGCAAACAAGAAATCAAATGACGAATAATCGCTACGCCATCCCTATCGAAGCAGCTCCCGATGGGTATGTACATTCCAATCCATGAGATTCCTCTTCCTTTCTAACCCTAGAAACAGTCAAGGCGATTTATTGAATCCATCCGATCCCTTCACAAGATTTTGTAGATTCTAGTACTGTACTACGATTTGTTGCGCTAGATTTGGATTCTGAGGGGTGAGGTTCAATCCAGGCGTCGGATGGCCGGCGGCGCAAGGCAGGAAGGCCTGGCGGCACGGCGCCGGCTCATAGGTCTGATAAAATCCAAATGCTACTAGCTGTTCTAAATTATTATTATTACTATCTTCCCTCTCATGTTCTGTTAGATAAAACAAAGTAGGTGTGTCAGTCATAGTTGAGCCTGTTAGCTTGTTGCTCATTTTATCTGTAAAGAATGAATGTCGCTGAGTTTGATCCATGCAAGTAGAAGCAGTTTTCTTACTACTCATACAGATTCAGTACAGACCTGAAAATCACAAACTGTATCCTTACTACTCATTACTCAAGGCAAAAAAAAGATTTGTGACTGTGACACGATGGCACGGCACCTGTGTTGCTGTGTCACAGAGCTGAATCATACCGTTGATATATAGCTATGCTAAAACATGTACACTGCTTGATACGTATCTGTTTTTTGGATACAAACATCACAACACCGACAATAACTCATTATCATTAAGCACAGAAGGAATAATATTTTCATGGTTGTCTAATAATAGTTCCTTTTCCCCCAAGCAGAAGCAGTGGTAGGATGAATGACAGTCAAAGTCAAGGGAATCTTGGTACAAACAGTGCTAGGATCTCCAATGGAACACTTGGCATTAGTGAAAGCTCAGATAGGATTCACAGTACTGAACAATGTGAGGAAAGCAATCCTATTGAGTAAGTTTTCTTTTTCATGTACTTGTTAATTAACTGTTGTTTAGTTAGGGGATACATTTCCAGGAATGCTAATATTTGAATATTTCACATCTATTTGATTTCATAGGGATCTGATTATTTTAGATGATGAAAGTGCCGCAGAAAAATGGCTGACTAATAAAAAGCTTAGGTCAAAAGTTTGGAAAGAATATGATCTTAAACTAGTGGAAGGTTCGGTGAAGGCTATATGCAAGCCTTGCAGAACTTCATTAGTGGCTGGAAACAGAATGGGAACCAGTCACTTGAAGTACCATCTTAAAGCCTACAATGTTCTTTGCTCTTCAAAGAGGAAAAGGACCGGTGGTACACCCAAGGCAGATATTCCAAAGTTTGAGCAGCAATAGAGTCGTGAGGACTTCTCTCGTATGATTGTTTGCCACAATTATCCATTTAATATGGCAGAACATTATTATACAAGACTATTCATTACCCGTCTGCAGCCCTTCTTCAAACTAGGACACAGAACTAGTGTCACAACGGATTGCCATAAGCTTTATGAGTTGGAAAAGAGTAAGTTATATGAAATTATAAATGCAAATGCAAGCCGGGTCAGCATAACTTCAGATCTGTGGACAACAACTGAAATGTCGTGCTATATGAGCATGACGGCTCATTACATTGATGCTGATTGGAAACTTCACAAGAAGATAATTGGTTTTGTGCACATCGAGGGCCGTCATAATGGTGAGAATGTTGGTCATGAGCTTATTAAGAGGTTATACGATTGGAATCTGGACAGAAAGCTATTTTCCTTTGTATTGGATAACAGCAGTGTTAATGATGTAGTAGTTCGCGATCTCCTAGCTGCTCTGTTGCCAAAGAAAGTTCTGCACCTCAATGGAGATCTTTTTCATGTTCGTTGTGCTGCACACATCTTGAATTTAATTGTCCAAGATGGCTTGAAGTCCATTCAAAGTGTCATAAAGAATGTGCGTGAGACTGTCAAATACGTGAAAGGATCCACTTTAAGAAAAGAAAAGTTCAGGTTCTATGCAAATCAAGTCAATGCACCAAATATATCACTTGTGTCGATACTCCGACAAGATGGAACTCAACCTACATCATGCTTGAAACTCGCTCGTAAATTTCGTGAAGCTTTTAACGAGAATGCAAGAACGTGATGTTGCATACAACCTTGCACCCTCTCGATGATGATTGGAACAATGTAAGTATTGTGAGACAATGCTTGAAAGTCTTCTATGATGTCACAAAGAGAGTGTCCGGCACAAAATATCCAACGGCCGGTCTTTATTTCAATGATTTTTGCGGTATTTATCTTCTTTTGAGAAAATGGGAGCACAACGAGAACAACTTTGTTGCTGAAATGGCGAAGCCAGTGTTGGAAAAGTTTGAGAAATACTGGAGAATTGCGAACAAGCTATTAACATTTGCTACCATCTTAGATCCTCGGTACAAACTGAAGTCCATTGAATATTACTACAGATTGATATATGGTGAGTTTCTATCTGAAGTGAAGATTGAGGGTGTTAAGAAAAGTTTTGGTGAATTGTTCGATGAGTATGCAAGTCAAGCAAAACATTCTTCACCTACTCTCAACCCACCCGTAAATTTTGATGTTGTAGTTGATTTAGTAGAGTCCTCCATGAGCTTATCTGCTACTAGGCAAGGTTTATCAAGGTTTATTCACGAGAGTTACTCCAAAGCAAACACAAGAGGTCGAACTAGAAGTGTATCTTGATGACCCTTCTCACCCCGAAATGGATGATGATGCATTTGACATCATTGCATGGTGGAAGTTGCATGGTCCAAAGTATCCGATAATCTCTCTCATGGCACGTGACATTTTAAGTGTTCCGTTGTCTACTGTTGCTTCGGAATCAGCTTTTAGCTTAGCAGGATTGGTTGTTGATAAAAACCGTTGTAGCTTGCTCCCCGAAACTATTGAGGCATTAATGTGTACACAAGATTGGTTACGAGATGCTATCCCAGGTATACAGTTTCATTCAAGTGTCTATAATGTTTACTCATTTTGAAAGAAATTATAATGCATTGTTTTTATGGGCTTACTCATATATTGTGTTTAAAATAGTTGAGTCAAGGACAATTGATGACATTCCTGCTGAAACTTTGTCATCTAATCCACATCCAAGCTATTCTACTACAGAAGAGGTGATTTTCTTAGTTGTTATGATCTATCAATATTTTACTTTTTTTGCCTTCCTTTTTCATGTGCCTGAAAATATGTATCTGTATAGGACTGTGGTGTTCCATGGACATCGTCGTCATGACCACTGGATTACAAGGTGAGAACTCTGCAGCTTTCACAATAGTGTTTGCACTGTGCAGCACTTGTTATCTGCTTCTTACGATTTCAACATGGTAATGGTTTGTATGGATTGCAATACAACATAGCCCATAGCTTACGTTTTTTAGGATCAGCTGGACTGTTTCAGAACTAACTCTGCTTTTGTTCTGTTTTTTTTAAGCAAAGCTTACAGTAGTTCCATAGTTCTAATTTGCTAACCCTGCTGGATTCTAAACTTGTGTCAAGGGAAGCTTACAAGCAGCCCATGGTCAGAGTTGGACGGTCTTCAACCAGAGACAAAGATTATTGATGATCAGCTGGTGAAGATTAACCAGAAGGGCTTCCTTACCATCAATAGCCAGCCTGCAGTAAATGGAGAGAAATCTGATTCACCTACTGTTGGTATGTTGAATTTATTTTGTTTTATTCTCGATGGTCCTAGAGCAGTATTTTAAGCATATCTTCCAGTTTATTATAGGGATATTCAAATACTAGTAAATCTTGTTTTAGTCTGCCTTAAAATCATAGTTGTATATTGAGTATAGATAGTTCATGGGTATCCATGCACATCAGATGCAGGATTCATGTCCTTGCAAGTTAATCCTTGGTTTGCTAAATCATCTGGAAATGCCATATAGATAGTTCCTGTCAAGCACAGAGTACTTGCTTGAGCTATTCTTTGATCCTTTCTGACCTTTTTTATTTATTTGTGCCCCGCACTGCAGGTTGGGGTGGTCCAGGAGGCTATGTTTATCAGAAGGCCTATCTTGCAAAAGAACTTGTCTTGATTTTAATTATTTAGCTTAAGAAATATCATTGTAATATAAAAGTAGTTTTGCTTGTCATGGTGAACAGTACTTATCTTTTTTTTAAGAATAGAACGGTACCTATCTTGAGGACTGGTGGATGTATTCTGAATGTTTTGCTCTCGGCTAGATCAACAAGGCGTGAGTGATGCACAATAATAAAAAAAATAATAATAGGATAGCAGCGGAGCAGCCTGCAGGTTGCATTTCTTTACCCATTAGTCTGTCCGATTATCCATGGATGTGGGGAAGATGGATTTGGATAATAATGGGGAGGGTGAATGGTGGGCAAAGAATATCTGGGTATGAATGTGGACAAGAGAGGGTACATCCATACCCTCCCCAACGGCGGGGTTACTCGCGTTCAAGCGCAGAAACTGAGTACCGCGGCGTGGCGAACGCCGTCGCCGTGTGCTCGTGGATGCGTTCTCTCCTCGGCGAGTTCGGCTGTGCGCTGCCTTCCGCGACAATCGTCTTATGTGACAACGTCTCCACTATCTACATGAGTCGAAATCCGGTGCATCACAAAAGGACTAAGCATATTGAGTTTGACATCCACTTTGTCCGAGAGAAAGTGGCTGTCGGCGAAGTCCGTGTGCTGCCACAACGGGAAAACCCGTGTTTGCCGTGCGTCAAAATTTTGGCCGTGCGTTTTATTTCGGGCACACAGCAAAGAGCTTGTTTGCCGTGCGTTTTTTATATAGCGCACGACAAACAAGTTGTTTGCCGTGCGCCTGCACGGCAAAGATCTTGTTTGCCGTGCGTTTTTTTATAGTGCACAGCAAAGTATTTTTTCCCCTTACGCATTCCGAATAAACCAAATGTAATTCTTTTAAAAAAACTTTGTCGTGCGCACTATTCCTGACGCACGGCAAACTCATGTGTTAGTCATGCGTTTGTTTCTAGCGCACGACAAAGTATTTTTCCCCTAACGCATTCCGAATAAAAAATATGTAATTCTTTTAAAAATACATTGTTGTGCGCATTATTTCCGACGCACGGCAAACACATGTGTTTGCCGTGCGTTTTTATTATAGTGCACGACAAAATATTTTTTTACCTATTTTCCCTAAGTCCAAATCCAATTACTCCTAAAAAAACTCTCGGCACCTATAAATATTTTTCAAATCTACGCATACAACATGTGATACATCATGTTAAAATTTGGTAGACTCTTGTAGTCATTTGCTATATTTAACTAATTAATTATATTTCAAGCAATTTTTTCGAAAGAAGTCAAATTTGAACTACAAGTGATGCAAACAATAGAATAAATTGAGTGGAAAATGATATTCATGTTATTTAGCATATTTTAAGACCATTTTCATGAAATCAAAAGAAACTTTGAACATCTTGACTAGGAAACACGACCATGATCTTGTGTCCAAATTATTTGAAAATTCTAAAAAAATACAAATAAAATTTAAAAATTATGAGAATTGTAAATATCTCATGATATCATATGCGAAGGCTATAGTAAAAACTATTAATGAGTTTTGAATATTTGTCATGTACGATGGTTAGAAATCTAGACATCTCCGATGAAGTTCCATAGAGTTACGAAAGATATGGTTAGATTTGTAAGCGACGCGACCTTCAAATTGCATTTTGACTTCAAAACTTGTTTGTATAAGCAGTAGGACATCATAACTTAATTTGTGTTAATTTTTTATTTTTTTTCAAATTTATTTGATATTTTTATGAATTTTATAAAATTGTTGAAATCTTTGTTTGCCGTGCGCATTATTAAAAAACGCACGGTAAAGAGGTATTTGCCGTGCGTCTTTGCTAAAACACACGGCAAAGAATAACCTTTGCTGTGCGTCTAGAAGTCAACGCACGGCAAAGCCAGCCTCTCGCCGGCCCGACCCGCCTCCCCGCCTCGGCCCCACCCGCGGCGCACCCGCCCCCCGCCTCGATCTCGGCCGTCCGCGGCATCCGACGGCGGGGGGGCGATCCAACCAACATATATAAGACGAAACCCTAACACCCCCACCTCATTTCCCCCTCCCGCCCGCTCTCCTCCCTACCACGGCCGCACCCGCCCCCCCGGATCTCACATGGCCGGCCGTGACAACTCGCCCAGGAAAATACCGTACTATCGCCTAAGACCGATCCACTTTGGTCATTAAGCAATAGTAAAGTATCCTCCCGTCGTTGGTTGCCGGTTAACGCCGGTAAATCACTTGGACATCGAACGGAGGATCGACACATGCATTAAAACTCACGCGAAGGCAAGTCCGCAGTACAACATGAATTAAACATTTTATTACAAACCATTGTTCATGACATGGAGTAAAGGTTCGTAGTTCGAAAATACAACGGAAATAATTTAAACTAGCGGAACGGTGAACATCCCAGGAGGCCATCCGAATGTCCTTACTTGTCGTCACCCTTCGATCAATCACACCCGCAACAACGGTTTTAAAGCAAGGCCGAGTATACTAATACTCGGCAAGACTTAACCGTCGGGTGATGACTACATCACCAACCTCTAGACATGAAAAGCTTTTGGCCGGTGGAGTTTCTTTTGCCGGGAAGCTACTAAAAGTGGATCCTTACTTTCAATCTTTTAGCACAAGTTCTAGTTGATTTCCATTTCTAAATGTACCAATTAATTCAATCAAGAATTGGACAAGCAATTAATTCATCCAACATATTCCTCAAATTCCATCATTATGGGATATCATGGCGGTTGAATAAGCGATCTCGGATAACGGTGAGAGGCCGACAATCGATTGATTTAAACCTTGCAAGGTAGACCCAAACACACGGTAGGTCGTCCCCGCGAGGACAACTTCCCGAGCCGTCCCCATAAATCCTCGGGTTGGGATCGAATCTTACAGTCCCCGGTGCAAAGCTATCCGCATACCGTCCCCGGTGCAAGCTATCCGCATACCCCGCGAGATACCCGGAGTCACCATACACCACCCTTCCCGTAGCTAGCCGGTAAGGAGATTTCTCAAGAGTAGTAACGGTAGGATCCCCGTGCCGCCTCATTAAGGTACTAGGCTTACCGGCCCCCTAACCGCATGTGCTTAGTACGTTCAAAAGCTTAGCCCACATGCCCACTGGACCGGAGCCCAATCCCATGCTCTTACCACATGAGCGATCCATTTAAGGATATCTTATGATTCCTATCTAGGAACCTATTCTCGCGAGTGACGAACATCACTCGACTTCTATCGGTCCTATAGCATAGCAGCTATCGACCTAGCATACTAGTGATAGAGCATAGGTACCTAGGGATCATGCATCTAGGGTTTCAATTCAACTCCTGAAACGTAAGTGCACAATCATAGCAAACATAATTGCATAATTTTTAAAAGACGGGGTTAATGATCCGGGGCTTGCCTTCGCTGGCAAGGTTGGCCTTGGGCCCTTCTGGACTTGGGTCCAGGTCTTGAGCTACGTTCACGCTTAGTAGCTCTTTGTCGGCACCTTCGTCTCCTCCTTCCGGCACGAGCGTACGTCTACTGGCGGAAAGATCTACACGAGGATGCACATGCAAGATTCATTTGACGATTTTTAATTTAATTAACCACAAACAGTAGAAGACAACCAAGGGTGTCTTGGTTGGGCACATTCACCTAGATAAGAATACATTCAGCATACTCTTCCATAAGGAACAATATGCAACTCGTATTAATTATTCTTTTTGATGGTGATTGTGTACATATATATGTAATTAATTTAATTTAAATTCACCAACAGTAGTGGGTAGATATATTTAACCTTTTTAACATGATTTGTAACCCTACTCAAGTTAACATGGGTGGTTTGGTGATTTCTATTTTAGGAAGGTTATTGGTTGTACATGGGTTATTCTTTTATTGCCCAATTGAATAAAGATTTCTTTGTACTTGTCATTTCATGTGAAAGCTTTACCTCCTTTCCTTTCACAAGCAAAGATATGAATAATGTTTTTATCCTTGAATTAATTCCTTATCAGCAACGAGGATTAATTATCTTTTAATTGAATTAGATAATACTTTCAAAAAGGAAAAAGAATTAAATAAGGGTCGTGCTTTATTTAATTTCTTTTTAACATTTAAAAAGGGCTTTGAAACTTTTATTAAGCAATTAAATTATCAAAAATTAAAGGAGGGTTTCTTAAGCCTACTAGCATCTATCCTGGTCCATTGGACCCACATGTATGTGTTGGATGCTAGGAAATTAAATATTATGGAAAATAACGAAGGCTAGCTAGTGATTCCATTTTAAATGCATACAAAAATAAATAAGCATCAAAATGCTTCAAACATTCTTGTGCATGCTCTCTGGTCCTAAACAAGCCTAAAGAACCAGCATGTTCACATGGAATCTCTACTGAACTTGGTTTATTAATTTACAAAGGAAAGCATGCATAAATCAAGAATAATTATTTCTGTTAATCTAAAAATCATTATTAATTCACAAGATGTGCATTTCGGCATTACAAGACAGTGTGCACAAGTTGGGCTCAAGAACTTGAATATAGTTAACAAGAAAAATCATTTATGCAGATCAGCCAGAAGTAGAAAAACATTTTTAGGAAAAGATTTACATCATAACTTTGTGCAATTTTAGGTATAGGAGCTAGTCATGACCTAGCGCACAACATTACCACAAATTAGCTACAGAGGATTTATGGTTTTTGAGATATTGCAGATCTAGGGTTTTCACATTTGTATTTTTCATGCAAAAACTATAAAGAATTAGCTCAGGCCAGAATAACAAAAGTTATAGTATAATTTACAGCGGATCCAACAAAATTGGCCTTGCATTTTTCTGATTTTTCTGTTATTTTCTACGCAATTTACAAGATCCAGCAAATCCGTGTAACTATTGGAGTTACCTTTTTGCAAATAAGGCCCCGGAAAGAGTTGAATGTTTGCAATGTGGCCCTCGGGCTGCCGGCCGGCGCGGGCTGCCGGAATCCGGCGAGGCCGGCGGCCTTGGCCGGGCGGGGAGCGGGCCGGGGAGGGTCCTAGGGGGTCTAGGGTTCGGTTTGGGGCACCGGACGGGGGTGGAGGTGGCCGGCGGTGAGGTGCTCGGCGGCGGTCGAGAGGGGGAGCGGCCGCCACGACCGCCGTTCCGGCGGGGCAGCTCGGTCGGCCGGCCGGGGGGGTGTGTTGGCGCGTCGCGGGAGAAGCGGGGGCCGCCTTATAGGGCTCTCCGACCCGGGCGAGCGGGGGCGGAGACCGAGGGGCGGCGCGTACGGCGGCGGGCGGCGCGTCCGGACGGCGTGCCGGCCTCGGGGACGCAGCGCGGGGCCCCGGGCGCCCGGCGTGCGTGCTCGCCTTCGGAGGGAGCACGGCCTCGGGACGCAGCGCGGCCTCGGGCGACGCGCCTCGGGGCGCGGGTCGCGATACGGTGCGGTAGGGGCGCGGCGCGGGCGCGCGCGCGCGCGTCGCGTCGCGGCGCGGCGTCGCCGGGGATGTATGCGGACCGGCCCCGTTTCATCGCATTTTTCTCCCAAAAATTGAATAAAAGTGCACAAGGCAATGAATAGGAAAGTTGTAGATCTAACTACCCTCTACAACTTTCAAAAAAGCCATATAGTGTTTTTCTCAACGGATTTTGCAGAACGTCGTGCCAATATTGAATGCCGGCACCGTTCGGAAAACAGGGGGGTACCGTCAATCGATCACGTTTTTCACTAATTTCCACTCAAAATTTGAAATGCTAATCTACATGAAAGTTGTGTCCCTCAACAAGATGGACAACTTTCGTAAAGGTAGATTTTGAAGTGTTTAGGTGAATTTTGGAGAACGCGGCAAAAGTTCGGACGACATTCATCGACGTTAACGGTCAAGCGGGGTTTGACCGTGTCTTTGACCAAGGGTCCACTACGGGTGTGTGTAGGCTTGGTCAAGGGGTTCATTAGGGTTCGTTGGCGAGATTTTCGGGTGATGACCCGGGTTGACCTAATTTTGACCGGGGTTTGACCCGCTGATCCGGTCATTAGCGTTAATGACGGTAATTAAAAACCTGGGGCGTCACAGCCTACCCCCCTTAAGAAGAATCTCGTCCCGAGATTCGAATTTACAAGGGGAGGTGAGGAATTATTCTGGAATAGAGGTGTTACCTATGAAATTCAGTTGGCTTTGCTCCACTTGAGGGCTTGGCTTGTTGTTGTTGATAGCAGATCCGGGGTTCTGCTTCTGCTGTTGGGGCTTCTGCTGTCTGGGTTTCGGGCACTTATTGACAAAATGCCCGGGCTGTCTACAATTGTAGCACAAACGGGGTGGGAGATCTTTGGGTTTGGAGATCGGTTCTGTCGGGCTTCCTGGATAAGGCGGAGCCTCTTCCTCTCCTTTTTCTTTGCCCTCTTCGTGGTTCGCGAAGGTGTTTCACTAGCGAGGAGTTGAGTGGTCTTGTCGGGGTTACGGCTTCATTTGCCTTCACGCGGACAAGTCCCGTACAGTAATCTCCCACTCACTTACATCTATCTCGGAAAGTTCTCGTTTACTGCCTTTATTTGCCCTCTCTTCTGCCCTAAGATCCATTGGTAGTCGAGAAGGTGGTAATATGGAGTCGGAGGCTTAGGGTTGGTCTTGACTAACATACTCCTTCAACAGATTGAACAAATGGGCTTGTTCGACCATAGAGGTAGATAAGGACTGAGAGAGACTGTCTGCCAAATTATTCTGATATGGTTTTCCATAACGTCCTTGGATGATATTGTACACCATCTGATTCAGCATGGAATTCTGCCCTTCTAACAGTCGAGTTGCGCCGGCAATGGCGTTTATGTCCCTCTGGGTGGGTACTTCGAGTGAACAGGGCTTGGAAGGTTGAAGCTTCGATTGCCTCGGTGGCATTTGTTGCAATTGTTGAGCCATTTGCTGCTGTGTCTGCAGGAGCTGGCACAACACTTCGGTATGTGCTGCTACAAAAGCTTTGGTCAACATCATGGGTGGCGGTTGCGTAAGATCACCACTACCTGATGCTTCAAAATCATTGGGGTTATTCCATGCCGGTCGGAACATCTGAAATTTAAGTTCCTAATTAGTGCAAGTTCAGATTCTCACCCATAAGCTTATAATTCGAACATATTCTACGAGACTCGTTCACGGTAAGCAAGGCAAACCGGACATCCAAAACATCAACGGGTACAGCTTTGCCTACACACATCTTCGATTGGGATTGCAGCGGAACAAAAGGTACAAGGTGTGTCCTCTTACTATCTCATCGCCGCTCATGAGGAAGCGGTCGATGAATGTGCATATGCACGGCTAATAGCAGACACAATCCTCCTACGATACAGAGGTACATCCCTAACAATGTCCAGCAGAACGACTCGAGCTCTTCCGAAGACGGAGTCATGGGTGGCAACTTGGATTGATTTCTTCTTTCGGTCTACTCCGAGCTTCTTCTTGACGTCAGAAATGCAGACGGAGAACAGTTTGCTCGGGAAGATCGAAGTAGCTGGGAGAGGTGCTCTAGTGGCAAATAGCCAGGCTAGCTAGAAGAAGAACAAGAACAGTGATACTGCCGAGCTCTGATGGAAATGGAGCTTTCGTATCGGCGGTTCCGGGTAAAAGGTTCCATTTTATAGCCGATGCGGGGCTGTAACGGTCAGTTGACCTAGTCGGGTATCTGGTGTGGACAACACGGAGCTCACAAGGTCAGCTCACGCGATCTCTGCGTCGCGAATATGGTTGCGGAAATCGATGGTAGAGCGACGTCATGGCGACGTATGACCGTGACACTGATGACGAGGGGGATCAACGGTCTAAATAATCGACCGTGATGTGGAGCGAAATGAGAAAAGCTTGGTGTACTACGCTTCATGCTTGTGATAGCAACACAGAGGAGCGTAGCATAAAGCTTCGATCGACCCTGGGCGTACTTCCTTGTTTGATTTTGAGAATTTGAAGGTTAAGAGCACGGACCACGAACGAATACACGATGGATGACTTTTTCACACTGACTATTCGAGAACCTTGACTGCTCGAGAAAAGTTTCTACTTTTACCGTTTCCACTTGGTTAGCAGGAAAAGGAATCGATGCTACAAGGTTGTCTAGATTCACGGCAAGGGACCAAATCGACAGAGATTTCCAATGGACCATTACAAAGAAGCAAGGCTAATGACAGAGTTCCACAATCTCTTGTACACGAAAGATGACTTCAAGTGGGGACTTCAAGGAGTAATCTTGCTCACACCTTTACTTATTTCGCAAATTTTGAGGTTTTGACAACTCGTTGTTTTGAAAGTGTAACACTTTTCAAGTTGGCGCAATGCATATGCTTGTGCGGTATGGCGCTCATGATGCACGTTAGAATGACTTAGTTACCCATATGCGTTAGCGATGGCAAAGGAAATCAAAGTAGAGATGAGATCCGTGTGACGAGTTGTTATCTCACAACCAAGATACCTAGCACGCTCCTAGTGGCAGTCGGGTGGCTGCAGCACACACGATACCCTAGGTTCCGTCGCGGCACCTTTGACTATGGGGTAACAACGTCACCAAACAAGAGAGGTAGGGTAAGGGTACGGAGTTTCATGCGAATGCACGTTAGTATACCCATGCTTCCCAAATGCACATGCTATGCAGCGCATGCTCAAAGGCCACATTTTAATTCAAATTACAAGGTTTGAGCAAGACAGAAAAGAACAAGTTCAGGATTGAGTAATCGATTGGATCTCTCGACCGGCACAAGAATTCGTGGAGTGCGGATCTTGATTGATCACAACTTAGCATAAATAATGCCTTACAAACATCGTTCTTCGAAAGGGGTGTTTAATCAAGGTAGTACATTGATTGAGAGTTTCGAATTACCAACAACATTTAGGATTACAAGGCAGACTAGCTGCAATGACAAGGTTCCTAGTCCAACCGACAGCGACAGTTGACCAAAGGTGGTCATGGTACACTAGGATTCCTCACAACACTGGATTCTCACGACCTGGACTTTATTCCTGACGTACCAACTTCCAAGGGTGGGATCTTCCATGCTGAAGGACTACGGTGACGCGGGTCCAGACTCAATTCCAGATTCACCTTGGATGTCCTCAACATCTTCTTCTTGCGTTGGTTCGGGAATGACGAGTTCGGGGGTGGAACGACTAGAGCTTCCAATTGATTTTCTAGTTCAAGCATATACCGATCGTTATGCCGCAACAAGAAATTCCGCTCATGTATGATCTCGGTTAACTCTTGTATCTTTGCCTTGTCCTTGCGTCTTTCCTTCTTGAGAGTAGTGATCATTGCTCGGGCTTCCTTTAACGCTTGAGCTGAACACTCTACTTCCTTAACCTTGTATCTATATATTTGGTGTCTATAGAATACACTTTCTCCCACCATCCGTTGGTAGGTGTCGTACATGGCTTCTGAGAAGCGGACTGAGGTGACAAGATCAGGGCTATGGTGAGAGTTGCTCTGGGCTGGAAGGATAGTTTCTCGTTCACCACCGGCGCAATGTGTCGCTCGGGCACGGAATGACTTAGCCGCGAGTTGGCTATCTCGGCGAGGTGCTTTCCACGAAAGTTGTAAGTGCTTCGAGAGCGAAGCTTCGCACCGTGTTGGATAAGTTTCTTCCGTGTGCCGTACACTCCCGCTCATCCCAAGCGAGGATTGGTCGGGCACGCTGAAATTTTCACCTTCACTTCACAACGAAGGAGTTGGCCCGTGGTCATGACCTCACGTGTCGAGTACTGCGGGTAAGTGGTGTACCCAAAGTCCTTCGGGGTGTCCCACAAAAGTGCGGGAAATCCACCCTCCTCGAGGTAGTTCACGAGAGTCCATGATTCCACATCGGCGGACATAGAGCCGGCGTTGTCCATCCGGACATAACGACAAAAGTGAGAATCGGTCGGGTGCGAGTGTACAAAGGTAACTCGATCCACGAATACGGGTAGGGGTTAAGGTATGGGTAATTATGCATACTAAGCTCCAACGTAGGCCGGACTCGAACGAGCGGGCATACCAAATGGTACAGGGGTCCGGCGATCGGACTCGAACATCCTACTCAAACCGAGTCCAACACTTTCCCAAATTTGCATAGCAATTTAGCAAGGTTATGAAACTTAAGTTGGGTACTCAAGGTTGAACTAAGGAATTAGAAAGGTGCTGAACCAAGCAAGGTTCAAAGGTTCTAGGGGGATGTCGAGACAAGGGTTGGCTACCAAGCATAACTTGCGGTAGACCACGGTATGATCATGAACCTTGACGCGTGGAAACTGGATTGGATTGAAGCAACCTAGGTTAAGATTACCTAGACGAAAGATTCTTGGACAAGAACAACAATTTAAGCAGCACTTTTATTAAATTTAAGCATGGCAACACACCTACACCTAAAGAGGCTAAACGAACGAAACACGCTATCACCATTTACTTCAGAGAGCACGGAAACAGACGTGAGTTCAGTTTAGGTTCCTTCTCGGTTTTTAACATGATGCAAGGCGTCCTATTCGTCCTCACAAGGCAATCAAGCCAAATTTCGGAGTTAGCGCCGGTGGCATGGCACATACGCGTATCTCCCTATAATATCTAGTCGAGATCTGGTCGATGCTTACTTAGCGAGCTTACGTAACGGGGTTAGTGTACCCGCGAGAAGATCACGGAACACATCGAACCTTTCATGCCGGCACTCATGAAAGCGTCCACATACATTACCGTTCACTATAGAAACGGCATCCATGCGTTATGCCGCTGCATGGACAGCGTCCTATTTAAGACTCTGACGCGACGTGAGTGCCCATTGGAATAGGCCTCACTCATCCCTCACGGACTTTCCCGTGGTACCATCACGTATGGCAAAACGTGACGAGACTCAGACGCGACGTGACACCCATTGGAATAGGTCTCACTAGTCCCTCACAGGACTTTCCTGTGGTACCATCACGTATGGCAAAACATATTGAACTAGTATGGCTGTGCAAGAAGTAAGTTTGACATAAAGTAATGTGCTGGGAGTTAGCAAAATAAACCATAGATTAATAAGCCACCTAAAAGAAACCAAAAATTCCCTCTAGGGCCTCTCGGTCTAGTTTATCCTTAACGGACCAACGTATTTTGCAAGTCAAACAATCTTGGCAAATTTTATTCGGAAATCATGTGATTGGAGTTGTTAATTAACTCGGTGCATGTAATCGCTCCGATACCAATTTGTGATAACCCGCCCGGAAAATACCGTACTATCACCTAAGACCGATCCACTTTGGTCATTAAGCAATAGTAAAGTATCCTCCTGTCGTTGGTTGCGGGTTAACGCCCGTAAATCACTTGGACATCGAACGAGAGGATCGACACATGCATTAAAACTCACGCGAAGGCGAGTCCAGTACAACATGAATTAAACATTTTATTACAAACCATTGTTCATGACATGGAGTAAAGGTTCGCAGTTCGAAAATACAACGGAAATAATTTAAACTAGCGGAACGGTGAACATCCCAGGAGGCCATCCGGGATGTCCTTACTTGTCGTCACCCTTCGATCAATCACACCCGCAACAACAGTTTTAAAGCAAGGCCGAGTATACTAATACTCAGGCAAGACTTAACCGTCGGGTGATGACTACATCACCAACCTCTAGACATGAAAAGCTTTTGGCGGTGGAGTTTCTTTTGCCGGGAAGCTAATAAAAGTGGATCCTTACTTTCAATCTTTTAGCACAAGTTCTAGTTGATTTCCATTTCTAAATGTGCCAACTAATTCAATCAAGAATTGGACAAGCAATTAATTCATCCAACATATTCCTCGAATTCCATCATTATGGGATATCATGGCCGATTGAATAAGTAGTCTCGGATAACGGTGAGAGGCCGACAATCGATTGATTTAAACCTTGCAAGGTAGACCCAAACACACGGTAGGTCGTCCCCGCGAGGACAACTTCCCGGGCCGTCCCCATAAATCCTCGGGTTGGGATCGAATCTTACGAGTCCCCGGGTGCGGGCTATCCGCATACCGTCCCCCGGTGCGAGCTATCCGCATACCCCGCGAGATACCCGGAGTCACCATACACCACCCTTCCCGTAGCTAGCCGTAAGGAGATTTCTCAAGAGTAGTAACGGTAGGATCCCGTGCCGCCTCATTAAGGTACTAGGCTTACCGCCCCCTAACCGGCATGTGCTTAGTACGTTCAAAAGCTTAGCCCACATGCCCACTGGACCGGAGCCCAATCCCATGCTCTTACCACATGAGCGATCCATTTAAGGATATCTTATGATTCCTATCTAGGAACCTATTCTCGCGAGTGACGAACATCACTCGACTTCTATCGGTCCTATAGCATAGCAGCTATCGACCTAGCATACTAGTGATAGAGCATAGGTACCTAGGGATCATGCATCTAGGGTTTCAATTCAACTCATGAAACGTAAATGCACCATCATAGCAACATAATTGCATAAGTTTAAAAGACGGGTTAATGATCTGGGGCTTGCCTTCGCTGGCAAGGTTGGCCTTGGGCCCTTCTGGACTTGGGTCCAGGTCTTGAGCTACGTCCACGTCCTGCAGCTCTTTGTCGGCACCTTCGTCTCCTCCTTCCGGCACGAGCGTACGCTCTGCGGCGGAAAGATCTACACGAGGATGCACATGCAAGATTCATTTGACGATTTTTAATTTAATTAACCACAAACAGTAGAAGACAACCAAGGGTGTCTTGGTTGGGCACATTCACCTAGATAAGAATACATTCAGCATACTCTTCCATAAGGAACAATATGCAACTCTGTATTAATTATTCTTTTTGATGGTGATTGTGTACATATATATGTAATTAATTTAATTTAAATTCACCAACAGTAGTGGGTAGATATATGTAACCTTTTTAACATGATTTGCAATCATCCTCAAGTTAACATGGGTGGTTTGGTGATTTCTCTTTTAGGAAGGTTATTGGTTGTACATGGGTTATTCTTTTATTGCCCAATTGAATAAAGATTTCTTTGTACTTGTCATTTCATGTGAAAGCTTTACCTCCTTTCCTTTCACAAGCAAAGATATGAATAATGTTTTTATCCTTGAATTAATTCCTTATCAGCAACGAGGATTAATTATCTTTTAATTGAATTAGATAATACTTTCAAAAAGGAAAAAGAATTAAATAAGGGTTGTGCTTTATTTAATTTCTTTTTAACATTTAAAAAGGGCTTTGAAACTTTTATTAAGCAATTAAATTATCAAAAATTAAAGGAGGGTTTCTTAAGCCTACTAGCATCTATCCTGGTCCATTGGACCCACATGTATGTGTTGGATGCTAGGAAATTAAATATTATGGAAAATAACGAAGGCTAGCTAGTGATTCCATTTTAAATGCATACAAAAATAAATAAGCATCAAAATGCTCCAAACTTTCTTGTGCATGCTCTCTGGTCCTAAACAAGCCTAAAGAACCAGCATGTTCACATGGAATCTCTACTGAACTTGGTTTATTAATTTACAAAGGAAAACATGCATAAATCAAGAATAATTATTTCTGTTAATCTAAAAATCATTATTAATTCACAAGATGTGCATTTCGGCATTACAAGACAGTGTGCACAAGTTGGGCTCAAGAACTTGAATATAGTTAACAAGAAAAATCATTTATGCAGATCTTCCAGAAGTAGAAAAACATTTTTAGAAAAAGATTTACATCATAACTTTGTGCAATTTTTGGCATAGGAGCTAGTCATGACCTAACACACAACATATCCAAAAATTAGCTACAGAGGATTTATGGTTTTTGAGATATTGCAGATCTAGGGTTTTCACATTTGTATTTTTCATGCAAAAACTAAAAGGAATTAGCTCAGGCTAGAATAACAAAACTTGTAGTATAATTCACAACGGATCCAACAAAATTGGCCTTGCATTTTTCTGAGTTTTCTGTGATTTTTACGCAATTTACAAGATCCAGCAAATCTGTGTAACTATTGGAGTTACCTTTTTGCAAATAAGGCCCTGGAAAGAGTTGAATGTTTGCAATGTGGCCCTCGGGCTGCCGGCCGGCGCGGGCTGCCGGAATCCGGCGAGGCCGGCGGCCTTGGCCGGGCGGGAGCGGGCCGGGGGAGGGTCCTAGGGGGTCTAGGGTTCGGTTTGGGGCACCGGACGGGGTGGAGGTGGCCGGCGGTGAGGTGCTCGGCGGCGGTCGGAGGGGGAGCGGGCGCCACGACCGCTGTTCCGGCGGGGCAGCTCGGTCGGCCGGCGGGGGGGTGTGTTGGCGCGTCGCGGGAGAAGCGAGGGCCGCCTTATAGGGCTCTCCGACCCGGGCGGCGGGGGCGGGGACCGAGGGCGGCGCGTACGGCGGCGGGCGGCGCGTCCGGACGGCGTGCCCGGCCTCGGGACGCGGCCGCGGGGCCCCGGGCGCCCGGCGTGCGTGCTCGCCTTCGGAGGGAGCACGGCCTCGGGACGCGGCGCGGCCTCGGGCGACGCGCCTCGGGGCGCGGGTCGCGATACGGTGCGGTAGGGGCGCGGCGCGCGCGCGCGCGCGCGCGCGTCGCGTCGCGGCGCGGCGTCGCCGGGATGTATGCGGACTGGCCTTGTTCAATCGCATTTTTCTCCCAAAAATTGAATAAAAGTGCACAAAGCAATGAATAGGAAAGTTGTAGATCTAACTACCCTCTACAACTTTCAAAAAAGCCATATAGTGTTTTTCTCAACGGATTTTGCAGGAACGTCGTGCCAATATTGAATGCCGGCACGTTCCGGAAAACGAGGGGGGTACCGTCAATCGATCACGTTTTTCACTAATTTCCACTCAAAATTTGAAATGCTAATCTACATGAAAGTTGTGTCCCTCAACAAGATGGACAACTTTCGTAAAGGTAGATTTTGAAGTGTTTAGGTGAATTTTGGAGAACGCGGCAAAAGTTCGGACGACATTCATCGACGTTAACGGTCAAGCGGGGTTTGACCGTGTCTTTGACCAAGGGTCCACTACGGGTGTGTGTAGGCTTGGTCAAGGGGTTCATTAGGGTTCGTTGGCGAGATTTTCGGGTGATGACCCGAGTTGACCTAATTTTGACCGGGGTTTGACCCGGCCGATCCGGTCATTAGCGTTAATGACGGTAATTAAAAACCGGGGCGTCACACCGGCGGCCTTCCTATCAATCCCGTCGCCGCGCGGCCCGGCCTTCCGCTCCCATCGCCGGTCGGCCTTGCGATCCCGTCGCCGGCGGCCCTCCTCCCGGGCGCGGTGGCCCTCTTCCACGACGCGCGCGGCCCGAGCCGCTCCTCCCCGACCCGGCCTCCTTCCCATGGCGCGGCGGCTCGGCACCTCCTCCTCCACGAGATCCCGCCGCCGGCCACCACACCTTCGACCTCCCGCGCCGCTTTCCCTCCCCTTCGGCGCCGGATCCGCCGTGGTGGCACCCGCGGCGGGGCAGAGGTCCTCCTTCTTCAAGGCGCCCCTCCTTCCAGCGGCGCCCCTCCTTCTTCAAGGCCCGACGACGCTCCTTCAAGATTCGGCAGCGGCCCGAGGTGGTGGTGGTTGTGGACTGGTGGCGGGGCTCTCATCTTTCTGTGTGTGGCGGCGGCGGGATGTTGGTGGTTGTGGACTGGTGGGGGGCAGAGGCAAGCACGCGGTGGCGGTGGCGGTGGCGGGATGGTGGTGCTAGTGAGCGGTGGGGGCGAGCCGTGGTGGTCCCCTCCGGGGGGGGGGGGGGGATTAATTTTTTTTAGTTATTGTAAAATGTTTGCCGTGCGTCATGTTAGGCGCACGGTGATTTTTTAATGTGTTCGGAGGATTGCCGTGCGTTTTGATAAAAAGCGCACGACAAAGGCGGTTTACCGTGTAAAATGTAAAAAGGTGTCGTGTGCTCTTTGCGTGCGTTTCCGGGAAAAACGCACAGCAAAGTGTTTGCCGTGCGTTTCTTGTTCCGTCTAGGCCATGTTCCCGTAGTCACGTAGTGTGCATGTTCCTAGTGCTCGCCAGTTGGCCGACGTTTTTACCAAGGGACTACCGTCGTCGCTCTTCTTCGACCTTCCGAGACGGCCTCTGCGTCAACAATACCGTCGACCCTCCGGGGGGGGGGGGGGGGGGGGGGGGGGGGGGGGGGGGTTGAGCGGATAAACCATTCCGCTCCGTGGCCGTCGCATCCGCGACGTCTTCTCTGGCGAGGCGCGCGCACGACGCGCTCCGCAACGGAGGTCCGCACTGGCCGGGTTGACGACGTCGTTGCACGCGCCACGACCCAACGGCCGCGCCGCGAGACTCGCTTGCTGCGCCTGCGCCACGCTCTGCCGCAGCTCGCTAGGATCTGCAGCTGCTTGTACTCTATATATGTAAACACATACAGATGCATGCAACTGAGCTTTGATCCAATCTCCTTCTACAGAGGTTGCGCCAGCTCGTCGCGGCCGCTAATCTTGCGCCGCCGTGAGCACGGGCTCTTGGGTCTTCACGGCCAGGAGCTCGTCGTGGACTGTAAGTGGAGCGGCGGCAAAACTTTGTCCAAGCACACACACTATCTTCGTCCTTTCTTCTCTGAGAGATGACTAGACAATGGAGATTGATCGATTTGGATATTTTTCCCGAAAAAAGCTCGCTTTGGATTTTTGTTGTGTAGGCTCGCCGTGGAGGCGTGGAGCACAGACAACGTCACCACGGAGCTCGCCCAACTCGCTGGGTCATCGCACGGAGCTCGCAGAGCGTCACTGCAAGGTTAGCAGTGGAGCTCGCGCAAGCTGCCGTGGCCGTCGAGGATCTAAAGCATACGCAGGTCGCCATGGACCTGGTGCTGCGGACACCGGGCATGACCATCACGGATCTCGCGCCCAGCTAGCCGCTGACACCGAGCACTGGGCTCACCGTAATACGTCGGCACCACAACGAACCTCACCGTCGTGGGAGCTTGCACGCCCCAGCCACACCATCGCTTGCCCGCACAGGATCTGGAGGCACAAGGACGGGAGAGATAAACGATTGGTCTGATTTATTTATGCAGGACTCTAGAAAATGTTGCGTTGGAGAGCTTAGGGGCTGATTAGTTGCCCGCACCGGATGGTGCAGAGGGCCATCCGGGTCGGTTTGATACCGGGAGCTTGTGTTTGGTTGTCCGACTCGTACCTTTCTCCCGCACGGCACCATGCATTTGAGGCTTGCCCCGATGCAAGTTTTTGGTCCGCAGAAATCGGGCATCCCTCGCCAGCCGGGACGGAACAGTGCATCGCGGGAAGAGTGGGGGGCGCGCGCGGGAGATGGCGCCGTCCAGGGGGATTAGGCGCGCGAAGGTCACCGCACACCATGAGCAGCCTCCACCGCACACGCTAGCCACTCCCAGTCACCACCGTACACCATGAGAAGCGCCCACCAGATCCGCCCGCGGCGGCGCCGGATTTGCCCGCACCGGCACCGGAACAGCCACGACGACCGATTGCAGAAGGGAGGGAAGGTGGCCGACGCGTCAGATTGGAGAAGGGAGGGAAGGTAGCCAGCGCGGCGGAGCATGTGGCGGCGCACCGAGGCTGCTAGGGGCGGAGGAGGGACGGTGTGGTGACGCGAGCGGACCGCATGGGAGACGACGCCATCCTCCCTGATGCAGGCGCGAGGATAGGGTTACCGCCTCTCCTTCCCCACGGCAGCCGCCCCGCCTGCTGTCTCTCGCTCCCGCTACGCCTCGTCGACCCGGATCTTGGATCAGCGGAGGCGGCGGTTTTGGCCGGCGGCGGTGGCCACGACTGGCTCGAGCTGCCCTGCTTGCTCTGCTATGCTCCGTGGTAGGAGGATGAAAGGAAAGTGAGACCGGTGGCTTGGGCTCTGGAAGGATAAGGAGCAGTACCGCAAGACTAAGAAAGGGAGGCGGTAACGAGCTCTGCTCCTGACCTCCTGTGCTCCTGCTAACTGAATGGTCAGTTAAGGTGTCACGCTAGTGACAAGTATTCCACTTTAATCCTTGAATTAAAATAGCAACTATTCTCTATTTTCTTCAATAAATAGACTATAATGAACTTTGCACTTCAAAGATTAGTTACCACCAAAGGTCACTAGCACTTGCTGAAGGAATTTGTTCACAAATCAGTCTTCAATTTCTCTGAAAACCATAGTTTCAGACTTAACAAATTTCCTGCCTGGCGCCCATTGTCACAGTGTCAAGTGGCAATGTTGGGAGGTCACTAAAAATTACTTATCTTCCACATCTAGCTCCACAAATGAAAACTCAAGCTTAACAACGTAACAACATGCCATTTTGCAACTGAGGAGCCATTGAGCTTAAGAAAATCTCTCTGAAATTGCTTGCAAACATAGCTAATCCATACTACTTTCAGTTTCAGACTTAGGCTGATTTCCAAGTGGCTGAAACAGAGCTATTGACCCATTTTGCGCCTCTTCAAAAATTGAGATTCTTCACCAAACTTCTTAAACCACTGGACCAAGATAAAGTTTGAAGTTCGAACTTTATTTCCACTCACTCACATTCCAAAGTTTACATACAAATTTTTCCAGAAACTGCAGTCAGAAACAGCTAAGAGCAACTCCAGTGGGGGCCTCTATACGGGCCTCTACTCCAAAATTTGGAGGTTGAGTGCAAAAAATCAACTCCAACAGGACCTCTAAATGGACCTCCATTTTGCATGCCCCTCCAAATTCCTCTTCTCACCCTCCATTCTTTGAGGCCCTCCAATCCCCCCTCCAAAAGTGGGTCTCACTTTTTTTTCCTCTCCTCCCACAATGTCCGTGTGGGCCTCGTAGTCGCCGTCATGCGAGTCTTCCGGGGCTCGGCGGGGCCGGTGATCCCGATGGTGCGGTCCGCGACGGCGGGCGGCACGGGCGCGCACCGCCGGCCCCCCTCCCGACGAACCTCACGGTCGAGTCGAACCGCCGCGCGGCTCGCCGGCGTCGTACCGATGCTGGGCCTCCACCGCTGCTCCATGGTGTACCCGACGGCGTCGCGGAATTCGCGTCGGAGCGCCACCACGAAGGCCAGTGCGTCATGGGTGCGAACGAGGTCCCAACGCGCGCCGGCCGTCCACTCCTTCCTGTCGAGAAATTGAGGTCCCTCTCCGAGGTCCCCCAACGTCGAGCCGCTAGCCGTCCGCCGCCGTCCGCCCAAAGAAGAGCAAGAAAAAGCGGGAAGACGAGGGGGAGAAGGTGAACGGAGGCGACGAAGCCAGCAGTGGTCGCGACAGCCTGTTGTACACACTTGTGCAGAGGCTGCAGCTGCAGAGGCAGGTGAACGCGACCTCAAGGCGCAGCTGGCGCGTGCACACGGAGCTCACCGGCGCCAGCGCGCAGTACGCGCACGCGGAGCAGCACGCACACCTCCTTGCCCTGCCGTGCCTTTCCTCGTCCTCCAGCACCCGTATCTTCAAGATGACTGCCTTGCTGGAGCGGAGGGAGCCCGTTGGCTCGGAGCCAGGGGTACCTCGTCCGACGCGACGCCTGACCGGCAAGCGCGGCTTCGCCGCCGAGCGTGGAGGCCGCCGCGCCCGAAGCTCACCCCAACCGCACCAGCCATGGAGGCAGCTCACCGCGTCCCTAGGCTGAGCTTGTCCCGCCATCCATGGAAGCCGCCGCACGCTGGAAGCCTCACGCGCAAGAGGCCGACTTCACGGGAAGCCGTCCCCCTCGAGACGTCGCGTCGGGGCGGGTCCCGCCTACCGCCATGCCCACGCGGAGGTGGGAAGGCCGCATTGGCGGCAGCCGGCGAGGTGCGCGCGGGGGTGTGACAACCCGCCCGGGGAAAATACCGTACTATCGCCTAAGACCGATCCACTTTGGTCATTGAGCAATAGTAAAGTATCATCCTGTCGTTAGTTGCGGGTTAACGCCCCGTGAATCACTTGAACATCGAACGAGAGGATCGACACATGCATTAAAACTCACGCGAAGGCGAGTCCGAGTACAACATAAATTAAACATTTTGTTACAAACCATTGTTCATGACATGGAGTAAAGGTTCGAGTTCGAAAAACGGCGGAAATAAATTAAACTAGCGCAACGGTAAACATCACGGGAGGCCATCCGTGATGTCGTCACTTGTCGTCACCCATCCGGTCAATCACACCCGCAACAACGGTTTTAAAGCAAGGCCGAGTATACTAATACTCAACAAGACTTAACCGTCGGATGATATCTACATCACCAAAGTCTAGACATGAAAGGCTTTTGGCCGGTGGAGTTCCTTTTGTCGAACGACTACTAAAAGTAGATCCTTTCTTTCAATCTTTTAGCACAAGTTCTAGTTGGTTACCATTTACGAATGTGCCATCTAATTCAATCAAGAATTGGACAAGCAATTAATTCATACAACAATATTCCTCGAGTTCCATCATTATGGGATATCATGGCCGTTGATTAAGCGAGTCTCGGATAACGGTGAGAGGCCGACAATCGATTGATTTAAACCTTGCAAGGTAGACCCAAACACACGGTAGGTCGCCCACAAAGGGACAACTTTCCCTGTGCCGTTTCCAAAAATCCTCGGGTTGAGATCGAATCTTACGATCCTGGGTGCAAGATTAGGCCGGTATACCCCGCAAAGTATCTAGTCTCACACAATACACCCCCCTTCCTGGTAGCTAGCCGGTAAGGCGATTTCTCAAGAGTAGTAACGGTAGGATCCATTACCGCCTCATTAAGGTACTAGGCTTACCGGTCCCATTCCCGCGAATGTTTAGTACGTTCAAAAGCTTAGCCCACGAAAGCCACCGGACCGGAGCCCAATCTCATGCTCTTACCACATGAGCAATCCATTTAAGGATATCTTATGATTCCTATCTAGTAACCTATTCTCGCGAGTGACGAACATGACTCTATTTCTATCGGGTCCTATAGCATAGCAGCTATCGACCTAGCATACTAGTGATAGAGCATAGGTACCTAAGGATCATGCATCTAGGGTTTCAAATCAACTCCTGAAACGTAAATGCACAATCGAAACAAACATAATTGCATAATTTTAAAAGACAGGGTTAATGATCCGGGGCTTGCCTTCACCGGCAAAGTTGGCTTTGGACCCTTCTCGGACTTGGGTCCGGGTCTTGAGCTACGAACACGTGCGGCTCTTTGTCGGCACCTTCGTCTCCTCCTTCCGGCACGAGCGTACGTCTACTGGCGGAAAGGTCTACACGAAGATGCAATGCATGATTTAGTTGACGGTTTTTATTTTAATCACTTACAAACCATTTTGACAATCAAGGGGTGTATTTGTTGGACACATTCACCTAGATAAGAATACATTTAGCATACTCTTCCAAAAAGGAACAATTTGAAAATCTCATTAGATATTCTTTTTGATGGTGGCTGTGTACATATATATGTAATTAATTTAATTTAATTTTCACAAACAGTAGTGCATTTACTTTTTAACATGATTTGCAACCACACCCAAGATTAGCAAGAGTTGTTTGGTGATGTCTCCCATTTAACGACTATTAAGCCCTTATTGACCCACATAGCTTTTATTCATGAATTTAATTAATAAAATTCATTGGAAAGGTGTATTAACCACTAAACACCTATAACAAGCCACTGGACACACATGCAAGATTTGGATAGCCATAAAATAATTATTTTTGAAAATAACAAAAGCGTAACTAGAAGGATAAGGTAAATGCACACACAAATAAATACTCAACAAAATAATCCTAACTTCCTCACACATGTTATATGGTTCAAATCTAGCCTAGTGGTGTAGCACACACACCTAGAACTATTGTGAAATTTGAGTTGTGCAATTTTAAAGAAAAACAAGCATAATTCAAGAATAACTATTTCTGGTAATTATAAAATTGTGATTAATTCATCAGAGGTGTGTTTTGGAATTAGAAGACAGTGTGAAAAAGTTGAGCTCAAATACATAAATATTTTTAGCTAGAAAAATCATTTATGCAGATTCTGCAGAAATGGAAAAACATTTTTATAAAAAGATTTACATCATCACTTTGTGCAATTGCTGGCACAGGAGCTAGTCATTCCAAGAAACACAACATACCCAAAATTTAGCTACAGAAGATTTATAGATTTTGAGATATTGCAGATCTAGGTTTTTCACATTTCTATTTTTCATGCAAAAACTATCAGGAACAAGCTCAGGGAAGAATAACAAAAGTTGTAGGATTTTTCACCACGAATCCAACAAAATTGGTTTTGCATTTTTATGATTTTTCTGCCATTTTCTACGCAATTTACAAGAATCAGCCAAAGGGTTTTACTATTTGAGTTAACCTTTTGCGAGCGGGGACCCTGGAAAGAATGCGAGTTTCGCAATGTAGTCCCTGGGCGGCCTGGCCGGCGCGGGTGGGCAAAATCCAGCGAGCTCGCCGGTGCTCGCGGCCGGGGAAGGACCGGGGGGAGGGTGTTAGGGTTACTAGGGGCCTATTTGGGAGCTCGGCCGCGGGGGAGAGGCGGCCGGTAGGGGCGCGCGCGCGGCGGCCGGGGGAAGGTGGCCGCCGCGGGCGCTCGCTCCGACGAGGGGCGGCTCGAGGGAGCGGAGAAACGGGTCGACTAGCTCGTGTAGATGCGGGGGAGGGTGGAGGAGAGGTTACTAGGCTTGCATTTGGCCCGCGGCCGGAGCTCGCCGCGGCCGGCGCAAGGGCCGCCGGCGTGCGGCTCGGCCGGCCGTGGGGGGGTTCCGCGCGTTGGGGGAGCGGGGCGGCGGCGGCCTATATATGCAACGCGGATGTGCGGCTTGGGACCGGTGGACCGACGGGGGAGGAGGCCTCGGGAGGCGCGCGACCGGACGACGGCGAAGGGACCCACCGGTCCAAGGCGCGCACATACGGCGGCTCGGAGCTCGAAGCGTTCCCGGCGTTCGAGGCATCGGGAGGCGAGCCGTGACCTCGGAAAGGCGCGGGCGACCTCGGGGGACACGCACCGGCGGGGCTTGGACGCCGAGGCGGCGGCGACCCGCGGCGAGGCGCGCGCGCGGCGCGCGCGCGCGCCGGCCGGCGCGACGTCGCGACGTGGCCTCGCTCTCGGCTCGCACATTTTGGGCGAGAAACTTCCAAAGCACGAATTTCTCCCAAAATTTGAACACAAGTGCACAAAACAATGAATAGGAAAGTTGTAGATCTAACTACCCTCTACAACTTTTGTAAATGTCGTCTAGTGTTTTTCTCGACGGATTTTGCGGGAACATTGTGCCAACATTGAATGCGGCACGTTCGGGAAAACGGGAGGTGCTTTGTCGATTGACTAAGTTTTTCACCAATTTCCACCCAAAATTTGAAATGCCAATCTACATGAAAGTTGTGTCCCTCAACAAGATGGACAACTTTCATAAAGGTAGATTTTGAAGTGTTTAGGTGAATTTTGAAGAACGCGACAAAAGTTCGGACGACATTCGGCCGACGTCAACGGTTAAGCCGGTTTTGGCCGTGTCTTTGACCAAGGGTCCACTACGGGTGTGTGTAGGCTTGGTCAAGGGGTTCATTAGGGTTCATTGGCGAGGTTTTCGGGGTGATGACCCGGGTTGACCTAGGTTTGACCGATGTTTGACCGGTTTGACTCGGGCGATCCGGTCATTAGCGTTAATGACGGTAACTAAAAACACGGGGCGTCACAAGGGGTAGGGCCCCGGCGGCCGGCGAGCGCGTGCGCACAGGTCAGAGAGCGCGGCGAGGGCGAGAAGAGGCGGCGGCGGCGGCTGGGTGGAGCACGAGGTGAGAAGAGGCAAGTCCCTCGCTGACGGATGGGGCCCACAAGCAAATAGAGGTCTCAATAGATTTCCTTGCTGGAGTTGGGATCTAACTTTGGACCTCTATTTTTTAGAGTTGGACCTCCAAATGAGTTTTGAAGGCCTCAATTTGCAGGTCACTAATCAATAATGATTCCAGACTTGACCATTTTTCAGTTTTCAGGTGGTGAATAGTAACTTTCAATCTTTAAATAATTAATGTAATCTAGTATTATTTTAGGGCCGCTTATGTTCATTTGTTCCATCTCTAAGTAATTTATCCACATGTATCTATATTTGATCATCTATACTAGATCATGCATGAAGTGGTGGTAAGATCACCGATTCCGTACATGGGTGCTTGCACCTCTGTCCATGCACACAACCAATCAAGAGCTGTGCATTGAAATCATGCACCAAAATCGTTCATGCAGCAAACCAATCACGGTGCCATTCGTGCGGGGTGAAAACCTAAAGTGCAACCAAACAAGACACCTTGTATCATTGTGTCCTAGCTGAGATGAGTCTGTACCACCCCTCCATCCCGAACCAAAACGTCTTGGGCAACCAATCAGCCCCTTAGATTCTAAGAGTGGAGTCTTGTCCACTAGAAACTATACGGTGGTTTCTGGGTTAGGAGTGCCCTTAGTCAATTACACATTTGTGTGTTGCATCTCGCCCGTACGTATCCAGGCTCACTTCAACATAGTTCATTTGGTGTGACTCATGTTCGGCTGCCGGAGAAACCAACCACGCCCTATGTCAGTCAGTGAGACACTCATAACGTTCCAAAGATCTTGTTTTGGCTTATTATATTGCGCAACGTTTTCCTTTCGCAATCAATCTGTCGTACAATTTATTACACAGTAATTCTCTCTCACAATATGCAGACTTATGCATTTAAGACCTGACGAACACTCTGGCAAGCCCGAGCAGGAACCTGGAGGTTGGGGTCGATCGGTGCATGCACTCCTTCCATTCAAATTATATGTTGTTTCAAATTTTCTAGATCCATGATTTTCTTTTTGCAGATGGTACATACTAATCAAGCGTACATTTTTGAAAGCTAAACAACATTTGCTCCTTCCGTTAAATTATAATTATTTGACGTTTTAACCTCAATTTTAACCACTTGTCTTATTAAAAAAATTTATGCAAATCGCAGTCATTTTATTTACCGCTTGTTTCTCTTTGCGTGGTGCTAGTCTGCGTTTGATTCGTGCCGTGCACGGCCTTCCTTTCACACGGGCCTGCAGATCCGCCCGTTTGAAACTGTCCGGCCGGGCACAGCAGAATTCCAGAAAGACTTGCTGAACCTCAGGCAATTTCGCGGCGGCATCTTGTACGCCACAATTCGCCAAGCCGCGTCGGCCCTCGCGGCGGCGAGGCTATGCTTGTGGACGGGCCGTGTGCGCGCATCATAGCTTCCGCCGCGAGGCGCGCGCGAGAGGGACATTTGGAGTGGCGCCCTGCGCGTAGTCGTCGGGTCGGGGTCTCGGGCGCAACGGCAACGCTCTATCAAAATTCAAATATGCCAGGCCACGGGCAGGGGTGGTGGTGTACTGAGGCTAGGCATGGTGATCGGGATTCGGGAGCGAGGAAGTTGCCAGGAAGTTCTCCTGTTTCGTTTACGCGTCACGTCCCCTAGTGGTGTATATCCATCACCAAACAGCAGATCACTAATGACGTATCAGGTTTCGCTCATCAGATGGAGCTAAGTTGAAGTCACATCAGAGAGTCAGAAGTGGTTGTGTTGTTACCTTTGCGGAGGTAAAGGTCTCACACGTATATAAATACGGAATGATTACTCGGAGAGTAAATCGGCATCAGCAGCTGGAAAGAATATCTCCCCGTCCTTCAAATTATCCGGCAACTTGCCGGCGTCGGCGACCGGACCGCCGCCGTCCACCTCCAGCGCGGAGGAGACAGATCGCCACTGTTTATCTCGAATTATTCTCCATTCTCCATATAGGTCGTACGCGCTTACTGTCTCTAGCGATGGACGCGCGGGAAGACGCCGCGGCGGAGGCGTCTGCCTCCGAGACTACCGGCGGCAGCGTCGCCGGACTACAGCCCGTTGGACAGGAAGGCGGCGTTGACTTCGGTGAACACGGTTCCACGGGGCTCCGGGGCGTCGATCTCCTCCCACAAGGTCTCCTTCAACCGGCCGGCGGCGCGGCAGGCTTCGATTCATCACCGCTTGACCTGGGAGGAGCAGGCTCGACGAGGCTCCGCCCGCGCGCAAGAGGTCACCGGATGCGCGCCAGCGGTGACCGTGGTCATGGTCATGCCACCGTTGGTGCCCCGGTACCGGCCGCCGGCGGAGAACTCGGCTCACCTGACCAGCCCGAGCGACCATTACTGGGCATGGAGCACGTCGGGGTCGCTGGCGCTGACCAGTGGGCGCCGCTTCCTGCGCCGGCCGGCAGCCACGGGGCGGAGCAGAACCCGGGGGACTTTCAGTTCCGGCCCGTCGGCGGCGGCGGCGTTGTCGCGATGCGTGTGCCTGCGCTCCTAGCCATGTTTGTTGCCGCGATGGCGCTCATCGGCGAACAGGATGCGTCGTGGCGCAACCAGTTCAGGACGATCATGTTCTGGCTCGGCGGGTGCATCGGGCTCTTCCGGTGGATCCTGTTTCTGTCACGGCACTGACGCCGCCCGGGACGGCGACCAGTCCTGAACTCCATTTTTTTCGAAAAAAATTAGAAAGAAATCAGTCACCCGACAAACAAAACTTAAAAGACAATTACTACGATCTCTGCGGAACGGAGCGTCATTTTTTCCACTAACAAAACCACACCAGTATGCCATTTTTAAAACGTAATGGTCCCGATCAGATGTCCGACGGGGAAAAAATCAGACGCCCTTTCAATCGCCCATCAACCTTGCATCCGATGTTTGGATGGTGGTGGCAACATGCTCACCATAAACTCGCACCATGCTCGCCACAAGCTTGTAACATCGTCCGCAACATGTACACTATGTCGGGGGAGGAGGGAGGGGGCGCAACATGGAAAAAGTGTTCGCAACACGATGTTTGGATGTTGGTCGCAACATGTTCGCCACAAGCTCGCAACATGTTCGCCACAAACTCGCAACATCACTCGCAACATGTACACAGGGGAGGAGGGAGATGGGCGCAACATGGAAAAGTGTTCGTAACATGGGGAAAGGTGTTCGCAACATGGAAAAAGTATTCGCAACATCGGAAAAGGTGTTCGCAACACACTTCGCAACATCATGATCCGACGGATGATATGTTTTCTGATTTGAATCGTGTGGCTAGGAAGGTATTCGATGCTATCACCCAGATCGGACGTCCGGACGCTAGCAGTACCATTTTTAAAAAGGTGAAATCGCAATTTTGCAAGTTTTCAATCCGACGGGTAATTGGATTTGATCGAAAGACATGAAAAGTTCTTGCGTAATCAGCCTCACAGTACACATGTACTACGGTTAATGCAAGGACGAACACAACACATACGACGACTAGGGGTGCAAATTGAATATGATATGGTGCACCTCCGAACCTCTTTAGTTCAATTATTTGCACTACTTCAACTCAATTTTGAAGAGGTAGTACAAATAATTGAACTAAGTAGGTTCGGAGGTGCACCTAACGGTTACCCCTTTGCAGCCTTAACGACGACAACCGAGTCAGCTGTCTACGTCTATGAAAAGTCACATTATGAAAGGTTGGCCCCACGTGTAAATGACTTGTGTTGTGTGTATAAAAACTAAAAGGTCACATTCTGAAAGGTAGGCCGGTCCCTGAACCTTTTTTTCTTTACTGCAAAAATTTGCTCTGTACAAGTCTGTGCTTGTGCGGGATGAAAGTGGTACGGATATTATCCGTCCGACTGAAAGGGTCGTACACTCAAATGGTAAGACCGTATCCGAATCCGGACATTTAATATCCGTAACTATCCGTACCGCATTAGTATCCGAAAATTCAAAGTTGAATTTCTATGATCCAAATATGATGAATATCACTATTCGACACAAAATATACTGTTCGTATCCGAATCCGATCCGAGAATTCAGACCGAAAAAGAAAAAATATCTGTATATGTATCCGCAGTATCCGTTCGTATCCGATCTGTTTTCATCCCTGCTTGTGCCTCTTGTTGCTTAACTAGGTATTCTCTGAAGAATAATGCTGCTGAGTCTAACTTTGGCATGTACAAATTCTTAGCACGTACTATACGATTCATGAAAAGAAGATGAACCAGCTGACCCAATTATCGGCACAAACCTATGGTCAGTTTGAGCTCTGGCTTGTAGATCTTGTCTACTTTGAGGCTTGAGCAAAACCTATTACTACTCCAGTAGCTCTCAGTTTTGCTTGAGAAATTAAAAGACCTTCCGCTTTGGAATGGGACATGGCGACATGCGAGACGAGATCGACTTGCAACGATTCCAGATGGAGCACGTTCCAAATCGTACGATGGCTATGCTTATCTGCATGTTCCATTAAGGGAGATGTTTGACGGTAAACACGTGTCTCCCTTGAGGAAACGTAAAAGAGACGTGTTCTAACAAACATGCATATCTTTTGAAAGGTGAAATAAAAGGGGACGTTTGTATACAAATTATGTCGCCTTTCTGTGTGCATATGGGACGAGTACTCCATCTAAAAAACATATCGTTTTAAGATTACCCTGAGTCAATTTTTATATACTTTTTTGACCAAAATTATATTAAAAAAGCTACATATATTTATGATGTACAATAAGTACCATTAAATTTATAATGAGATCTATTTTTAATATATTTGATGTCATATACATTGACATTTTTCTTTATAAATTTGGTCAAAGTTTAGAAAATTTGAGTTATGATAAACCTAAAACTGACATGTTTTTTCGGACAGAGAGAAGTCAATATTCGGTTAAGGATCTATATGCCGGAGAGAGTAGTCAATATTCGGTTAAGGATCCATATGCCGAAGACTGTTTTCCGCCAATCTAAACATAATAATAATCTATAGCGAAGACAATTGAAAACTTTTCTCACCTAAATCGGGCCCGTCTTACTCCTCACGTCGGACCCACCCGTCAAGTTGCATGATGACAAAAAAGGTGGAACGACCATAGAAATCGCAATTTGGGAAGCGTTTCTGCCAAAATCGAATTGTTTTTTCACCCACCCTGAGTCTACCCACCGGCGTGGGCCCACTACCCCGCGACCGTGATTAAAAAAAATACTTGCACCGCCGGCTCCATGTCGGCACCTCCCCGCCTGTCTATGCCGGCAACTCCACAAGACCACAAGCGGCATGCCGCACGCCGCACGACACCATCCTGGCACCTCCCTCGGCACTCCGTCTCCATCCCCACGCCTCCCTGCCTTTCCATCGACCTCGCCTCGCGTCGTGCTCCTGCTCTGCATCGCATCATGCCGGAAGCCGTCGTCATCGAGCCCGAGCGGCAGTGGATGCGCAGTCCTCGCCAGGCGTTGTGTGGGCCGCCGGGCGCCGGTCAACCCTGCTCCCAGCTCGCAGAGCTGCGGAGGCCGACCCTGCCTTCAACCGCCTAGGATCTACTCCGTACCGCCCTGTTCGTTTGGCTTATCAGCCACCAGCCAGCAGTACTTTTCTCTCACAACAAACCAACCATCACCAACCAACCAGCAGTACTTTTTTTCTCAGAACAAACCAGCACCAGCCACCAGCCGAAAAACATGCTCAGACCTGTTGCCCCTGCCCCTGCGTCACCTTGCTTGTGCTAGGGGCCCGGCTACGCGGTGCTGAGCAGCCGGTTGGCCCTTCGCCGTCGTTGTTTTTTTTTTGACAGGGGGATAATATATTAATTAGCAGCATGATGCTGCAAGAACAAATACAGAGTTCAGAGGTACAACTCGGAGAGCCAAAGAAAGAGGGCACCCTTGAAAGTGATCAGAATTAGTACAAAGGAGAGGAGAGGAGGGGTGAAAGGAGAGGAGGCTGTGGAGAGCTCTCCTAGCAAGAGAATCCGCCATCAAGTTGTGAGTTCTGGGAATCTTGATGATCCTGTAGGTATTGATCCGTGACGACTGAACAAATTGAGTAAAAGGTTTGATCCTCCATTCTGGGGGATTAGAAGAATCAGACCCGTTAAGACAGTCCTTCGCGCATGGAGACCAAAGGAAGGGAGAGTTGCAATTTGTTTGCTCGGTGGGGAAAATCTAGGAGAATCGAGCCAGTGAGTTGGATGAGAGAGGTGTTCTGTCCACCCGCGCGAGAGAGGGGAAAGGTAGATAAAAAAAGTTTAGAAAAAAATTAAAGGGGAGAAAAAGTAAAGTTAGAATAAATTATTAGCTAACGTATAGTTAGAATGATCCTATCTGAATAACCATTCTGAATGTTTGTGTTATGAAAAAAATGTGTTTTTTAAAATGAAATAATACGGATTTGACATAACAAATGTCAAGTATGCCAAATAAAATTGTTCACTTGGAGCTTCAAATATTGATGAACAAACACAAATAAACATCGCAAGTAGCTCGAAATTTCATTATTGTTTTAGTGGCTATGGATTTTTTTCTTGAATATTTGCATCTTGTATGAACTAAGACAATTGAAAACCTTGGGTAATTTCTCCCTTTTCAGTGCACACCGCAACTTGCATGTTGGTTAATTGCTTGAATATACTGTTGATGTAAGTTAATGTACCAACTATATATTAAAAAATTAACTTCAAAAAGAAAATATTACAAATTATAATAGTTTGTTTCATTAAAAATTATTATTTTTATGTTATTAGTCTTTCTATCCACATTTAAAGTTTGAACATTTTTTGACTTTGAAAAGTCTAAATGTAACTATATTATAATCTATGACAAAAGGAGTATTTTCAAACTAAAATTGAAACTTAAATAGTTTTTTAAAAAACGTGTGTGTCGCACACTCTGTGCTATGTACTATAAGGAAAACATGATATGTGAAAAAAGGAGGATCACCCTGTAAGTTCTAAGAATATAATACAAGTATTAACAAAGTAAACACGTGTGTTTTCCGCCAATCTAGACATAATAATTATTATTATATATAAGGAGCGGAGACAATGAAAAATTTTCTCACCCAATTCGGACCCACCTTACCCCTCACGTCGGATCCACCCGTCAGGTTGTGTGGTGACAAAAAAGGTGGAACGACCATAGAAATCGCAATTTGGGGAACGTTTTTGCCAAAAACGTAATGTTTTTCTCACCCACCGTCATCTTACCCACCCACCCCTACCCGCGTCGGCCCCACCAACAGCATGACCCAGCTGCCTCCCAAAAGAGTTGGCGACGGCGCCATCACCCCTACGAACTGGGTACTAAGCTGGTCACGATTCGTTTCTCCTAAGCTGCACACAAATACGAGTTGAAACTTGACTTTGAGTTCGTTTCCACCCGGGACCAAATTCCATAGCACGCCGAAGAATCGACCGAGCCGCACGTGTGGCCTATAAACAGCAAGCCATCTTCTGAGTCTCTTTTCCACATCTATCTTCTGTTCCACCGTGTGCCTTAGATCCTTTGCGAGCTGTCGTCGTCGATGTCGTCATACCCTGTTCGCTGATCAACCACGCCGCCGCCACCCGTCGATCGGACGCCACCACAAAATTCTGCCATGAAGCCGTACGTGAGCACATCTGCCATGCGGCTGTGCCCTGTTGGTTGCTGTCCATGCTCCATCATCGATCTCATCTTGCTTTTCTGTAAGCTCGCTAAATCCCTCTGTCATCAGTCTTTGACGAGATTAGATTAATTACTTCCTCTCTAGCCATTTATCCAGTGCCGATAAAACACTAGTTATGTACCGTCTCCTGAACCGTGTGGCAACCGCCAGCCACGGTGCCATTACGTTCATGCCGGCGAGGTCGTCTCCCTGTCAACAGACCTGCAGTCAGTAGGCGGCCGATGAGAAGCGGTGACACCGTTAAGTTCAGCCTGCGTCTCCTCTGCGTGTTCCTTTCATCGAAGGTGAGCTGCCACTTATTTCTTTTGCTTCACTATTCTACACCTACATCATGCTTGAGTAGTATGATTATGTTTAATTTCTCTCGAACTACATGCACGCAGCTACAACCGTGGTTATATATATTATTTGTCTTTTTCATCTTATAAAATCAATATCTTATTCAATTCTATTATGATTTCACTAATTCTCTCTCTTGTGTTCGTCTCAACATGTAGATTAATTAGTTTAGTACCGATTTTCAGTATTATTTGGGATGATTGGCGCACTTTTTTAATTTAATTCATTTGTACCGTATAGGGAGACTGGAGTGCCCCCTAAGATGTCGGTGGGGCATTTCGCTGGCATGGTGCAGACACCTTATTTAGCCAATTAATTTGTTAATGCTTGAGGACACAAAACCCTAGCTTTTTGGCTAATTTCTCAATGTCTCGATTTTTGGCTTGATTATCTGCATCAAGTGATTGGAATAATCATCTTGTAGGAATTGTCCAGAACTTGTGATAATTTTTGGTTTTCCCATGGCTTGTGGTTAAAGTAGAAGAACATGACAAGCAATGATTTGGCCAGAGAAGCAGTGAAGCAATGTTTGACAGATTTCCATGTGCCAACGATAAGTTATATGCAAAGATGATGTCAAATTCAAGAAGATATAGATGTATCATTAGTATTGGTAAGGCTGTATTTTTCCATGATGCAATATGTTAATCGGGAGTATTATGTGTTTAACAACTATGCTATTCACCATATCATGGGCAGTTTCTATTCAAAAATAATAATGTGTGCTGCGAAATACATAAGAAAATATTGTAGAACACGTGCATGTCGCACGTGCACTTTACTAGTAATAATATAATATCTATGAATTAAAAAAATAAAATGGCTTACAATTTGGACGGACGGAGTATATATCATCTAACTAATGTTTTTTCGACGCGAATCGACACGGGAGTCCCCTACCTTTTTTATATATAAAGGGGGGAGTAAGTAGTTTAACCTCTCTCACAAAGTTGCTCTTCCATGTAGATGATAGGGAGGCATCATAGATAACTATATTTTTGGTACCCACTAAGAGCTCGTTTGGGAAGTTCGAATCCCTGTGTTTTCCACGGGACAATACCACCCGCGGCAGCTTCGGCCCGGGCCAAATTTGTCATCGTTTGGGAGCCCAATTCCACGGGTCCGCACGACCCTATCCACGGCATTTCCCCGGGGCGACCGCACCCCACCTCTCGGGTCCGGACGGCTCTACCCCGTCCTGTCCCCCGCGATCGCGACTCGTCGTCGTCCTCCTCCCACACGTCGTGCCGCTCCACCACGCCGCCTCGCCATCCGCTCCACCACGCCGCCTCTGCGTCATCATCGCCGCCCCTCCGATGTCCCCCGGTCCCGCCACCGCTGCCGCCGCCCGTCCCTCTCCTCTCGGGTCTCTACCTCCGCCGGCTCCTCACTCAGCCTTTACCTCCGCCGGCTCCTCACTCAGCCTTTACCTCCACCGTTTCCTTCGCTCGGACCTCTACCTCGCCGGCTCCTCCATGTTTGTGACAACCCCATCCAAGATAATTCCATACTATCGCTTAAACCACTCCATTTGGTCATTAAGCGATAATAAAGAATCATCCTGTTGAGTGTTGCCGGGTTTAAGCCCGGTAAATCACTTGAAACACACAGAGAGGGTCGAACATATGCATTAAAACTTCCACGAAAGAGAGTCCAAAGTGTCTTACAAATTAACATCAAATTCCCCGTAGGGTCCATTATTACAAACCATGGTTCATGACATGAAAGTAAATGGTTCAGAGTTTATTAAAACAGCGGAAATACTAATAGTGATATGATACGACATCACAGGAGGCCTTCCGTGATGCCATCACTCGGCGTCATCATCCACCTACTCCGGCTCCCGGCCGGTGGAATCTCACCGGGCCAAACAACTTCACCCGCAAGGGGCCGGGCGTGGACGTCGGTGCGGGGCCGTGGGACCGGCGGTCGCGGCGGTGCACCTGCGTTTGTGCCCGGTCGGTCGGCGGCGCGGGCCGACGCGGCCGGGCGCACACTATGTCGCGCGTGGGCGCCAACCGATGCGGGTTCAAATCGGTTTGGCACAGTTTGACCAAGTTTTTCTCAAACTTTTGCAACAGAAGTGACCCAAGGTGATTATACAAAAGTTGTAGAGCACTCAACCCTCTACAACTCCTAGAAAGGTTCTATAGGGTTTTTCTCAACCAATTTTGCAGGAAAGGCATGCCAACTTGGCAGATTTCTAGACGCTGATGAATAGTGCCTGGAGGCGTTGACCAGGCTTTTTCACAATTTTGCACTTCAAATCTCAAATACCACCCAACATGGAAGTTGTGTCCCTCAACAAACTGCACAACTTCTATATTGAGAGAATTTGAAGTGTTTAGGTGAAATTTGGAGCACACGACACAAGTTTCGGGTGACATATGATGGTCAAAGGGGTTTTGGGGGGTTTTGACTAGGGTTTTGACCAAGGGTGTCCCTAGTTGACCAAAGTTGACTGTGGGTCATTAGGGGTGGTTGGTTATGTTTTCGAGGTGATGGCCCAGGTTGGCCGTCGTTTGACCAAAGTCAACTCATTTGACCCGATCGTTAGGGTTAATAAACTCATATGAAAACCTGGGGCGTCACAATGTTTACCACGGTGCCTCGATGTGATTTATCCCTCCTTCCTCTTCTGCCAGATTGCCTAGGGTTTGTACTCATTGTGGTAGCCTGCTGATTCATTCTATGGTATTGGCTGATTCTTGTTACTATGTATAGCTGCGGCTATTATGGATTCTTGATTTCAATTTCTCTGTACATAATCGGCTGCTAAACATTTAGATCTAGAGCTTGTACACTAGACATGCACATATTATTATCCCGTGGTTGTCTCTTTGTTTTGATTGATATTGCTGTTCAATGGAACTATATTGTCTAGGATATAAATTCTGAAATTGACCACCAGTCTCAATGTTTCATGAAAAATACAGTAGCATTCTCAGACCTTAGGATATTACTTTTATGTGGGGTGATGTGCACAAATTTATTCTGGATCTACTTGTTTTGTTTGTATACATGACAGACTTCTGAATGGATGTCATGGTATCAACTAACCATAGTGGAATTCACAAAAGGTTTTCCTTATTATAGGATTCTATGTATTAAAAATGGAATTGATAAGTTAGGGGATGGTAAGTTCTGTGTGCTTTGATAAAGCACAACACCTTTACTTTAAAATCATTTTTTAACGACATAACTTACTTTTGAGACATGTTCTCGAGAGACAAACACGCTGAATTTGCGCTCTAGTGCATCCTTATTTCTTCATAATACACATCACTTGAATGGTTTACTTGTACTAACTGCATGACAAGCCCTGTCAGCAGTGTTTATTTCTAATTTTCTGTCTCTCTATTCTTTTAAAAAGAAAAAGAAACACAGCAATATGGCATGCCACATTTCACTTTCAAGGCACAGTAAGGCTTCAGTATTTGGCATGCTCAACTCTTGCACGGATAGGGCCCCTTTGGAATGAAGGGGATTGGTGGAGGAATTTTGTAGGATTTAGTTCCTATAGGAATTTTTCCTATGTGTCCCTTTGGAACAAAGGATTGGACATCCAAGAATCCTATAAAATTCCTATGGAGTGCCTCAATCCAAAGGAATTTTGGATTTCTAACATGGGGTCCAACCTCTTGGAAAATTTCCTATGTATCTCTCTCCCCTCAAAATCCTATGTTTGTGTTGTACTCAAACACTCCATATAAAACTTTCCTGTATTATGAACTCCAAAGGATTGCAGTGGGCAACAAACTTGATTCCTACATTTTTCCTATTCCTTTGTTTTGAGAATCCTACATTCCAAAGAAGCCCGTAGCATGTGCAGGAAGAGCGCAACAATGTCGTCATAACATGCTTAGCTCTTGGGAGCCCCTAGAGCCGTTTGTGTTAATGTTGCTGCTATCCTGGACAGTGATGGACCATCCTGAATTGTCACTAGATGATTTGGTCTTACCTTGCTTGCCACGTGCCACACTTTATCTGGATTTTTTCCTTAGTCATAAATGTTAATGTTATCTTAGGTGCTCCACTATAAAGTATCTTTTGTCCATTTACCCACTGACGGATCGGGCTTTCAGAATGTTTTTCCTTTATTCTTGATGGCCTTGCTCTGTATTTTAACACTTATAAGATGAATCGTCTTATATTCTGTTGTTGAGAGTATTATGTCAACAATACTATATAATCTGATGGAGACCAAGTTTATGATCTGGTACATGAGGAGGGATGACTGATGTCATAAAAACTAGTTTTTTTCTAAGGCCTCTAATATAAATATCCCTTCTCACTTCTCAGTCCCTTGAAGACTCTCTTGCATTGGCTGGCTGTGGTCAGTTGCTCCAACATGTGCCAATTTTTAATGAACGTTTAATAATGACATCATTACGTAGTGCATGGAGAGCAAAACTTTTGTGCATCCGTATATATCAACATCAGGATCCATTGTGGTCCGGCCGGTAATTATACAACAGCTAGCAAACCATTTCTCTAGAAAATTAATGATTGTAGGTGCTTTAACTTAGCAAATTGTTTTCACCTTAGTGTTGCATGGGGGCACTCTTTTGATAATTATACAACAGCTAGCAAACCATTTCTCTAGAAAATTAATGATTGTAGGTGCTTTAACTTAGCAAATTGTTTTCACCTTAGTGTTGCATGGGGGCACTCTTTTGACAGCCAAGCTCTCTGCACTATCACTAAAATGATTGTAGGCTTGTGCATGCATTAAGAAAATTAGATAAAGTGAACCAAACAGAAGCTGTGCCCGACAAATATAATTGCAATCTCATTACCCTAGTGCTGCAGTACCAAAAGTACTGTGTTCTATTTCTATTTGTTGCTGCTCAAATTAATTGTTGTACTTCTATTATGTCTCATTTATATATGAATTCTTTATTATATATGGTTTCTTGTTTGATCTGGAGTCTCATTGTCTTAGTGCTTTACCCTACATATATGCTTTATCATATATGACTAATTGTGTATTTCTGCTGACCTTACTTTTTTTTTTGGCAGAATAGGTGAGTAGCAAAGTGTTTAAGAACATGAATAGTCGAAAGAATGTTGGGGAACGTCCTTAGCTTTTTTACTAGCTATAAATATCTTACACAATAATTTGATTATGCGGCAACAATTGAGTTAAAAATAGAGTTTTGTAGCTAATTAAGTAGATGCTTAAAACACACAAAGAGCATCTGTTATTTTTATTGTAGTCCAGCTGGATGCAAATGTAATAATGGTGATTGAGATCAAGTTGTTTTTTCCTGAATTTTTCTTGATTTTCCTACGATTTTTAGGTATTTTTGAAGAATTTGTGAACTGTGTATTAAAATTTATGATGCAAACACTGTCTTTACACTGAACATATCTGCATCTGAGTATGCAGCTGGACGGGGCTGCCCGTCACAGCTTCCAAACAGTGACGGGGGAGAGGGGGCTCCAGTGCCATGTGGTGGAGAGTAGGGATGGCAATGGGGAATTCCCCGTCGGGGAACAGCTCCCCATCCCCGTCCCCGCGGGTGGAAATTTTCCCCGCCCCCGTCCCCGTGAACTCTGTCGGGGAGAAATTTTGCCCCACCCCCGTCCCCGCGCGGGGAATAATCCCCGCGGGGTCCCCGTCTCCGCCAGAAAAATCTTCATACCACGATTCATCGTCAAGCAGATCCGTGACGCAACACAAACATCAATTGAACAAGCGAAGATTTCTCATGTTCTCATGTCAATTGCCAAGAAATATCAATAATCTTCATCCAACAAAACATACAGGGGAGAAAGGAAGGCGAGATCACGAATTAAAATAATATCTCATTCTTGGCATCTTGAATATGTATGCATCTTGGCTCCTTCCTGTTCCTGCACGTGATATTCTAGGGGCTACGAGCAGGAGGCCAGAGCGCAGGATGCATCAGCTAGTGTGCGTCGGCAGCCTGCATCAGCACCGGAAAACTAATGCTGATGGCCGTGGGAGGAGGAAGCGGGCTCTGCCTCTCAAATCTCGATCTGGATCCTGCTGTCCTGCTTGCGTGGATGGAAGGGAGAGCAACACATGAGACACAGAGGTCTGTGGATGGATCGATGGGAGCAAAACACAAACGGATGCGGCAGGCGGCGGCTGGATTCGAGCTTCGTGGCTTGCGGCGGCGGCGGCAGGGGGGGGCGGACTCAGGAAGCGCGTCACGGTCTGGCACTCTCGCTTGGAGGTAGGGTTTGTTGCTTATATACTTTGAGCGCTGCAATGGGCTTTGGTGGGCCGATTTCTTGAGAGGCTCAGCTGAAACGTTAAAATGCCAGGACTCGCGGGGAATTCACGGGGAACGGGGACGGGGACTGGTGAAACGTCCCCGCCCCCGCCAGCCCCGACGGGGGACAAATTTATCCCGTTTTCATCCCCGTGGGGACAATATTCTTCCTATCCCCGTCCCCTAATAGAGGAATTCCCCGCGGGGAATCGGGGATCGGGTCCCCGTTGCCATCCCTAGTGGAGAGGATTCCAAAAACAAAAAGATCCCCTCCTAACTAGTTGTCCCGGGGTTAAGCCATGTGCTGCCAAAGAGACCCTGAGTCCCACCCCTATTTATCTCCATCCTCACCGGCCACATCATCCGCTAATAAATCCTGGCTCCCCCCCCATCCCATACCGAGCCCATGGCTAGCCACACACCCCTCCCCACCGGCGCGTCGCCGCCTCCCCCGGACTCCGCACCGTAGCGGCCACGGTAAATCCCCGTGCTCCCTCCGATTTCACCCCGAGCCGTCGCCAGCCTCTCCCGAGCAGCGCGCTGCAGATTCCACACCGCCGCCGTCCCGCTGCCTCCCCCGGGCTCTGCACGGCAGGCAGCCACAAATTGCTCGCCTCCCCGTGCGCTCAGAAGCCCGCCGCCTACCTGCCCGCCGCAGGCCTCGGACTCCCCACCGCACGTGGTCGTTGCGGGCGCGTTTGATGTAGGGCGCAAGGGTCGCTCGGACCGTCGGCCCGGCCGTGGCCGGCCATGGCCTGGTCCAACTCGGCCACCCAATCTTGTTTGATTTCATTTCGCAAAAAAGACAAGTCCAACAGAGAATTGTGTTTGATTTGCCTGTACTAGTGATATGGCCACCTTTGAGTCCATGAGCTAGTAGCCTTACCACCCATCTTCACTTCCTTCTTCCTCTCGGTAATTTCGTAGAACACATACCAGGCACCATCGCCACCCAAAATCAACACATCCAATACACCTTCGGCTGCAACTTCGCCTCCATTGCTCCTGGAGAAGAGCAAGCCACCGATAACCGATTTAGGGGGTAGCCGGCGTGGTGCTCGACGCCGAACTCGTCGTTGGTTGGTCGTTTTAGGGGGCGTCGGGAGCTGCGCTTGCCCCAGCACGGCGAGCTGCTCCACGCGCCGTCGCCGCAGTCCTACTCCGCGCCGTTGCGACCGCTGCTCCGGCGACCTTTGCTCCGTGAACCGCCACCACGGTCCTGCTTTGCGCGCCGACGGGGCCCTCCTCCGCGCAGTGTTGCCGCAGTCCTGCTCCGCGGCAGCGGTCGAGTCGTCCCTTTGCCGCGGACGCTCCTGGTGCCGGTTTGGTTGCTCCTCCTAGCGCGTCTGCCAGGCACGACGAAGAGGAGGCGCTGAGGTGGTGTGGTGAAGAGGGAGGTGGGTGAGAGGGGAGGTAGCGGTATCCTTGCTTGGGGCTCGCGTGAGCACGGGCCAGAGGCTGGCTCCAGAAAAACGGACCTTGAGAGCGTTTCGTGGGATGCAGGAGAGAGAGTGTTTTTTCATCCAAAGAGCCTGGCTAGAGAACAATGAAATGCAATCAAACACAAGAAGCTGCAGCTGGGGAGCTCGGGCCACCCAAAATGCCCCACATCAAACGCCCCCGCATGCCTGTCCGCTGCCTCCTCTCAACGCACGAAGCACCTGAAATGGCTAGCAGTTGTAGAGCCTCCCACGTTCTTGATGGCTGCTCAACTCCACACATCAAAGACAACGAACCCACTCCCTACTAAAACCTGCAGCAAGCCAAGGGACAACCTCCCTTGCCATCCCGTCACACACCTCGCCATCCAGACATCAATGGTGAAATTATGCATAGGTGAGAGTTTGACATTCTGTCTCCCCATCATCATCATTGTGTGCTCCAACTTCATGTGCTCCTCTGTCCGATGGTTGCATACAATTGTTGTTCAGTAATTTTGCTTGGCTATCGTTTCATTTTGTCCATCTACAACCCTCACACTTAGATTGAGTTCCATGCTCTCGATGTGTTCAGTTTATTGCCCCCACCCAAACATCCACAATGCTGCAGATTCATACAGATGTTTTCAACTCAATTTTGCAGGTTGTTATGAATTTATTTGGCCTCTCTGAAAATTGCAAGCACGTTAGCTGAAAATTGGAAGCACATCAGGAATTTTGCAGGTTGTTATGAATTTATTTGGCCTCAGAAAATTGCAAGCACATTAGTTGAAAATTGGAAGCATTTAATATGATAGCAGTTTAGGCTTTGCTGTTCTTTTAAATTCTTTCTTTTTTAGGAGCTCCAGAGACAAATCATGGTCCATATATATTTATCGAAACATAAGACAAAGTATCAACTATCGCTTTTAGGACACTACAGAACCAGGGGAACACCTGCTCAAATTTGCTATCAGGCCTTACAAATCAGAAAACCTACCATCCAGCTCGAGCACCAGTTAGGGTACTGCCACTAGAGATTGGGGTTTCCCATTTTTGTCAGGGTTTTGGGGGTTTAGGATCTCATTGCTGTGGTGCTGCTAATTGGGATTTGAGACTGGATGTTATCTATGATTTATAGTTTGCAGCCGTCAATCTGTTTGATTTATTACCCCTTCCAAACATCTTTGATTTTACTTGTTCATATAACTGATTTCACCTCAGTTTTGGGGTTCTTATGAATTGATTTGGTCTATCTTATAATTGCAAGAGCATTACCAGTCTTGAACCAGATTTGGCCTCTCTGAAAATTGCAAGTTCATTTGGTCTCTCTGATAATTGCAAGGACATTACTAAACTTAAGCCAGATTTGGAGCAAACGGCAACCAAGTAACATCCTTTGCTATAACTTTATTAGCATTTCTAAGCGTGCAGCTATTTGAGGATTAATTTTTGTGCTCACATCCTTAGTTTAGGCAATGAATCAGTTTCCATTTCAGTTTTATGTGATCATGCTGTCCTGCTTTTGCAATTATAAGAATAAATAAATACAATGCGTCCTGGGGAGAGTTCTTCACGTCGTGGCTATCCATGGCCACGACGCAATGCATACCTTATTGTCACTCCTGAAATTGACCATGATACTACTCGTGAGAATTGACGTAGACGTAAAGCACGAATGAGAGCAAAAAAAGTCTTCTACCACAGCAAAAACTTCACAGATATATCAAATAGTCATAGAAATTTAGCCAAAATATCCCGCAGCAACGCGCGAGGAATTTACCTAGTTATAGCTATTCCATTGACCAGGAGGCTATGATAACAACCTCTCTGAACAAGACCTGACCAAGGTCCTATCGGGCTCTAAGAATCATCTAGCCATAATCCAGCTAGGCATCCCACCAACTAACTCCCAAGTAAATCATCCGGCATGCATGGTTAAAGGGGCATCCAAGGAAAAGATGATGTCTATCCTTCTTGATTGTCCCTAAGTTCTAATGAGATTTCTTGTATTGACCTTGTATGACTTACATTGATTTAGTTCTAATGAGATTTCTTGTATTGACCTTGTCCCTAAGATATAGCAAGAAGAAAACTTTGCTTGTTTTGGACTTGAGATTTTCGCATACTTCTTTTTTACTGTGTGTGTTGGGGGGGGGGCATACCTACCTGAATGCATCTATGGGCCCGTTTGGTACAGCTTCATGAGCGGTTTCACGAGCAGCTTCACAACTTCAATAGCCAAATGGACAGCTCTCTGCTCAAATTTCTGGTCAGCTTCTCTGAAAACTCGCTCTCACAGAGTTAAGCACACGGTGAAGCTGTAAAAACATGACTCTCCCCCGCTCATGAAGTTGCTTATGAAGTTGTTTTCTAAAAAACAGCTCTATTGGTGAAGCTGAGCTGTGCCAAAAAGGGCCTATGTATATGGTCGTATATTTTCCAAATAATGTATGAGAAAATTACCATTTTACCCATAATAAAAAAAGATAATACTACCGTAGAGTCGTATTGTGAATTGAAAAAGACATCTAAGTAGATATAGGTCTGCTTGGCAAAAAAACATAGAGGACCTCCAAATGGTGGACCAATGATCATTGAGAAGCAAAGACAAGTTAGACACAAGAAGAAGCTGGTTCAAGATAGCCAGTTGATCTGCTACTATGGTCGATAGGGGCAGCCAAAAGTTTCTGTTTTAGCATGAAAATAGCCAGTTGATCTGCTGCTATTGTCGATAGGGGCAGCCAAAAATATAGCGCTGCACAGATAAGGAGACAAACAGAATGATGATAATAAAATTTAGGTGAGCAATCAAAAGCTGAATTAATAATTACTCCATCCATGCCAAATTAGAAGTTGTATTAGTTTTGTCCTTAGAGAATCTTATCCAACTTGAGGAATTGGCAAAGAACTTCTTCACCGAGACGCTCTTATTTTAGCAAAAGAGAAACAGTAATGCTAACCCTCGGATGTCCGGACGCGTCGGACACTCCTTCCGCGCAGGCCCACCGCGCGCCCTTGCCGGCCTGTGGACGCATCACCAGGTCAAAAGAAAAAAATTGCGTGTGGGGCCCACAACCACCACAACAACACAATCCATTCTTATCCCTTTTCTTCTTCCCCGTTGCGTGTCGGACACTAGGGGGTGCGTGCCGCCGGTGCTCCACCGTGCGTCCATGTGTGGGCTGTCGCCGCTCCTCGCGGCCTGGCGTGCGGGTCCCCGCTCTCCCGTGGTGTCGACGCCTAGCGCCGGTGAGCACACTCTCCTTCGCCGCTCCCCTCTGCCGCAATGAGGAGGCTGACTCGGGCGGATCTCAAGTTCCAGGGTTCCATGGTGGTGCTCCAGCGAACTTGGGAGGCACGTGGAGTGGTGGAGGCAGTGGCTGGGCAGGCGGGCGAGCTATTGGGGCCAGGACGGAGCTCGCCACCCGCTGGATGCTGCTCCCAGTGCGGGAGGCAAGACGGCCCAACGCAGGCTCACGCTCCCCGCGGCCCGGGGCGGCGGAGCTTGGTTGGGCGCGCGCCAATCCCCAAAGAGCTCGCTGGAACGCGGGCTGTTGCTCCCCGCGACCTTCTCTCTCCGGCGTTGGAGCGTGGGCCACATGCTGCTCCCTACCCGACATGCGGAGGAGCTCCGGGCGGTGGCGGGCGAGCTCCCCCCCCCCCCCCCGCTCCCATCCTCCCCCACCACCTGCGGTGAACCACACGCGGGACGGCAGTAGGGCGAGGAGCTACTCTACGAGCTCCTGGGCGAGTGTGGTGACGCACGAGGCCGGCGGCGAGCTATCCTCCCCCATGCACCCTAGATTTTTCTGAATGTTGAACGCCCTGATGCATGTTGCGAACGTGGATTTAAGATGTTTCAGATGTTCAAGAACAATGTGCTAAGTTTCCATGTGTGATGTTGCACATGCTGTAAGCGTGTTTTTGGATGTTGTAAGTGTGTTATTTGAATGTTGCATTTTTCATCAAGACATTTTTGAATGTTTAATCAACATGGAACGTATGTTGCAGTGGGTTTTCACTTTATTTTCAATGGATGATTATCAACATTTTTAACATATTTTTGATGTTGCAAACATTAATTTTAGATGCTGCGGGTGTTGAGTTTCAACGTTTTGCCGACATGTGATGTTGGGTGTTATGTCGAGAGGGGAGCAGGGAGGAGGGCTCCTGATGTTGGATGTTGCACGCAACATGAGTCGCTACATGAGTCGTTGGGGTATTGTGTTGGAGGGAAGAGGGAGGAAGGCTCCTGATGTTGGATGTTGCAAGTAACATAGCTAGCAACATGACCCCAACACGCTGATGTTTGGATGTTGGTCGCAGCATGCTCGCCACAAGCTCGCAACATGCTCGCCACAAACTCGCAACATCGCTCGCAACATGTACACTATGTCTCAGGGAGGAGGGAGGGGGCGCTGAGTTGAATGTTGGTCGCAACATGCTCGCAACATCAATATGCTTCGCAACATAATCCGACGGCTGATACGTTTCCCGATTCAAATCGTGTGGCCGGGATGGTGTCCGATGCTAGCGTCTGGAACGGACGTTTGGGCGCTAGCAACAATGAAAGAGAAAAGTTGAGGGAACTGCTATTGAAGAATTCCGAGGTCCCTGAATCACCTTGCTGTACATTGCATCTAGCAAGAGACATGGGTGAGCCAACCTTTCCCCTATATTTCCCAGATAACTAAGGTTAAAGACGTTATACATATGGCTGATGACAGCAATCTGCAGCAAACTATCATGTTCATTCAATCAAAAATTAAAAATCAATGCAGTTGTCGTGACTGCTCTAAAGCTGTTAGCATGAAAATAAGCACAAAAGCACCTCCCTTCGTTGAACATTGAAATTATTTGTTCTAAAAAAATTATCTTCTTTATTTCTTCTCTATAAAAGATCGCGGTCCAACTAATTCAGGAAGGAAGACGGTCATGCCGCAACATGGTCGGGTGAAATTGCTAGTTAGAGGGTACGTTTGTTGACGATGGTTTCAGCCAAACCTGACTCTAGACTATGGTTATGCTTATTAGCTATTTGTACCATCATCCATGCTACATAGGTACTCCCTCCGTTCTGAAAAACCTGACGTTTAGACAAGGTTTTGGTCAAACATTGGGAATCTAAATCATCAATCACTTTTAAGCTGTTGAGTTTGCAGATGTGAAAACTATATGAATAGATTTGTTTTGAAAAATACTTTCATAAAAGTATAGATATATCACTCTTTGATAAATAGTTTTATAATGACAAGAGGTCAAAGTTGTGTTTTGGAGACCGTGTCGTTGCCCTAAACGTCAGATTTTTCAGAACGGAGGGAGTATGCCGTAATAAAATAAACTCGGCTCCGCCGCACCCGCTCCCTCCCTCCGCTGTTGGAGTTTCCACGCTGTTTGTAACAACCTGGCTTAGGAAAACGACTAAAATCCACTCTACACGTGGAGTGAACCACACATGTTGATTAACTCTCTTGCACTTTCGTCCTCGCTACGTGCAAAAGGTTACAACCAGGGTTAACTAGCTTCTTCAAGCCACTTATTTAAGTTGGTCTAGCTCCCCTTGCCTAAGCAATATGGGACTAAAGTGACTCTCTACTACCCTACATACCAACCACATGTATGCGGGCCTTATCAAGCCCAATCGACCTTTTTTCCTAGGCTGGATTGTTACAACACACCCACCCTAAGGACTCGACGTCCTCGTCGAGCGAGATATCGAGCCAACTTACCTTATAAGACACATGTTCGAGATCGACTTTCCTGGCCACGTTTGTACAGAGCCCACGCGTAGCGCACCATGCCCGCAACAACTGACGTGTACACACCTGTGACACAGCAAAAATTTAGCTCTGATCGCCAAATGTAACAACCTGGCTTAGGAAAACACCTAAAATCCACTCTACTAATTAATTCTCTTGCATTTTCATCCTCGCTTCGTGCAAAAGGTTGAAACCGGAGTTAACTAGCTTCCTCAAACCACCTATTTAAGTTGGTCTAGCTCCCCTTGACTAAGCAATATGGGACTAAAGTGGCTCTCTAGCACCCTACGTAATTAACCACATGTATGCAGGCCTTATCAGGCTCAATCGGCCTTTTTTCCTGGGCTGGGCTGTTACATCGTTGCTCCAGATCTGAGCGGAGTTGGGGTTGATTAGCGAGCGCCTCCCGTGGATCTGGGTCCAAGCTGCTTCATCTACCTCTGGCGACGACTCCAACAAAGCCTATCAGTCGTTGATGTGCTTCTCCAACTGTAGCAAACATGGCCTCATAAGCCATTTGTTCAATTTTGATTTAGGTGATTAATGACAACATGATCAATGGGACTAACCAATTTGTTAAGCTTGTCTTTGTAGACGTTCCTAGGTCCCATGGATATTACCACAAGTTAACATACCATGCCAAAGTTAACATGTCATACCACAGGTTAAGCGATACGTAAGTTAATATGTGCATAGCAAAAAAGAGGACTATAAGTGATGATATGTTAAGTACAAGTAATGACAAGTTGAAGACGCAAAGAAAGGATGGAAAAAGACACCATCAGATGAACCGACGGTAACTAGAAGTGAGTGTCGACGCAAGCATCAGAGGACTTGGTACACTGTGCAAAGGGTTGAGTCAACTGGCACCGTCGGATTAACCAACAGTCCATTTTCTACATGCGTCGGATGAATGGAAGAAATGAAGCAGCAGAAGATAGTAGCACCGGATGAACCGACGGTCTAAGTGAGGGCACTGTCGATCTATCTGATGACTCGACGAATCAAGACAGAGAGCACCTGATTCAGAAGACTTAAGCACCGGATGAACCAACGGTGTATGCATCGGTTCATCTGACGGCCTCAAAGAAGCTAACAGTAAGGTTTTGGCCGTGAAGTCTTTAGCACCGGATGCACCGACGTGCTTCGGTTGAAGCGTTGGATGATTTGTGTCAACGGTCATGTGCAGTGGAGGGTAACGGCTAGTAGCACCAGATGAACCGACGCCCGAAAAAACATAGCGTCGAATCATCCGATGGTACTACTTTCTGCAGCTTTTAGCCAATGGATCTTTGGACGCCTTGGGCTATTCCACCACTTGAGGTTGCCGGATTGTGTGAAAGTGCAGAGGAGTGCAAGACACTTAGATATCCAAGCCATCCAAGTGCTAAATTGCTCATCGATAGACTAGCACATGCTTTGTGTGTTCTTAGTGTTGTGCTTAGCTTAGAGCTGAATGAGTACAAGGTGTGCCAACTTTGTGAGATGATTCTTGAGTGAATCAAGTTGTACAAGGTATGTCGGAAGACTTGGGGCCTAAGTGGCTCACCGGCAATCGTATTCGACCCTCCGGCTTGGTGTGGAGTGGCAAGGACACTTTGTGCGGGGGGGGGTGTGGAGAGCCCCTTCCTCAGTGGAGAAGCCCCTTAGTGGAAGGCAGCATCAAGATGACCAAGGGAGGTTGGCGAAAATGCAAGTGGCGAGTCAAGTGGTGCTCTTGGGAGAGACTTGGTGATCGGGAAGCAATACTCTTATGTGCGTGCTTCCACAACGTGGATTAGGGGTGGTGCCTACTGATACCACGGGATAAATTGCGTGTCAAGTGTCTACTTCCTCTCATCCATCTTTACGTTTCCGCATTACTCTCTTGCAATCCTTGTTTGCCTTTACTTTTTTAGAGTAGTATCATGCTAGGATTGGCTATAGGTTGCAAAATTTGTTTTGGGATGAGAGTTTCACACTAGATCAACCTTAGATGGCACAACTACATAGATTTGATCTAGTTTACTTTATGCAAAGTAGTGAAGTCATAGGTTAAGGTTTTAAATTGCCTAATTCACCCCTCCATCTCTTAGTCTACGAGCATCTGATTCCTTACACCAACATCACCTTCCCCAACCCGCTTTCAACCGGCGCTCTATGCGGTCTACACCAGGGTGTATGCGTCCTTGACGCCCCTGTGACCCTTCGCTGGCGACTCCTTCGTCCTTGTTGCCATGGACAACGTCGTCTTTCTCCTCTATATATCCAAGACCTTTGTGTAGTTCGATCTTCTTCCGAGGATCTATCTGTAATCGGCCGCTGTGATATTTGACATATATACTAGAAAGATTGGTGCGGTTGTTGTGCCATGACATGTAGCCTAATGATCGGTAGGAATGTTATGGATACTTTACAGGATTTTAGGTTGTGGATTAATTCCTTAAACATTTATGGTGTTTCTTAGTTAAAAAGCAGGGACCGTGGATTCATTATGATAGAGTTAGGGGACTTTTCCGTTAAATTTTCGAGTTGTAGTTAGATTTGTAGAGGTTTATGGTATTTTCCATAAAAGTCTGTGGACCATGTATTAGTTCCGGTAAAGTTCAAGTTTGTTGGAGATGCATGGATCACGAGTTAATTATTATAATAAAATTACATGAGAGGTGACTTGATCAAGGTAGATGGTGTCAAATTTTCTTAAATGTGGCTTAAAGAAATGTTAGTTTTTTAAACTTGAGGTGGCTTAATTAAAATGTCGGAGCAGTGGTTGGACTACTATTTATTTTCGATAAAGTTTGAGTTGGTTCTATATAATTGGCAGCCCTCTTGGCATTCCTTCAAAGCTCTAGGAGGTTTTCGTAAAGTTGTACGAGAGGCGGTTGGAATGAAAATATATTTTGCAAAGCTTGAGAGGTTTCCATAAAATTATCTTTGTGGGTTAGACTACATATTAATTTTGATAAATATTTAGAGTGACATTGTAAAAGTGGCAGTCCTGTTGGCGTTCCTTCAAAACTCGAGGTGCTTTCCGCAAAACCTGAGAGGTCGTTTGTAACTAAATAAAATCTAAGGGAAAATATTGAATAGTATAATTTAGAAATGAAATTAGGAATGCAATTGTTGTTAAGATCTTTTCCGCTTACAGAATGAGGAAACACACATTTTTAATCATGATCCCACAATAGAATTGTGGCTCCCACAAAACAAAAATGTGTTGGTCCCACATAATGTGGGTCCATACGAATATCTCATGAATCCACGTGGGTCCTAAATGAGCAGTACTTGTGGATGATCCGAGCCATCAATAAGCGATCAGACGACTCTCCCTTTCTTAATGATGTGGCTCAATAGGGTGGCCAAAATCCCCCCACTTTTAAACATTTTGTTGTAAAAAAAAACTCAATGTCATCTTCTAATTCTGGTCTCCCAACCCAATTCTCATCTTCTAATTTTCGTGTCACATCCCTTCTATTTCTTTGTTGGATATATGTCCTAAAGTGAATTGGATTCGATCCACTAATAATCTTAACAGATTTGATTTTTAATGAGTCACAAAGGTTGAAAGACGCATTAGTGGCCTTAATATATACACAGGGGAGGGGAACCTTAATCGATGCTACCGCAACCGCGCGCGAACAGTGTACCACCACCGCTACAGTACCCACCGCGGATGAGCAGCGTCGCGCCACAGCACCCCGGACGAACAGTACTGCGCGCGAACAGTGTCACCGCCGCTACCCGTGGCCCGTGGGTGAACAGCGCCGTGCCAGCGTTCACCACAAAAAATAAGATAAACAAGGACAAACGTCCCCCGCCGCCCGGAGATAAGAGCAACTCCAACAGGCTCTGTAAATGGATCTAGTTAGCTAAATTTTTTGAAGAAACTCGTAGAATCGTCTTCCAACAGCATCGTTATCCGGCCCAGCTCGCCCTCCGCCTCGTAAAAACGGAGCTCTCGCTCATCAACTTTAACGAGACCTCATTTCTCGGTATATCGCTCGATTCGCTCCACCCATGTGCGGGCCGCCAGCTTCCTGCCCCCATTCCCTCAATGTCCATCCGCACGTGTCCATGGGTCAAGCTGCAGCGGCACCACCGTCGTCTCCGTCGACCTCCGCCCGCTTCAGGCCGCGCCGCTGGCGTCAGGTGTAGTCCCCCGAACTCGAGCTGCCGCGGGAGCGCAAAGGTGGTGTCGTCGGCGGCGAGCACGAGCCTCGTTGGATTAATTGGGCCTTGGGCCATTTAGTCTCAATTAATCTTAAGAATTAAAAGGTCCACAAAATAAATGCTAGGGATTTAATCCCGCATTGAAAGCCAATGAGAATCTTAACTAACTTAAAGGGTGGACCAATGGTGGACCACTTGTGAAGTTGGTAAAAGGAGAAGGGCGTGCCACACGCGCGCGCGCGCGCGCTCGCCTCGCCGCGCCGCGCCGCGCCGCGCCGGCCGGGCCGTGGGCGTGGCGTGTCGTGTCGTGTCGTGTCGTGTCGTGTCGAGACGAGACGTGACCGTGACCGTGAGGCGTATGCACGCTTTTGTCATTCATGTCGGTCATTCATGTCAGCCATAATCCTTTGTATTAAAACGACCGTTACTGGTAACTGATGACGTTGAATACGGCGATTCTGTGTAACCGACGTTTAATGAGAATTATGGTGGTCAGAAGCGTCCAGGTTCATTCCCTCCTCCTCTCCTCTGCGCCTATATAAGAGGACTCCTTCCTCTGGCACAGATACACACTCTCACACTCAGGTACTCCTGCTTAGGAGACCTCTCTCTTCTCCCTCTGTGTTGCTGCTCTCTGCCATTCCCAACGCAAGCTTTGCGCGCACACTGTTTGCGTGAGCAGTTGCCTCCGAACCTCGTCCACCTAGCGATCCTGCTCGGGATAGGTGGGCGATAAGGTTTTTGGGGAGCGTACCCGTACGCGCCTGCTCGCTCTTCTGTACGTCTTCGTCCCTGTCCGCGAGAACGACTACTTCAGCGTGAACGACTACTTCCAGTACGTCTACGGCCTCCGCGAGAACGACTACTTCCAGTACGACTACATCCTCCGCGAGAACGACTACATCAGCGTGAACGACTACTTCCCGAAGGCCGTTCGTGGGACTTCACTGCAACGACTCGCCACTGCATCACCTCTGTACGACTACACCGAACAAGGTCCCCCCACGAGTAGCATGTCTATTCCAGGGGATAACGGCGCACCGGTTGACTCCGTCAACCGTCCCGCCTTTGGGTACATACTAAACTCCTTATGTGTAATTTCGTTCGAGTTTTATTTGAGATTTAACTTGAACACATGCACATGCTCGTTCTCACGGGATCACTTATAATCGTCATGAATTTATTAATAATTTCGGAATTAAAATGTACCGAAAATTGCCTAGTTTTCTAACAATCCAAAAACCTTATATTGTTGATAGGCTTTCGGTAACTAGTTTCGCCGCAACGCTCAAACCAAATGTTTTCGATGGTTCAAATTACAAGCGTTGGAAGCAAAGGGTTACGTATTGGTTGACGGCCGATGAGCATCATGCATGTCATACGGGGGAAGCCCGAACAGTTTTCTCCGGAGGAGGAGAAGGCTTTCGAGGCGGCCCGATAACCCGTTTCGCGGTGCCATCTTGAGTGTTCTCGCCGAAAACCTTGTGGACACGTACCTTCCGTCGCCAAGTGGCAAAGATATTTGGGATGCGCTTGAGGCTAAGTTTGGGGTTTCGATGCCGGTGGTGAGTCGTATGTCATGGAACAGCTCTATGACTACAAAATGGTTGAAGACCGTTCGTGGTAGAGCAGCCCATGAGATTCGGGCGCTAGCTAGAGATCTTGAGAATTATAGCAAGGATGCACCATGTAAGTTGCCCGACAAGTTTGTGGCCGGAGGTATTATCTCCAAGTTACCACCTTCTTGGAAGGACTTTGGAACCTCTCTAAAACACAAGAGGCAAAAGTTTGTCGTTGTCGATCTTATCGGCACTCTTGATGTTGAAGAGAAGGCGAGAGCAAAGGACAAGACACATGGTAAAGGGATTGTTGGGTCTTCTAGTGCTAATTTGATGCAGAAGAAGAACAACAATGCATTCAAAAAGAAAAACAAGCAAGATCAAAACCAACCAAAGGCTAAGCGAGACGGCTCGGTTCAAGCGAGAAAAAGCCGCCAACCGGAAAGTGCTACTGCTGTGGTAGCACGGAACACTTTGCCGCAAAGTGTCCGGATCGCAAGGATAAGAAAGATGGCAAAAGTGCCAACATGGTTATTAGTGAAACTCGGTGGAACGTCGGGGTACGGTAATCTTTTACCTACAGTTCTTTCAAGATGTCACCACCCGATTGGTGGATTGATACGGGTGCTAATATTCATGTTTGTGCCGATATTTCCTTGTTTTCCTCTTACCAAGGGCGGGCGGAATTTCCTCCTTGTTGATGGGAAACGGATCACATGCGCGTGTTCTTGGTGTTGGTTCGGTCGATCCGAAGCTTACTTCGGGAAAGATCGTTCGATTGAAGAACGTGCGGCATGTCCCTACTATCAAGAAGAACTTAGTCGGCGGGTCTCTACCGTGTAGAGACGGTTTTAAATTAGTCTTTGAATCCAATAAATGTGTAATTTCTAAATTTGGAAGTTTTATTGGAAAAGGTTATGATAGCGGAGGCCTCGTTCCGCTTTTCTCTCGTCATATGATTGTAATAAAGTTGTGAACCATGTCTCGAATGTTAATGATGAGTCAAATGTTTGGCATTCGCGACTTTGTCATGTTAATTTTGGTTGTATGATGCGTCTTGCAAACTTGAGTTTAATTCCGAAATTTACCTTAGTCAAGAATTCTAAGTGCCATGTGTGCGTTGAATCAAAACAACCTCGCAAGCCTCATTTTTCGGCTGAGGCGAGAGACTTGGCACCTCTAGAACTAATTCATTCTGACCTATGCGAGATGAATGGTGTGTTGACAAAAGGTGGTAAAAAGTTTTTCATGACTCTAATAGACGATTGTACTAGATTTTGCTATATCTATTTGTTGAAGTCTAAAGATGAAGCATTACAATACTTTAAAATCTATAAAGTGAAGTAGAAAATCAACTTGAGAGAAAGATAAAAAGAATTAGGTCCGATCGTGGTGGAGAGTATTTTTCTAATGTTTTCACCGCGTTCGTGAGGAACACGGAATAATCCATGAGAGGACGCCTCCCTATTCACCTCAATCAAACGGGGTAGCCGAAAGAAAGAACCGCACTCTAACCGATTTGGTTAACGCCATGTTAGACACGGCGGGACTTTCCAAGGAATGGTGGGGTGAGGCTATATTGATCGCATGTCATGTCCTGAATCGTGTTCCTGTGAAGAACAAAGAGATAACACCATTCGAGGAATGGGAAAAGAAAAGGCTAACACTTTCATACTTACGGACTTGGGGATGTTTGGCCAAAGTGAATGCGCCTATAACCAAGAAACGTAAACTAGGACCTAAAACTGTCGATTGTATCTTTCTTGGTTATGCTCTACACAAGGTGGGTTATAGGTTTTTAATATTGAAATGCGGAGTACCCGATATGCATGTTGGCACCATCATGGAATCCGGAGACGCTACATTTTTTGAGAACATTTTTCCTATGAAAGAGATAGATAGCACATGTAGTCATGAATTGTCTATTAATAATGAACTCAAAGAACTCGCTCGTTTCGATAGAACACAATGAACAACCACATGAGGAAAATCTTGAGGAGGATGGCAATGAAGCTCTTAGAAAGAGCAAGAGACAGAGGATTGCAAAGTCCTTTGGTGATGATTTCATTGTGTACCTCGTGGATGACACTCCTAGAACCATTGAAGAGGCATATTCCTCTCCGGATGTCGACTACCGGAAGGAAGCAGTTCGGAGTGAGATGGACTCTATTATGTCTAATGGTACTTGGGAGGTTGTGGAGCGTCCCTATGGGTGCAAACCCGTAGGATGCAAGTGGGTGTTCAAGAAAAAGCTTAGGCCCGATGGTACTATTGATAAGTACAAGGCAAGGTCGGTGGCTAAAGGCTATACTCGGAAAGAAGGAGAAGATTTTTTCGATACTTACTCACCGGTTGCCCGATTGACCACTATTCGAGTACTACTTTCCTTGGCGACTTCCCATGGTCTTATCGTTCACCGGATGGACGTTAAGACAGCCTTTCCTAAATGGAGAGTTGGAGGAGGAGATCTATATGGATCGGCCGATGGATTCGTAGTAAAAGGTCAAGAAGGGATGGTGTGTAAATTGGTAAAATCTTTGTATGGTCTCAAGCAAGCTCCTAAGCAATGGCATGAGAAGTTTGACAAAACTCTAACGTCGTTGGCTTTGTTGTGAACGAAGCCGACAAATGTGTGTACTATCGCTATGGTGGGGGCGAAGGAGTGATCCTATGTCCGTATGTAGATGACATACCGATATTTGGGACAAGCCTTAATGCGATTAAGGAAGTGAAAGAATTCTTGTCTCAAAGCTTCGAGATGAAAGATTTGGGGGAGGCCGATGTGATTCTAAACATTAAACTAGTGAGAGAAGATGATGGTGGGGTTGTTCTTACACAATCTCATTATGTGGAGAAAATCTTGAGTCGTTTTGGTTACAACGACCGCAAGCCCGGCTCCAACACCTTATGATGCTAGTAAAATGTTAAGGAAAAACATAAGAATAATGAGAGATCACCGAGATACTCCCAAATCATTGGTTCACTAATGTACCTAGCTAGCGCTACTAGACCCGATATCGCATATGTCGTGAGCAAACCGAGTCGATTCGTGTCTAACCCGGAGATGCTCATTGGGAAGCTCTTGAACGGGTAATGCGCTATCCGAAAGGAACAATGAATTACGCGATTCACTATACTGGGTATCCTAGGGTACTAGAGGGTTATAGTGATTCGAATTGGATCTCTCGATGCGTATGAGATTAAAGCCACAAGTGGATATGTGTTTACACTTGGAGGTGGCGCTCGTCTCCGGAAGTCTTGCAAGCGAGACCATCTTAACGAGGTCAACTATGGAGGCGAACTCACCGCATTGGACACCGCCACGCTGAGGCCGAATGGCTTCGTGAACTCCTTATGGATTTACCGGTAGTTGAAAAACCGATACCGGCAGTCCTCATGAACTCGTGATAATCAAACGGTGATTGTCAAGGTGAATAGCTCAAAGGATAACATGAAGTCATCTAGGCATGTAAAGAGGCGGCTGAAATCGTCGAGAAAATGAGAAACTCGGGAGTGATAGCCTTGGACTACATCCAAACGGCTAAGAATCGCGGATCAATTCACAAAGGGTCTTTCACGTAATGTGATAGACAATGCATCCAGGGAATTGGGCTTGAGACCCGTCGGCGTTATTCGATGAGTGGTAACTCTGTCCTATGTGATCGGAGATCCCGTGAATTAGGATAGTGCAACAAACTACTCGTTTAACGAGAGAGAAGAGAACCTTTGTAAAGGGCTCATTCCGGGAGAGATGCATTTCTCTTCTAAAATCCGTATGGCGGAGTTGGTGAAAAACCTTAATGTGATCCGAGTGGCTCAAAGAGGAGCAAAGATGTTGGCCTACGTAACATCTTAAAGGATTGCACCTATATGGGTTTGATTGCTAGTCACAATCTATGAGATAGGGTGATCTCTAGATACCCATGAAAGGCACGGAGTATGACTTATACGCTCCAACCCGAGGGGATGCTTATAGCAGCCTAGTACCGGCAAGGGACTCTAGTCAAACTTGTTTGCATGAAACTGCCAATTCAAGGCATAGTCCATTGGTCAGTTGTGAATGAGTGTAGCTTTTGTCTCAGGTGGATGTTCAACTTAACAGTCTCCACCATAAAGTCAGTATATCAAAACAAGAGTTGAGAAGAGGATTTTTCTTTGTGTACCTTGAAATTCTTGGTGGGGATTGTTGGATTAATTGGGCCTTGGGCCATTTAGTCTCAATTAATCTTAAGAATTAAAAGGTCCACAAAATAAATGCTAGGGATTTAATCCCGCATTGAAAGCCAATGAGAATCTTAACTAACTTAAAGGGTGAACCAATGGTGGACCACTTGTGAAGTTGGTAAAAGGAGAAGGGCGTGCCACACGCGCGCGCGCGCTCGCTCGCCTCGCCTCGCCTCGCCGGCCGTGGGCGTGGGCGTGGGCGTGGCGAGACGAGACGAGTGACCGTGACCGTGACCGTGACCGTGACCGTGACCGTGACCGTGACCGTGACCGTGACCGTGATGCGTATGCACAGTTTTTGTCATTCATGTCAGCCATAATCCTCTGTATTAAAACGACCGTTACTGGTAACTGATGACGTTGAATACGGCAGTTACAAGAACCTCGTCCACCTAGCGATCCCGCTCGGGATAGGTGGGCGATAAGGTTTTTGGGGAGCGTACCCGTACGCGCGCGCTCGCTCTTCCGTACGTCTTCGTCCACGCTTTTGTCATTCATGTCGCCCATAATCCTTTGTATTAAAACGACCGTTACCGGTAAGCGATGACGTTGAATACGACAAGATTACAAGAACCTCGTCCACCTAGCGATCCCGCTCGGGATAGGTGGGCGATAAGGTTTTTGGGGAGCGTACCCGTACGCGCCGCTCGCTCTTCCGTACGTCTTCGTCCCCGTCCGCGAGAACGACTACTTCGGCGTGAACGACTACTTCCGCACGTCTACGGCCTCCGCGAGAACGACTACTTCCGTACGACTACATCCTCCGCGAGAACGACTACATCGGCGTGAACGACTACTTCCCGAAGGCCGTTCGTGGGACTTCACCGCAACGACTCGCCACCGCATCACCTCTCGTACGACTACACCGAACAAGGTCCCCCCACGAGTAGCATGTCTATTCCGGGGGATAACGGCGCACCGGTTGACTCCGTCAACCGTCCCGCCTTTGGGTACATACTAAACTCCTTATGTGTAATTTCGTTCGAGTTTTATTTGAGATTTAACTTGAACACATGCACATGCTCGTTCTCACGGGATCACTTATAATCGTCATGAATTTATTAATAATTTCCGGAATTAAAATGTACCGAAAATCGCTAGCTTTTTAACAGAGCCACCATGGCGGCGACCCTCCTCGTCGCGGTCGAGCACTAAGATGAGCTCCCCTAGATGCGTAAGACACAGACGACTATGTTGCCCCCATCTGAACTTTTATATGGTGTCTCTCAAGCGTCCAGCCCCACACCACCGTGGATCTCATGCGGGAAATCCTTGTGATGGTAGCGTGCCATTGGCATGTCCCTCGATTGGAAACGCCATGGGCCACTTAAGAATCAACGATTCATTTCAGTACGTCACAAAAAAGAGCTATCCTGGGGTCTAATCATCTAATGTTACTCAGCTCTCAAGTATGCGGGACGTACGTCGGCGGCGGCGGTGGCGTCACAGGGAGCATGGGTCGGGAGGAATGTACCGACACTCTCTTCGATGAGGGCTGGTTGTGGGTGTGGGACTGGAGCGGCGAGGGTAGGGGAGCCGAGCGGTGGGGCTGGAAGATGGGGAGGAGGGAGAGAAAGGTGACCTTGCGGAGGGGAGGAGGGTCGCCATGGGCGGCGGGCGGTGGCTGCGGGCAGAATATGGGAGACGGGACTCGGGAGACTGGAGAAGGGAGGAAGAAGACATGAAGTCCGAATGACATGTGGGCCCTAGCCAGGAATGTATTTAAAAGAAGTTTGATTTAGCTAGTCTGTCGGAGTTGACTGCAATTTGAAGAGTGAATCTTAGCCAAATGACTAGTTAAATAAGAATACAGAGAGTAGATTTTATCTAGACTCTTGGAATTACTCTAAATATTTTTCCACGAACCACGATGACGGCCCTCCCGCACCGAAGGCGTAGCCGTATCGACATGGTACCCTTTATCCTCGTAAACACTCTCTGGTCAGTATAAGTCAAGAAGACTCCGTGAGGTTCCAAACAAGTCTTCTTTTCCATTCTATAAAAAAAAACTCTTCTTTCCCTATAAACGGAGTCGTCGCCACTTCCAACCTCTTCCATGTGACCGTCCCATCATCTATAAATACAATGTGCTACCCGAAGAAAAATTCACCGCCAAGCAGCTGCAAATATCTCCCACGCCACTCTCCGGCGGCGACGGCTGTTCTCCTTCGTTTCATCTCGACAAGTCGTTAAGCGATGAACACGGAAGGCGTCGTCAAAGAAGATCCGGCAGCGGAGGCGATTACCTCTACCGACGGCGAGCTTGTGGGGGCACAGCCCGTCGGACAAGCCGGTGTTGACTTCGGTGTCTCCGCTGGGCTCGGGGGCGCGGATCCCCTCGCACAAGAGCTCCTTCGACCGGCCGGCGACGATTCTTCACCTGATCTGGGCTCCGCGGGGCTCGGCGGCGCGGGACTCCGCCTGCGCGCAACGGCTCGTCAAATCCGCGCCGGCGGCGTCCATGACCATGCCGTCGGTGGCAGCGAACTCGTTTCACCTAACCAGGCCGAGCGACCATTATTGGAGGCCATGGGACACGTCGGGGTCGCTGACCAGCAGCGCCCCCGCGGGCCGGAGCAGGACCCACTTGGCCTCGTCGTCGTCGTTGTACGCTTTGAGTTGGGTGCGGCGGCGATGCGTTCGGCTGCGCTCGTAGCCATGTTCGTCGCCGCGATTGTGCTCATCGGCGAAGAGGACGCGTCGTCGAGGCGCAACCAGTTCAGGGTGCTCATGTTCTGGCTCGGCGGGTGCATCGGGCTATTCCGGTGGATCCTGTCGCGGCGCTGATGCCGGCTGGCGACGGCGAGCAGATCGAGTGGCATACTCACATGGCTGCATCTCATTCTAAAAAAAAGTTATCCTATATAAATTCCACCTTAATCTAATAAAAAAAGGCAAATAAACACTACTAGTAGTGGATGGCAAAGCCGCAACTACACGATGGGTGTAGATATCATGCGCAGCGGCAAATCGTATCGCTAAAAAACAGTTTATTTAGAAAAAAAGTAAGAAACATAGTAGCATTCTCAACGCACAGGCAGATCCTAAGAGCATGGCTAGTGGTTTCGCCGTACATTTGTGCGAAATGAGATGGCAGTCACTTTAAGCCTTCAATAAAGTCAATGCATATAATGAATTGGCGTAGAAGTTAGTATTAGAATTAATGCTTATATGTTGTCGCAGCGAATTAGAGAGGAGGAGGCGTTGGCTCATTTGCATGCGGCGGGGTTCGAGTAAGATTTTTCTTGGTTCTGCCGCCGAAGCAAGCGACGAGCTAGTCGCCGGTCTCATTCTCTCTCCGGCTTTCTCTCTCATCCACCTCGGAATCAAGTGACGTGGATAATCATTTCGCCACCGACCGTACTCCACTATACTTGCTCTAAGAGCATCTCCAGCGGGGGCCTCCATATGGGTCTCTACTCCAAAATTTGGAGGATTTGTGCAAAAATTCATCTCCAGCAGGACCTCTAAATAAGCCTCTATTTTGCATACCCAACCAAATCTCCCCTCCCACCCTCCATTCTTGGAGGCCCTGCAAATCCCCCTCCAAACGCTGGCCCACCATTTTTGGTTTCTTTCTTTTCCCCTCTCCTCCTCCTCCTCCTCCTCCTCCTCCTCCTTCCTGTCTCTCTCTTCCCGCAACTCCCCATCGCCGCCGCTGCTCACCTGGCCGCCGCCGTTCGCACAGGGGGCCGCGGGGAGGGACGCCGCCGTTCGCACCGAGGGCCGCGGGAGGCACGGCCGAGGAGCATGCCCCGCTTTCCGAAGCGTCCCCTCATCCGAGGTGACCAAATGTGACACAAATACCGGTCCCGGAGGTCGGTAGCACATTTATTACAACGGGTGGAATCGGCCTTTTACATTACGGTTACGAAAAGGGCACGGTAGTGCCAACGCTACAATGAACAACACAAACGCTAGCGACCACACTACGATAGCAAAGGCTTCCATAGCCTCCTCGCAGTACCACACCATGGAAGCTTTAGGTAGGGCCCCGGTACACGGGCACGGTTGGGGGTAGGGCAATGACCTACTCAACGTCTTCTCCGGAATGTAATCGGGATCCTCCTCTCGTAAATAGTTAGTAAAACAAGGGTGAGCACATACGTACTCAGCAAATCCAACCCCACCCACGGAGGGGCTTATCAGCAGAATCATGCATAAGGTAAAACAAGGATCAGGTTAAGGTTCACTTTGCAAACTTACACATGCAGAGGTTCATTTCAAAAAGGTTTTCGCAAATCATTTTTATAACCAAAGTGACTCAACTGTTTTAGGAAAAACCACTGTGGGACTACCGGACTTCCCGTCCGTCGTAGCCCAGGCACACAGCCACACACTTCACCCAGAAAACAACTCACGCCAGAAAACATCCCATCCCAAACACTAGTTTTTGTGACCACACCGTGACTCGTCCAATACCGTGGACACGGCTATTCGAATAGGTTTGACACTCTGCAGAGGTTGTACATCTTTACCCACAAGTAGGGTACCGTCACACGGACACCTCAGCGCCGGTACGGATCCTATCATAGCCATTACCCACCTTAGCTAACACTACGAGCCACCACGGAAGCACCCCAAGGGGTTATACCACCTAACCGGGGCGTACCTCACACAGAGCGTACCCCTGCTCCTTGGTCTCCCGCTGCTCACCCGCACACCAGATGGCAAGTAGATTAACTAGTGGGGTTTATGCTAAGCCGTTGCCACATACAACGGTCGAGTGGTTGTACGAGGGTTTGGGTCAGGTGAGATGTCACGCAACCCGGTCCTTAACCGACAAGATGGACAACTCCAACCCTGCTCAACCACACAGGTACGAGCTCACCCATACTCCTGACTCACACGTCCATCCCGTCTACCCAGTTCTTTACTCATTTTCCAAACATATCCCCTTTTGTTTTTAAAGCACTCACACATTTTGAAAGCACACACACATATTTTTAAAGCACTCATTTAGGCCAAAACAAGGTTCAATCATAGCAATCAAGGGTGGCTATCCTACCATGTTTTGCAGTAAAACAATATGCCATTTATAAAATGGGTATAGGATATATTTTTAAAACTAGGACGAAGCATGCATCAAAGGGGGAGGTTGAACTTGCCGTCTTCGAAGTCTTCGGGGAGGGCCGGTTCGGCGTTCGGGACCTCGGGCTCCCGCTCGCGGAGTCGGCTTCGATCTCCGGTTCGGGGTACCTTACTCCGTCTACTCCGTCGGCTATGGCATACACACAAGCAAGCAAGCGGTATTAGCACACATGTTTCCGGCCGAGCTCGGGGAGGGAAAAGTGAGTGGAGAGGGGGTATATATAAGCCCTAGGGGGGTGGTGGTTCGGTGGTGTACCACGGGGGAATAGCGGGGTGAGGTCCGGGTTTTATCGTAAATGTTGGGTCACGGGGGTGGTATAGGAGTTATGGACCTATTAGCAATCCCTACAAATGGTAGGAAGGGGGTTTATGCTAATATAAACTAAGTTAGAGTCGGTGTTTATCCTTTGATTAACTATTAACCTAGGGACTTAATTGGAAAATTAAAGAGAAATAAGAAAGGAGGGCTCGGTTTTGAAGCAATAAAGGGAAACGGGGGGGGGGTTCTTGGCAAAACGCCATCTTCTTCCCCCCCTTCCCCCCCTTCGAAATAGACGAGAGAACGAGGGGGAGGGGGCGGACCGTGCGGGGAGGCCGGCCGGTGGGGGTGCTTGCCGGCGGCTCCGGCCACGGCGACGGCCGGGGATGAGGGGAAAAGAGAGAGGAGGGCGAGGGGGACCTATTCCCGTGCTCACCTCGCGCTATTGTACCCGGTGGAGGCGGCTCCACGAGGAGGCGGTGGCGCGGCGGCGGTGCAAGGGGGGCGGCGGGGGCCGTGGAGCTCGTGGGAGGGGGAGGAGATGGTCGTGCGTCCGCGGTGTCGAGGTGCGGCGGTCGGGGAGCCGTCGGCCCCCTTTTATAGGCGGCGGAGGAGAGTTCGGGAAGGGAGATATTTTCTCCGGCGAGGCCAACTTCGGCGAGCTCGGGCGGCTTCGCGAGGGCTCGGCCGGTCAACTTGTGCGGGGGTTTCGGCGGGGATTAGACCCGTCGTGCAGGCGCGGGGCTGGCTTCGCCGGCCGGTGGTGGAATGGACGGCTCGGGTAGGGGATTAATGGCGGCGCGACGGGTTGGCGGAGGTGACGGCTCGGCTTGTCGCCGGCGCCGTGGAAAGGTCCTTTCGGTCCGCTGGCGCGGAGGAGAGGGGGAAACGGTGGCGTGTTTGTGTGGGCGGCGTGGTCGGCGTGCGGCCACGCGGGCCCGTGTCGCCGCCCCGGCCGTCAACGGCGCGGCGCGGCGGTGGGGGGGGGGGGAAGAGAGGAAGGGAGGAGGAGAAGGGGTCACCGGCGCGGTGGCGGGTCGCCGCCGGCGGGCGCGGGCCGGCGTGCGGCCGTCCCGGTCGGCCCCGGTGGCCGCGGCGGGTCGCGGGCCCGAGGTTCGGGCGGTGGTCGGGGGCGCGGGGGCGGGGCCGCGCGGGGAGGGAGAAGGAGAAGGGAGAAAGAGAAGAGAGAAGAAAGAAAGGAAGGGAAAAGAAAAGAGGAAAAGGAAAAAGGGAAGAAAAGGAAGAAAAGAAAAGAAAAATGGGAAAAGATAGGGAGGAAATTGGGAAAAGGTTTAGGAAATTAGGAAAAATTGTTAGGGAAATTAAGGGAGGGTTTTGTGGGGTTTTTCCGTCTTTCCGGCGTCGGCGTGTTTTTCGGGGGGCGGTGATGGCGAGGCGGACGGGCCGGGCGGGACCGCGGCGTGCGCGGGATTCCGGTCGGTGGCCGACCGCGGCTTTGGGAAGGCGTGCGGGGGTGCGGCCGTGGTGCGGTGCCGGCGGAAAGCGCGGCACGCGCTCCGGGAGAGAGAGAGAGAGAAGACGGCGGCTAGGGTTTGAATGATAACTAAGCTCGGCGGATCGGTTTTTGAATTTACGCATGATTTAATAGGTGGTTTATTTAGGGCTAAAAACGCGGGCGTTACAAACCTACCCCACTTAAAATGAATCTCGTCCTCGAGATTCGGCTAGGTCTCGAATAGGTGGGGGAATTCTTTCCTTAGTGCATCCTCTCATTCCCATGTAGCTTCTTCCACCCCGTGTCTACTCCATTGAACTCGCACACCCGTACTTCGGTCGTTCTTGTTCGCTTGACCACAGTGTCTAAGATCTTGACGGGCACCTCCTGGTACCTAAGGTCTGGCTGTAGATCGATGGTCTCCACCGTACTCGTTTTTCTTCCCGAACCTTCAAACATCGGCGTAGGCCGGGAGATGTGGAACACCGGGTGTATGTCCGACATTTCCTCGGGTAGCTCCAACCGATATGCTACTTGCTCCTACTTTCTTGATCACTTTATACGGGCCGATGTACCGAGGGGCCAACTTCCCGTGTACTTGAAACCTTCGAGTTCCCGGATGGGTGAAACCTTGAGGTAGACGAAGTCTCCTCGATTGAAGCTCGCTTCACGCCTCTTCTTGTCCGCGTAGCTCTTCCGTCGGGACCGAGCGGCTTTCAACTTTTCTCGGATGTCCGCTACTCGCTCCTCGGCTTCCTTTATCGGTGCGGGCCCAACCGGGGCACGCTCTCCTACTTCGACCACATCGGGGGTGTCCCGCATTTTCTCCCGTATAGTGCTTCGAATGGCGACATTCCCGGACTTGCTTGGTAGCCGTTGTTGTAGGAAAATTCGGCATACGGCGGTGCTCGCTCCCAATCTTTGCCATAGGTGAGGACGCGAGGCTCTCAACATATCTTCCAAAATTTGATTCACCCTTTCGGTCCGCCCGTCCGTGCGGGGGTGGTATGGCGAGTCGAAGTCCGGCTTTGGTGCCCATGGCCTTGTGCGAGCTTTTCCGAACCTAGAGGTGAACTCGGGTCCCTCCGTCCGAGACTATTCTGCTAGGCACTCCATGCAGCTTCACTATATTTTCTATGTAGAGTTTCGCCAACTTCTCTCCACCATAAGTGGTCCGTACGGGTAGAAAGTGAGCGACTTTAGTGAGTCGGTCCACGATTACCCATATGGAGTCATGTCCCTTCTGAGTCCTTGGCAACCCTACTATGAAGTCCATACCTATCTCGTCCCACTTCCATACTGGGATTGGTAAAGGTTGCAACGATCCTATGAGCTTCGATGTTCGGCTTTGATCCTCGACAAGTGTCGCAGGTGGGCGACGAATCGTGCAATGTCCGCTTTCATCCCATTCCACCGGTATTTCGCTTTAAGTCCATGTACATCTTGGTGGATCCGGGTGGATGGAATATGCTGAGTTGTGTGCCTCATCCATGATGGTCCGTCGGAAATCTCCACCTTCGGGCACGCATATCCTGTTCTTGTACCACAGGGTGCCTTGGTCATCTACCCTGAAGTCAGGGGCCTTGTTCTCTCGGTATGCTTGCGGATCCTCATCAGATCTTCATCGGTCTCTTGGGCCTTCCGGATCTTTTCCTCTAGGGTAGGCTGAACACTCAGCTGGCGGACGTAGCCTTGGGGGACGATGTGTACGTTGAGTCGGGCCATCTCCTCTTGCGGTACCGAGCACTCTTGGGTGCCGCCTTCTTGTAGGTTTTTCGGCTTAGAGCATCGGCTACCACGTTGGCTTTCCCGGGGTGGTAGTGAATTTCTAGGTTGTAGTCCTTGACTAGCTCTAGCCATCTTCTCTGCCTTAGGTTCAAATCGGGCTGGGTGAAGATATACTTTAGACTCTTATGGTCGGTGTAGATTTCGCACTTGTTCCCGATCAGATAGTGTCTCCAGATCTTCAAGGCATGCACTACGGCTGCAAACTCCAGATCATGGGTGGGATAGTTCTGTTCATGGGGTTTGAGCTGACGGGAGGCGTATGCCACTACCTTCCCATCCTGCATAAGAACACATCCCAACCCCTGTCGGGAGGCGTCGCAATACACGACAAAGTCCCGTTGAATGTCTGGCAGGGTTAGCACTGGGGCTGTGGTCAACCTCTTCTTCAACTCTTGGAAACTTCTCTCACGAGGCCTCGGTCCGGTTAAACTTCTTCTCTTTCTTGAGCAGCTCTTGTCATGGGGCGGGCGATCTTGGAGAATCCCTCGATAAACCTCCGTAGTACCCGGCTAAACCTAGGAAACTCCCCGATCTCACTTACGTTGGTGGGTTGCCGCCGGTTGGAGACCTGTCTCAACTTTCCCGGGGTCTACGGCTACTCCTTCGCAGTCAATATGTGCCCAAGGAAGGATATCTTCTCTAGCCAAAATTCACACTTGCCGAACTTGGCGTATAGCTTGTGTGCCCTCAATTTTCCCAAGACTACTCGAAGATGTTGTTCATGCTCCTTCACACTCTTGGAGTAAACAAGTATGTCGTCAATGAAGACCACGACAAACTTGTCCAATTCCTCCATGAACACCTTATTCATGAGGTTCATGAAGTACGCTGGGGCATTGGTTAGTCCAAAGGACATCACCGTGAACTCATATTGCCCGTAGCGGGTGACAAAGGCAGTCTTGGGGATGTCACTCTCCCTGATCTTGAGCTGGTGGTACCCTGATCTTAGATCCACCTTCGAGAAGTACTTGGCTCCCTTCAGTTGGTCAAACAGGTCATCTATCCTGGGAAGAGGGTACTTGTTCTTAATTGTGACCTCATTCAGCGAGCGATAGTCCACACACATCCTCATGCTCTTATCCTTCTTCTCCACGAAAAGCACTGGGGCTCCCCAAGGTGATGAACTTGGTCTGATGAACCCACTTCGCCGGGAGTTCTCGCTAGCCGCTTCTTCAATTTCGCCAACTCGGGGGCTGCCATCCTATAGGGTCTCTTGGCTATGGGAGAGGTTCCGGGGATAAGGTCGATTACGAACTCTATATCCCCGTCCGGTGGCATTCCGGGGAGTTCTTCGGGGAACACATCCGGGTATTCTCGTACTACCGGGACGTCTTCTATGGACTTGGCTTCTATGTTGAAAACCATTATATCCGCCCGTGTCCCCGGGTGTGGCGGAGTCACTTGTATTCCGTCCGGGTTGGTCGGGTGTACTACTTTATCGGCGCGGCTTATGAGGCCATGGTGTTGGCTTAACCGGTCCATACCAAGGATCACATCTATCCCCTTGGATTTCGGTACTACCAAGTCTCGCTAGAAACTCTACCCCACTTAAAATAATCCTTACCCGGGGGCATCCCGGTTGGCACTTAATGTCACCTCCGGCGTTCTAGTTATTAGGGGTGCCTTAAGTAGTACCGTGGGTAGGCTATGCTTTTCCACAAAGCTTGAGGATATGAATGAGTGCGATGCTCCCGAATCGAATAGTATGGTAGCCAATACCGAGCCGACCAGGAACTCACCGAGTACCACGCCTTGTGCTTCCCGTGCTTCTGCGCATTGATGTGATTCACCCGGCGCGTCCATAAGACCGCTGTGGTCGCCTTATCCGCCGGTTGCCGTGTTGTTGCCGAAGTTGTTGTTGCCGCGCACCGGCATGCGGTTGGCTCCCGACGCAAGTGGCCTTGGCCCGTTCACCGAGTTGGAGTAGGTGGTGGTGGTCGGCTTTTTAGCATAGGGGCGGTTGGCGATAAAGTGCCGGTTTCCGGCGAGCTGAAACACACTCGGGAGCTATTGTTGTTGTTGTTGGTAGTGATCCGTCGGTGTTGTTCTGTGGGGGCTTCATGGCACTCTGGTTGTAGGAGGGCTTGAACTGGGCTCTGGGGGCTTGTGAGTTCGTGGCTTGGGATTGGGTTCTGTACTGCATAGGGGCTTGGAACCTGGACATGGGGTGTCCAAAGTTTCTCGGCCTCTGGGACCGCTCTTGTCGCTTGGCCTTGTGCTCCATGAATTTGCGCTTGTTCTCCTTCTTTTCTTCGGCCCTTGCTCTTTCCGTGAGGATTGCCATGTTCATAAGGGTGTTAAAATCCGGGTAAATCCGAGGAGTCGGCGGTGTCCTCGGTTCGGAGTCGGCCCCTTCTTGAACATCTCTTGCTTTTTGGAGTCTTTATCCACCTCCTCGGGGGCATAGCGTGCCGGTTCTATGAACCGGTACGTGTATTCCTCCACGGACATGTTGCCTTGGCGGAGTTCGCGGAACTCGTCCGCCTTCCGCTTCGGTGTGGCCTCCGGATGTGGTAGCGGCGGAACTCCTCCACGAATTCATCCCATGTGATGGCGGAGGGATCCTTGGGTCGCGGCGCAGTAATTCTCCCACCGGGCTAGTGCCGTCCCGGTGAGTTGGTGAGCCGCCAAGAGCACCTTGTCATGGTCCTCGCAAGGTGGAGGGGCTCCGGCCCCTCGAGATGGCTCTCGGCCAATCGTCGCATCCGGAGAGGATTCACCGACCCGCTGAAGGTGGGCGGCTTAGTCCTGAGGAACTCGATCAGCTTCTCATTCATGCTCATGGCACGGGGTCTTGGGCGGTTGATGGCATTGAAGATAGCCTCCATCAGGACAGTCTGGTTGGCTAAGACTTGGGCCAGGTCAATAGGAGGGGGTGGTGGTGGCAGGACCACGTTCTCTCCTCCATCTTCATTTTGGTTAACCTCCTGTTCGGGGAGACGCTCCCTCCGATCGGCTTGCGATCCCTCAGCATCCGACCGGTGGGTCCTGACAGGGCGCCTGGAAACCATCTGTAAAGAAGCGGGTTTCTAAGAGATCTAGTTTTATGTGATGTTTTGTGGATTATAACGGATTTCTTTTGAAAAGGCGGGGTTTATTCGCCGGTAAGCACACAACAAGCATAGCAAACGAAAGCAAGCACAAACAAGTTTTTATTACAAACCGGTGAGGAGGATACATCCCGACTACGCGGACACACTACACGGCTAAAGGCTAAGAGCGCGACTTGGACCGGTACGGCTTCATTCCCCGGGTCTTGGGGCACACTATTCGCGAGGGGAGTCGTCTTCTGGGGTCGAGTGTTCTTCCAGTGGAATGAGCAACTCGTCATCGTTTCCGCCTTCGGGGTCTCCGTTTTCCTGGGGCTGTGCTGCGGCCTCAGTGGTAGTTGTTGGGGGTTCGGTGACTGCTGGGGGTGCTGGTGGGGCTTCTATGGTTCCTCCCCATCCTACAAGGGGTGTTCCCAGCAGGACTTGAGGTTCTCCTATGGCTGGAACGGGTGTTCCGCCGTGGGTCCATTCTTGCATGCGTTGGTCCTGGATCCTTCTGAGGCTTTCCTGGGCAACGGCTTCACTGCTTATGGCTGCTGCGGTCCTTGCTTCAGCTTGAGCCACTCGGACTTGGTGCATCCGCACCGTGACTTCGACTTGCTCGGCCGGCCGATCCGTTCCCTCAAGTGTCCGGGCCCGGTCATCAAAGAGCTTGTCCGGGGAGACAAGGTAGGCGACTACGTGGTATAGCAGGTCTTCTTGGTGGCGGCGTCGCTCCAAGTTCCTCATGCGGGCTTGCCAAACTGGGGTCCTGATGGCGGGAGGGAAGTACCTCATCGGTGTGGGGACGAGGTGCTCTTCGTAGATTCGGCACAGGTAGCGGAGGGCTTTTCTGAGGGCCAAGGGATAGGTATCCCGGTGTCGGAACCCTGTGGCGGTCACACGCCACGGCTCGATGTTGGTGTGGCGGTTGCTCCTAGCGACGGAGAGGACCACTCTACGGCGAAGAGTGCCGTGTTGCTCGTACTCTCTTGCGTAGTACCTAGGGCGCTCGGTGATACCGAGGCGCTCCGGGGAGTGGATGAGCGAGCGAGCAAAACCAGGCTCCTCCCGACACACGCCTTGGGTCCATCCATCTTCCGCCATCCGAAACAAGGATAGGGTTGAACGGGTTGTGGTGGGGTACAAAAGATGGATAACTTTATTTAGTAGGAAGGTTGGGGTACATCCTTCGGGGTACACTTATTATTACTAGGACTCAACTCCTAGCCTAACACCCTAGTCTTATCCTTATGGTGACTCTTCCTCTAGCTGGATACGGCGCTTCTTTAGTGGAAGATCTTGCTCCGGTATCTCGTCTTCGCCTCCGGGGTCCCTTTGTCCCGGTGGGTTTCTTCGGGTTCGTCATCTTCTTGCTCTGGCTCCCTCATCTCTGCTTCTTCGCTCCTTTAGTTCATCCCATAGCTGCTTGTGGAACATCTCTGATCGTTCCTTTTCCCTGAAGTAGTCTTGCCTCATGTTGTGCAGCTCAACTTCTGCTATGGTTGTCTTCACCCTTTCTAGTTCTATCCTCTGCTCTGCTCTTTCCGCTCTGTCGATCTGCTGCTTCAGTTGCTGGGCTTGCTCTTGATAAAGGTGGTCTAGGCCTCTGAGGTATATGGATAGGTGGGAGACTGCTTCTTCTAAGTCTTCTTCCTCTCGTCCCAAACCTCTCATGCGAGCAATCCACGAGCGTCCTCTTCCTCCGGAGGGTGGAAAGAATCCCATTGGAGTCCTTCGGAGGTGCTGTCTATAGACCACTCGTAGCTGACGCAGGCCTTCCGAGCAGCCTTGGGGTAGGTGTCGGCAAAGCGAAAACCAGTGGCGTTGACGAACCATGGCTCAATGTCGGGGTAAAGCGTGCTTCTTCCCACAAAGATCAGCAGCTTACACCGAAGGGTGCCAAAGCGTTCGTACTCCCGGTAGACGAACTCTGGCGGATCCCTTACTCCGACGCGCTCTAGGGCCGAGTAGCAACAAGGTTAGGGAGGCCGAGGCCGGACGGGGGCAAATTCCACCGTTCCACTCGGGGTTAGGCATCTGGAAACAAGCAAGAATCAAGGTAAGGATTTGGGAAAAGGTGAGCTTAGCAAAGGAAAGGTTAGAGAGGGCCGAGAGGAGGTCTCGTATCCTAGGGGCCATGTCCTACGGCCAACCTACGGCTCTGATACCACCGAAGCGTCCCCTCATCCGAGGTGACCAAATGTGACACAAATACCAGTCCCAGGAGGCTGGTAGCACATTTATTACAACAGGTGGAATCAGTCTTTTACATTACGGTTACAGAAAGGGCACGGTAGTGCCAACGCTACAATGAACAACACAAACGCTAGCGACCACACTACGATAGCAAAGGCTTCCATAGCCTCCTCAGAGTACCACACCATGGAAGCTTTAGGTAGGGCCCTGGTACACAGGCACGGTTGGGTGTAGGGCAATGACCTACTCAACGTCTTCTGGAATGTAATCGGGATCCTCCTTTGTAAATAGTTAGTAAAACAAGGGTGAGCACATACGTACTCAGCAAATCCAACCCCACCCACGGAGGGGCTTATCAGCAGAATCATGCATAAGGTATAACAAGGATCAGGTTAAGGTTCACTTTGCAAACTTACACATGCAGGGGTTCATTTCAAAAAGGTTTTCGCAAATCATTTTTATAACCAAAGTGACTCAACTGTTTTAAGAAAAACCACTGTGGAACTACCGGACTTCCCGTCCGTCGTAGCCCGGTGCACACGACCACACACTTCACCCGGAAAACAACTCACGCCGGATAACATCCCATCCCAAACACTAGTTTTTGTGACCACACCGTGACTCGTCCAATACCGTGGACACGGCTATTCGAATAGGTTTGACACTGCGCGGAGGTTGTACATCTTTACCCACAAGTAGGGTACCGTCACATGGACACCTCGGCCGCGGACGGATCCTATCATAGCCATTACCCACCTTAGCTAACACTACGAGCCACCACGGAAGCACCCCAAGGGGTTATACCACCTAACCGGGGCGTACCTCACACGAGAGCGTACCCCGCTCCTTGGTCTCCCGCCGCTCACCCGCACACCAGATGGCAAGTAGATTAACTAGTGGGGTTTATGCTAAGCCGTTGCCACATACAACGGTCGAGTGGTTGTACGAGGGTTTGGGTCAGGTGAGATGTCACGCAACCCGGTCCTTAACCGACAAGATGGACAACTCCAACCCTGCTCAACCACACAGGTACGAGCTCACCCATACTCCTGACTCACACGTCCATCCCGTCTACCCAGTTCTTTACTCCTTTTCCAAACATATCCCCTTTTGTTTTTAAAGCACTCACACATTTTGAAAGCACACACACATATTTTTAAAGCACTCATTTAGGCCAAAACAAGGTTCAATCATAGCAATCATGGGTGGCTATCCTACCATGTTTTGCAGTAAAACAATATGCCATTTATAAAACGGGTATAGGATATATTTTTAAAACTAGGGCAGAAACATGCATCAAAGGGGGAGTTTGAACTTGCCGTCTTCGAAGTCTTCGGGGAGTGCCGGCTCGGCGTTCGGGACCTCGGGCTCCCGCTCGCGGTAGTCGGCTTCGATCTCGGTTCGGGGTACCTTACTCCGTCTACTCCGTCGGCTATGGCATACACACAAGCAAGCAAGCGGTATTAGCACACATGTTCCGGCCGAGCTCGGGGAGGGAAAAGTGAGTGGAGAGGGGGTATATATAAGCCCTAGGGGGGTGGTGGTTCGGTGGTGTACCACGGGGGAATAGCGGGGGTGAGGTCCGGGTTTTATCGTAAATGTTGGGTCACGGGGGTGGTATAGGAGTTATGGACCTATTAGCAATCCCTACAAATGGTAGGAAGGGGGTTTATGCTAATATAAACTAAGTTAGAGTCGGTGTTTATCCTTTGATTAACTATTAACCTAGGGACTTAATTGGAAAATTAAAGAGAAATAAGAAAGGAGGGCTCGGTTTTGAAGCAATAAAGGGAAACGGGGGGGGGGGTTCTTGGCAAAACGCCATCTTCTTCCCCCCCCCTTCCCCCCCTTCGAAATAGACGAGAGAACGAGGGGGAGGGGGCGGACCGTGCGGGAGAGGCCGGTGGGGGGTGCTTGCCGGCGGCTCCGGCCACGGCGACGGCCGGGGATGAGGGGAAAAGAGAGAGGAGGGCGAGGGGGACCTATTCCCGTGCTCACCTCGCGCTATTGTACCCGGTGGAGGCGGCTCCACGAGGAGGCGGTGGCGCGCGGCGGCGGTGCAAGGGGGGCGGCGGGGCCGTGGAGCTCGTGGGAGGGGAGGAGATGGTCGTGCGTCCGCGGTGTCGAGGTGCGGCGGTCCGGGGAGCCGTCGGCCCCCTTTTATAGGCGGCGGAGGAGAGTTCGGGAAGGGAGATATTTTCTCCGGCGAGGCCAACTTCGGCGAGCTCGGGCGGCTTCGCGAGGGCTCGGCCGGTCAACTTGTGCGGGGGTTTCGGCGGGGGATTAGACCCGTCGTGCGGGCGCGGGGCGCTTCGCCGGCCGGTGGTGGAATGGACGGCTCGGGTAGGGGATTAATGGCGGCGCGACGGGTTGGCCGGAGGTGACGGCTCGGCTGTCGCCGGCCGCCGGGGAAAGGTCCTTTCGGTCCGCTTGGCGTGAGGAGAGGGGGAAACGGTGGCGTGTTTGTGTGGGCGGCGTGGTCGGCGTGCGGCCACGCGGGCCCGTGCCGCCGCCCGGCCGTCAACGGCGCGGCGCGGCCCGATGGGGGGGGGGGGGAAGAGAGGAAGGGAGGAGGAGAAGGGGTCACCCGGCGCGGTGGCGGGTCGCCGGCCGGCGCGGGCCGGCGTGCGGCCGTCTCGGTCGGCCCCGGTCTTTGCGGCGGGTCGCGGGCCCGGTTCGGGGCGGTGGTCGGGGGTGCTGGGGCGCTGGCCGCGCGGGAGGGAGAAGGAGAAGGGAGAAAGGGAAGAGAGAAGAAAGAAAGGAAGGGAAAAAGAAAAGAGGAAAAGGAAAAGGGGAAGAAAAAGGAAGAAAAGAAAAGAAAAATGGGAAAAGATAGGGAGGGAATTGGGAAAAAGTTTTAGGAAATTAGGAAAATTGTTAGGGAAATTAAGGGAGGGTTTTGTGGGGTTTTTCCGTCTTTCCGGGCGTCGGCGTGTTTTTCGGGGGCGGCGGTGATGGCGAGGCGGACCGGGCCGGGCGGGACCGCGGCGTGCGCGGGATTCCGGTCGGTGGCCGACCGCGGCTTTGGGAAGGCGTGCGGGGGGTGCGGCCGTGGTGCGGTGCCGGCGGAAAGCGCGGCACGCGCTCCGGGAGAGAGAGAGAGAAGACAGGCGGCTAGGGTTTGAATGATAACCGAGCTCGGCGGATCGGTTTTTGAATTTACGCATGATTTAATAGGTGGTTTATTTAGGGCTAAAAACGCGGGCGTTACGGCTTCGGCCGCCGGACGGTTCGCCGCTCGCCCGATCCACTCGACTCCGTGCCGGCGCGACGGGGGAGCGGAGGCGGAGGCGGGCGCGCGCGGCGGACGGCTCAACCGGCGCGACGACCTTCCTGTCCTTGAACCCTCGAGACTTGCCAGCGGCGGCGCAGGGGAAGAGGCCCGCGCGCAGCGCTGTTGCCGGGCATGTCGTTGCGTGCCGTTGCGCTCGTAGTGGATGAGAGTGCAATGTAGAAGAGGGAGCAAAGGAAGGGGAAGGACTGCGGACGCCGCGCGGCATTCGTCGGACTGGCTGACCATAGAGCTCGCCAGCGCGCCGCGCCGTGGAGGAGCTCGCGCGTGCACGGGACGAGCACCTGATGCAGGCGGAGAAGAACGCTTGGTCACCGTGGAGGAGCTCCCGTGCCGACCGCGACGGACTTGCGGATGCCGTCCCATTGCCGGTCGAGCAACCCGGTGGTCGTGACCGGCGCCTCGTCATCCTCCCCTCACATGGCCCAGAGTGTGCGTCGTGCCATGTCCTGCCCCACGCCACCGCCGTCACCCTCGGCCACCGCTACAGGGCGGCCTCGACGCCGGCCGCGCAGAGGTGGCGGCCTGACCAGGGGCATGGCCGGCGGTGAGCCCGTGAAGTCGTGGCCATGGGGAAGAAGGAAGATTGGGTGGGTGGCGGAAGGAGGGAGAGGATAAGGTTGGACCTCACTGACAGATGGAGCCCACAGACAAATAGAGGCCTGGATTTATTTCCCTGCTGGAGTTGAGATGTAATTTTGGGCCTCTATTTTTTAGAGTTAGGCATGCAAATGGATTTTAGAGGCCTCCATTTGAAGGTCACCACTGGAGTTGCTCTAATACTATATATAGCATACAACATCCAAATAGGACAGGGTTGACCTCAGATAGGACACGCCATACCGAACTAGAGAGAATACATACCCTTTTATATTATCTTTTCCTTTCTTTTTAGGAAACATGCACGGTCAGAGACCGAACAAAGACCCCTTCCTCCTCCTCTATTTTCTTCCTCTTTTCCCTACATCTCCTCTCTTTTTTCCATGGAGGTCATGGCGTTAGGAGGTCTGGAGCTCTCTAGCCCCACCGTCAGATCCGCCAGCAGATATTTTTTTCGCCAAGTAAGGTTTGGCTGTTAACGGGCTTTGACAGGCTCTTTTTGGTTTCATAGTTTCATATTATTCTATCTTCCGGAAGATGTATATAATTCCAAGTTAGGATGTTATGGTTCTTAGTGGGTTGTTGTTGGGTTTATAGTTTTAAATGATGCTACTATCTTCCAAAAGATATATAGGATTCCCGACAAATAACATTCCATTGCACCGATGGGACACATTAAGTGAGCGGGCCGCGAGAGCATGTAACAGTTGTTGGGTGTAGCTAAATATCGTAGTTGTGAATTGGCTTGTAGTCCAAGGTAGGATGATGGTCCAATGGGAAGCTACCCACCACCAGGATTCAAATCCTAGTGCTAGCACATTTTCCTGGGATTTTCCCAGGATTTACCGGCATTGTGCATTAAGTGGTAAGTGATGTTCCCGTCGACAACAAGGCGCCAATATTGACTTTGGGAGTCTCTAGAACTATCGGGTGCCCAGTCCTTCGGAAGTACTCATAGAGTAGGGTTTGGGTACGTGTGTTCGTATAGGTGAGTTTGTGTGCGTGTTGTGAGCGCATGCGTTGTACTGTGTAATTCTAAAAAAAGAGCTAGATATTGTAGCTTCTTTTGTTTCTTTTTTATTTTCCATTATTTCATTTTTTATTTTATCTTATAGATTTATATCCCTTCCCTGTTTAATGCCGAGTCTTCTCTATTTTCCCCTTTTCTCTCTTTTTATTATTTTATTTTTTCTATTTTCATTTTCATTTTCTTGTCTCTTTGATTTGTTTCACTTTTTATGTATTTTTTCATTTTTTCTTCTCTTTTATTTAATTATTTTCATTGTACCTTTATCCTATGTTCTTTTTTCTTTTGTTTTTTCTTCTCATCGTTTCTTTTTTCTTTATCATTTTATGGTTACACCCTTCTCTCATTTTTCTTTTATTTCTAACTTATTTTTTCTCATATTCTACTAATTTATCTTACTCAACTAATATCTATGTTAATAGATTATTCCTTTTTATGTTTGTAATATATAATCCACTAATTTATCTTACATCATTAATAGTTTATTATTTTTAATTATTTTTATGCTTTTTAATATTTGTTCACCTTTGTTGAATATTTATTCTCCTTAATAAATTTGTCTTCCTCTCAATTTGTTCTTCCTCTTAATTAATATTCCTGACGAATATTTGTTCTGCTTCAACAAATTTTTGTTCTCCCTTGGTGACCATTTGTTTCACCTATTGTTTTTCCACTTCAAGTTATTATATCTCAATGAATATTTATGTTTCTTCATTGAATATTCATTCCCTCTCAATAAATATTTGCTCCAAACAAGTGAAAAATTGTTCTCTCTTAGTGAATATTTGTTCACTAGTGAATATTTATTCTGATACAGTGGAAATTTGTTCCACCGTAGTAAACATTTGTTCCACTTTTAGTGAATATTTGTTCTTCATTAGTGAATATTTGTTGCCCATGTATATGTCACATAGAAAAATATAAGCTTAATTAATAATGTGAATATAAAAGTTCATCAAATATACTCAAGTGAGATCTTATTTTGAAGTTTTTATTGTTATAAATCAACCATTTTTTCCCACCAATTATTGCAAACGTCCAATAATGGAATCAAAATTTAATTTTTGATGTTCGATTTATGATTTATAAGTTTTTCTAAATTTTAATTTGTTTTGCATGTGGATGAGATCAGTAATTTTATTTTATTTGTATGCACCACGCGTAAAATAAAAGTAAAAAAAGCCCGCGAAGTCGTGCTCTCATTTCCTCGTTTCCACCGCCGCTTCTCCAATCCCGCGCGCAGTTAGCTTCCCGATTTCCTCCAGTGGTTGGGTTTTTCGTTGCTATAGCGACAACTCGTTTCTCGTTTGTACTGCAGGTTTGTACCACCGAAGCCGTGATCAATTCTAGCTGTCAACGAACAAAGGGCAAATAGTCTTCCATATATATGTATATATGGTTAAATATGGCTGTTCGGCTGATAATTAAGCTGAGATGCGTTCGCTGGATCGTCCTTGGAGCAGTGGCTTACCTATAGCAAAATTACTACTACTAATTATAGATATGATCATCAAATATGTGGCAGTAGGCAGGTATGGCGGCCGCCCTACCTTGTCATTGTGGTGGCTCCGAACTGCTTGAAGAATTTGTTAATCTGCTAGTCGACATGTGTGTTCGTTTGGTTGGTGGTAGTAGTTGATCTTGATTTGTTTTAAAAAAAATCTTGTTGTTGGTGGTTGACTTGTTCACAGTGGTTGATAAGTCAGACAAATTCAAGAATCACTGAATTATTACATCAGGCGAAAAGAATCTTGACTAAAATTTTAAAAGACATGGGTAACATCTTCATCGTGGATTTGTCGTTGGACCATTAAGGTTTGTGTTACTGCTCGTCCGTCTCCGTCATTCACTCATGCATGCCTATGCTGTGCTCGCTGTTCTTTTCTTAAAAGAATTCTACAAAATTATTTTAAAGTCAACTTGAGAAAATAAAGGGTAGGAGAATGACGCAAGCAACGAGTTAACCACGAAGCAGATGCAAACTTGTAATTGAACACCTGGGCGACCTGGCACACCGCCGCACCACAAGTGAAGCGTCTTGTGATCTTGTCCGTCCGATCAACAACGAACAGCCTCATTCTCACGGGCCGGGTTATGATAACCCAAACCCCTCGTCCCATTCCCCATCTGCACCGAGACGACCCAAAACGGCAAAACCTGAAACCCCCACCAGAGAGAGGAAACTTCGAGAAGGAAGACGGAGATGCAGAACGGCGGCGGCGATAGAGGCGACGTCCCCGACGACGCCAACGACCGTAAGGGATCGCTGCCTTTCTCCTTCTACTAGTCTCAGATCCTTCTACCCCCTGTTCGATGGGTTTGGTGTCGATTTTTCTGGGTTTGCATCGTCTCCTGAAGGAAGAAAGGGGAATACAGTATTATTTTGGTGGGGAAGATTACCTGAGATGCACGAATTAGAACGTGCCGCACCAGTTCCGGTCGCATGATTTTCTCTACCCAATCGGTTCGAGGTTATTATTTGTATTTCTAAGCATACGATTTGTTTTCTGTTGCGCAGATTGCCCTGGAACGCAGTCGGAGGATGCGGGGAAGGCGGATGCCTGCGCCGGATGCCCCAACCAGCAGATTTGCGCCACGGCCCCCAAGGGCCCTGATCCAGGTAATCAGATCATCCATGCCCTTGTGTTGAAGTTCCATACGATTTTTGTGACTTGCTCTGGTGCTGGCTTGCTGTTATCCATGTACCATTTGATTTGATATATATATATATATATATTCCTGACGATAAGCTTGGTTTAGTTAGATTTCATCACGGTAGCCGTGAGATTTAGTATGTTCCTTTATGGATGCAAATGCTCCCTGTAGCTTATAGTAGATTTAAGGGTGGAATTTCTTAATTGCTGGATTCAGATTAATGGCAAGTGAAATGATTAAGGTGCGAATCACTTGCTGTGTAGCAATTGCCATGGATCTGTTAGTACTGAACTGCTGCTGCAAGGGCTTAGTGATCTCCTGGTGACACATCCCTCTAATCAAAATGGAAAATATAAAAACCACTAGGCATGCTGAAGGTTCAAACTTTGATGTGTCTTTAATTTGGCCTCAGAGAAAGATTAGAAGTATGCATGGGTTTCGTATTTTGATCTTGTTCCAACTATTTGCAGGCGTTTGCTTAATTGATTGGTAGTAGATTCTTGCTTCAAACCCGTGTTGCTCTTGCACTACAAGATCGCATAACAAGAAAACAACCATACCTTGAATCTTCTTTGTTACTTATAATACTGAACTTCTTACTTCGCTTGGAACTTCAAGATCGTTTTTATCTCCTACTGTTCTAAATCAAATGTGAGACTTTGCAATTTAATATATGCTACTTGAATGTTAGTATGTTGAAGTACTTACTAAAGTTGCTCCAGTAATTGCATCTTTTTTTAAATATTGATTGACTTCTTGAAAAACTTGGGACACTATCCATCTGCTTGCAGTAAATTTGAAGGACTGATGAACCTGATTGTTCTCTATACTCTATCCCTGTGTTATACTTTTTGGATTTTTGAAGGAAATGTTGTCTATACCACAATGTGACTTCACTCAGTGATACAGGTAGATACTTGACCTGCATGTAATTAGTAACAAGAGCGATCTTTAATGTGATATGTACTTTTCTTTGGATATATTCTTTGGAGCAAAGCATCATGATTTAAATTGGAAGTTGTGTGATTGCCTTAATGCTTCTAGTTGGTAACCATTTGCTTGTGAGTTGCTTTTTGGCATGCAGTTTAATGTGATCGAACTGTTAACTATAAATAACTATATGTGCAGGAATGCTATTTAGTTACCACTTCTATTTCTTCAATGCTAAGTGAATTAATAAATGACTTGTTCTATTTTGCAGATGTGGTTGCTATTGTTGAGCGGATGGCTACAGTGAAACATAAGATACTGGTTCTTTCTGGAAAGGGAGGTGTTGGAAAGAGCACATTCTCAGCCCAACTCTCATTTGCGCTATCTGAAATGGAGCATCAGGTTGGCCTTCTTGATATAGATATCTGTGGCCCTAGCATCCCAAAAATGTTAGGACTGGAAGGTCAGGATATTCATCAAAGCAACCTTGGGTGGTCACCAGTCTATGTTGAATCCAACCTTGGTGTCATGTCGATTGGTTTCATGCTGCCCAACCCAGATGATGCTGTCATATGGAGGGGTCCCCGCAAGAATGGACTGATCAAGCAGTTCTTAAAGGATGTTGACTGGGGGGAGATTGACTATCTTGTAGTGGATGCACCTCCAGGAACATCTGATGAACACATCTCGATTGTGCAGTACCTCCAGGCCACAGGAATCGATGGTGCGATAATCGTCACAACTCCGCAGCAGGTCTCTCTAATCGATGTGAGGAAGGAGATAAGCTTTTGCAAGAAGGTGGGCGTCCCAGTCTTGGGTGTTGTGGAGAATATGAGTGGGCTGAGGCAGCCACTTTCTGATCTCAGGTTCGTGAAGTCAGGCGATTCGGGCGAGACAGATGCTACGGAGTGGGTGCTGAACTGCATCAGGGAGAAAGCCCCCGAGCTTCTGTCAGTTGTGGCATGTAGCGAGGTGTTTGACAGCAGCAAGGGTGGGGCAGAGAAGATGTGCATCGAAATGGGAGTCCCTTTCCTAGGTAAGGTGCCCATGGATCCGCAGCTGTGCAAGGCGGCCGAGGAAGGTAGATCGTGCTTTGCTGATCAGAAGTGCAGTGCCAGTGCTCCAGCTCTTCAGAGCATTGTGAAGAAGGTGATCAAGCCCGAGTGACAAGAGTGTTGGCCCGTTAGGGATCAGATGGTGAACAATGAAATGTTGTGATGATGCTATAGAGTTCTCACTATATTGCTGCGGTGCACGCTGAATTTGTATTAGTGCTGCAGAATTCTGAGTGAAGTATGTTTTGAGCTGCTGCCTGAATGATGCTTGCTTTAAATTGCTTTCTACTGTGAGTACATTAACTGAATGAGCGAATGGATTGTGTTAGCGAAAAGCCTTACAAATTTGCTGTTGTGGCGAATGTAATGCACGCGTGGAACCGAATGTAGGTGTGATGGGGGTGGGTCAACCACGAATGCACCATTGGAGCACCACGTGATCCACTTAACAAATATGGAGCAATGGATCGATCCTTTTTTTCTACACCAGCTGAACCGCTGAACCAATGGTTTGCATGGATCGATCCATTATCAAGACACCTCACGTATACAATGCGCGTGACTTTAATCACCACTTGTTCTTTTTTCCCCTGTTCGGCTTCTCCCTCACCACACCCGTTTCTGTGCGATAGTGCGCCGTGTCGCCGGCGAGCGATGTCGCCTCCTTCGTTCAAAATCTAAGCAGCCACGCCTCCTTGTGCCTTGTGCAGCAGCTCCAGGGCGCCAAGCCGCCGGTGTGCACTGTCGTCTTCTTCGTCCACAATCAAAGCAAACATGCTCTGCTCGCCCGCCGCCGCCACCGCCTCCTGCTCCTTCGCTTTAGACCTGACAGAGCAGAGGCTGCAGTTGCTGCGACGGCGCAGCACGCGGCGGGCGGCCGAGGCGGCGCGCCGGATGCAGGCGAACGGCGAGTGGGAGATAGCGTGATCTGCACTCGGTGGGTGCCGTAGAGTGGAACGAGGGATGGGTCGAAGCTCCTCGATGAAGATGGCGCCGAAGCAGAGCGAAGAGTTGGCGGCGCTGCACTGCACGTGCACGAGATGTGGATCGAACCGGCCGACCCTAAGGTCAAGTTAGGGGCCCATTAGGATCAAAACTTCGGTTAGGTTCAGCGATCCGCGCCCTGCTGTTCGTTTGGCTTATCACCGTGTGCCAAGAAGATTTTCTCTCAAAACAAACCACCCATCGGTCGCGGCCAAAGCAGATTTTTCTCTCGAACAAACCAAGCACTGGGCCATCGCCCACGCGCCCGAACGAACAGCTGCCGGTGGGTCGCCCAAATATTCGGCAGTCAGCCACTGATGAGCCACACGCCCAACACTCTAGCGTGTTCATCGTTTCACGGTCCACTCTCGAGTCTCGATGGCGCTGAGCGGTGGAAACGGCGAAGGCGCCCCGCCCCCCACCCCCAAGCATGCGAAGCTATCCTCCGGCGGCAGCGGCGGCGAGTACTGCCTCAGCGCGCTCCCCGACGACATCCTCGTCCTCATCCTCCTCTGCCTCAGGCACCTTCGCCGCCGCCCTAACCGGCGTCCTTTGCCTCCTCTGCCTCAGGCACCTTCGCCGCCGCTCGAACCAGCGTACTTTGTTGGAGTACAAGTGAATTGCCCATCACTTTTGGGTATAATTGGGTGATGCTTGCAACTCAATATGGTATCAGAGCTGGAGGTCTCGAGTTCGAATTCTGGCGAACGCGTTAATTAAAATAATTACAGCTCACTCCAATATTCCACGCATGCGGCTTGGGGGTGCCTGCACGTGAGGGGGAGTGTTAGAGTATAAGTGAATTGCCCACCTTTCCCTATCAGCTTAAGCTTTTGGGTTGAACTTGTTGGCGCATGCAACTCAATACCGCTCCCGCCGCTGGCGCCGCGTCTGGGCCCTCCTCCCGAAGCTCTGCTTCCGCGACGTCCCCGAGCCCCACTGCTTCCGCGACGCCCTCGTCGCCCACGAGGTACCACTCAGTGACCTCCAAGTCGGTGCCGGGGACGCCACCCCCGAATCCCTGGCGGTCTGGCTCCCCGCCGCCACGCGCCGCATCTCCGGCAACCTAACCCTTCTCAACCCTGATCCGGCGAAAGGCGCCTGGGAAGAGGAGGGGGAGGCGTCGCATCGAGGCGCCTTTGAGCTCCCCTGCTTCGAGAAGGCCACCTCGATCTCTCTCTTCCTGGTGTCGCCCGGCCTCGCCATGCCACCCACCAGCGTCTTCGCCCGGCTCACCGAGATCAGCCTGGACGGCGTCCGTTTCCACGGCCCGTGCACGCTCGGCGATGCTGTGTCCTCGCCACGGTGCCCGTGCCTGCAGACAGTGGCGGAGCTACAGGGTATGCCAGGTATGCACTGGCATACCCTGTAATTTCTGACAAGTAGGCAAGTATATGCGAGTACTTATAGATAGTAAAGAAAAAGATAAGCATCTGCTGCATGACTTTTGAAACTCTTTATATTGTATTTACTGTCCGGTTTCAACTTAATCCATGAATTTAATCTTATTGTGTTACTTAGTGTGTATATACCGAATTAGGTCGATAATTTTACAATTATTACTGAATTGGTAAACTGAATTTACCAAACTGTATATAAAATTTTCGAGTGGCATGCCCTAAGATAAAATCCTAGATACGCCACTACTGCAGAGTCTCACCGTCGTGGATTCCCGTGGGCGGGGCGATCTCACCATCAACTCTGTGTCGCTGCTGGAAATGGAGCTCCGAAACCTGGACGGGTTGTGGCACGCAGGTCAATGTTGTGGCGCCGGCGCTCACGGAGCTAACTGATGCATTCTGCTTCTGCGTCGACGACACTCAACCTGTTGCCAACATCTCAGCTCCACAGCTGATGAGCCTCGACTGGAAAGATGCGTATGATCCGAGCTCCGTCCATCTTGGCAAGATGGCACATCTCCGATGGCTGGGCACCTTTTATTTTGTATATGGAGGACAAGATGGCCTTAGTGTCAACCACTCCTGTTTAACGCTCTTGCAGCGCTTTGAGGCCATTGAAACCCTTTCCATCACACTGATATATATGCGGGTGAGATTACTTATTCTCTTATCTGAAATTATGCCATAGTAGTATCATACTGATTTGTCACTGTAACATCTTTGATTACTGTGGTCCAGTTTTGAAATCGGACACCAAGTTTAGATACATTTTTTTCTGTGACATACTTGCCCACCAAGAATGGTCAGCCTACGCACTGTAAAATTTGCTCAGCCATACTGTGCTTGTCTCTTCATTTAGAAAAAAAAACTTTATATGAAACAAATGCCCTAAATAAAGAGATTTACCATTCAACTGTTTTTATTGTGATGAGCTATATAGTTATCCTAATGTGGTGGTATTCATGTTGAAATATTCTCATTTGTTTTGCTTTGCAACATTGCTGAGCGCCCTCAATGGTCCCTCTTTTCCAATATATCTTGACGATACATGAGATTCATAGCATTTTGTAGACAGCTACATAACAGTTTTTGTGTCTTGCAATGGCTAGGTTTTGAATAAGAAACCCAAAGTGAGCTTGATAGCTGACAACAACAATTTAATGCTTTCTCACGACAATAGGTAGCCTGCGACAATCACTTGAAGTAGTGATATGTATCTTTCTCTTTCTAACTTTCGTATATAACTTGTTCTTGTACTGTCTGTGGACATGCAGGAGATAGAGAATTATCAATACTTGATGGAGGATATGACAGTGCTCCCTGACATTACATTTCTGTGCCTGTCTGTAATTGCAAATGGACATTTCTTTGGCGCCAGCTCATTCCATGCTCTCAGATTGTGTACTGGTATAAGAAGACTGATGCTGCTATTTTCTGCTCATACTGGCTCGAAGGTAAAAGCTATCCTTTTGAATGGGGCTAAATCTAGCCCTTGTTTATTTTTTTATTCCTTCTAGTCACAAAAAAAGAAAAGAAAAAGAAGTGGCATTTGGGAGTCTTTGCATCTCCCTTCTGCCGTGCTAAGGCGTAAAGGCGGTGCATATCTGTGGTAAATATATGGCCTATTGATGTCCTAATAACGACACTTTAATCTTTAGTTTCAACTGAGTGATATATTATTTGGGCCTAAGTAGATGGTTTTGTAGTTGCTGTCATCTTTCAGCCAATTTGAAGTATGTGGCATTGGTCAGAAAGCTGACTGTGTTGTACTCTTGTTGAGTTGCAGTATTTTTCCGTAACTCTATAAATAGTTAAAGAGATAATATGGCAGTGGACAAGAGTTGACTTCACTTTAGATATTTTTCCTTTGAAAAATAAATGTTCCTTGCATCCATTGAAAATCTTCTCGAATTTGGGTTACTGGTTGCATGTTAATATGCTATGGTGGTACGCGGGAATATTGTAATTTTCTATAAGAAAATATGACCTAGTTGATGACATGACATATCCAAAAAAATCAAGGAATCTGTCAAATTAATACTTTGTTTTTATCATCGAGAATCAGTTAACCTTATTATGTTGGTATGCTCCTTGTGTCAGGCACAAACTGTATGCCCATTAGGTTGTATGTGTCATCAGCCAGCAGAGTGGGAAACTGAGGAACTCTCATTGTGTAAAACCCCGGATTTTCATAGAAAACCCGAATCCTGTACCATCGCGATAGCCCCTGGATCGGTGGCTATCGCGTACGTAACGTCTCACGGACGGATAAACAAAGTCATACATCGCATCTCATAAAGATCGAGTACATTAATTTATTACAAGTCCATTATGGAGTACATCATTACAAGCCTCTTGGCGAATCGAGTGAAAGTTCTACGCAACGGTAGCTATCTCATCGAAGGGTCTCCATCTTTATTCTTCCCGCCACGAGCAAACTCGAGCGAAGCGACGTATCCCTCAGTCGTACCATCCGTCGGCGTTGCAGTCGAACTCGGACTCGTACCCCGCACACCCAAAGTCTATCCCCAAGGAGTGGGATAGGTCCACGTCACCAACCGTATGCAGCTTTAAGTGACCTAACATCTAAAGGGAAAAGAGAGTGGACAAGGAAACGGCCGTGGTTTCCTAAGCGCCGCGAAGAGAGTAAAAACAAGGTATCTCCATCAATATCCCGAAACCCAAGTCTCTCAACACGGTCCGGATCTACCGGTCACCCGGAAGACCCGTCACCACCTCCTACTCTCGTCTAGGGTCGATGCGAGAACTTCCTCTCCTCGCACCTCAATGATTACAACCGGATCGACGAGGTAGATGGAGCCTCTCTCCTCTACCCGGCCGTAACCACGGCTCACCACACTCTCACCTAGCGGGGGAAGGTAGAAATCCCAAAACATGAGGATCAAGTACGTCTTCTAGGCGGTGTCCATGACCGAGGACGTGGTTATAGGTATAGATCGAACAACTGCGGAGCGTGTACACCCGTACCCATCCCGGAATGGTACCGGCCGGTGTACGGCCGACCGAGCCCATCCTACCGGCGAACTCTCGGTAGTTACGAACCCACCCTGCATCCGGCCCTCAAAGCGGTCCTCTCCGCAAGGGAAGACAAAGACCGGAACTGTGAAATGCTCCCGTGTGGCCACACGGGAGACGCTATGAGAGGGTGGTCTCACCTCCACCGCTCCCCCACGGATACCCTCTATCCCTCCTAGGCAGGTATGGTTCCGCACTTGCCGAGCTCAACTCGGCCCTATCCCCACTCTCGGCGGGGTGGTGTGTACGATGTCCTATAAACAAGTTGATCCACTCGATTTCAGACCGGGGCGAGCTCATGTCCTCCAAGCGCGCGTAAAACCCCAACACCTAGGCTCCGAAAACCGTAACAGGAGGGATGCACTGAGGAGTGCACCCCTATCCCCGATCCCAGATCGGTTGTCTCGAGCTCACCCCCGCCAAAGTACCCAAAACGCCTTCTCCTGCCGGTTTTTACCCCACACACGCCAAGAATCACTATTCCCATCCCAACTCATGCATCGCGAAGCTCGGCGTATATACACGCTCACATAAACATATATAGTAGTGGTAGGACAATCAAGGACAAGGTAAATAAAGTGGCGATGCAAGGTTCATCAACATGCATACATAAAGTAAAGCGCTAGCAATACTACTTAGCAATGCCTATTGGGTAGTTCGAGAATCGGTCGGGCGTGAACCCGGGGTCGGGTAGTCTTCCGCGGCGAAGTCGTCGGCGTAGTCGTACTCCCGGCTCGGCTCTCGGCTCCCGCTGCTCCTAATAGCGCGAAAAAAGGAAATAAATAGCGGTCCTAAAGCAACTTAAATCCAAGTAAGAGCAATTAAAACCCAAAAAGAGGCAATCTCTAGTCTAGCACGGAGTTTGGGTTTTTAGAAGATTTTACCGAAGCGTCCCCTCATCGAGAGGTGACTAAATGTGACACAAATACCGGTCCCGGGAGGTGGTAGCACATTTATTACAACAAGTGGAATCGAGTCTTTTACATCACGGCGACACAAAGGGCATGGTAGTGCCAACGCTACAAGGAACAACACAAACACTAGCGACCACACTACAATAGCAAAGGCTTCCATAGCCTCCTCGAGTACCACACCATGGAAGCTTTCGGTAGGGCCACGGGTACACGAGGCACGGTTGGGTGTAGGGCAATGACCTACTCAACGTCTTCTGGAATGTAATCGGGATCCTCCTCTCGTAAAATAGTTAGTAAAACAAAGGTGAGCACATACGTACTCAGCAAATCCAACCCCACCCACGGAGGGGCTTATAAAGCGGGAATCATGCATAAGGTATAACAAGGATCGGGTTAAGATTCATTTAGCAAACTTACACATGCGGGGATTCATTTCAAAAAGGTTTTCGCAAATCATTTTCATAACCCAAGTAACTCAAATGTTTTAGAAAAAAAAAACCATTGTGGAACTACGGACTTCCCGTCCGTCGTAGCCCGTGCACACGACCACACACTTCACCCGAGAAAACAACTCACGCCGAGAAAACATCCCGTCCCAAAACACTAGTTTTTGTGACCACACCGTGACTCGTGGACACGGCTATTCGAATAGGTTTGACACTCTGCGGAGGTTGTACATCTTTACCCACAAGTAGGGTACCGTTACACGGACACCTCGGTGCCGGTACGGATCCTATCAAAGCCATTACCCACCTTAGCTAACGCTACGAGCCACCACGGGAGCAACCAAGGGGTTATCCCACATAACCAGGGCGTACCTCACACAGAGCGTACCCCTACTCCTTGGTCTCCCGCCGCTCACCCGCACACCAGATGGCAAGTAGATTAACTAGTGGGGTTTATGCTAAGCCGTTGCCACATACAACGGTCGAGTGGTTGTACGATGATTTGGGTCAGGTGAGATGTCACGCAACCCGGTCCTTAACCGACAAGATGGACAACTCCCAACACGCTCAACCACACAGGTACGAGCTCACCCATACTCCTGACACACACGTCCATCCCGTCTATCCAGTTCTTTACTCATTTTCCAAACATATCCCCTTTTTGTTTTTAAGGCACTCACACATTTTGAAAGCACACACACATTTTTAAAGCACTCATTTAGGCCAAAACAAGGTTCAATCATAGCAATCAAGGGTGGCTATCCTACCATGTTTTGCGGTAAAACAATATGCAATTTATAAAACGGGTATAGGGTATATTTATAAAACTAGGACAGAAGCATGCATCAAAGGGGGAGGTTGAACTTGCCGTCTTCGAAGTCTTCGGGGAGTGCGGCTCGGCGTTCGGGACCTCGGGCTCCTGCTCGCAGTAGTCGGCTTCGATCTCCGGCTCGGGGTACCTTCCTCCGTCTACTCCGTCGGCTATAGCACACACACACAAGCAAGCAAGCGAGTATTAGCACACACGTTTCCGGCCGAGCTCGGGGAGGGGAAGGTAAGCGGAGAGGGGGTATTTATAAACCCTAGGGGAGGGGTGGTTTAGTGGTGTGAGGTCCGGGTCTACCGTAAAATGTCGGGTCACGGGGGGTAAGGACCTATTAGCAATTTCTACTAATGGTAAAAGGGGTGATTATGCTAATATAAACTAGGTTAGAGTCACTTTATAAATTATTTTAGGGTATAACGAGTGTTTGATCTTTAATTAGTTATTGCTCTAGGGGCTTAGTTGGAAAGGGTAAAGAGAGAGAGAGCAATGGGGCTCGGTTTGGGGAAATAAAGGGGAACAAGGGGTTTTTGGCAAATATGCCATCTTCTTCCCCCTTCCCCCCTTCGAATCGGGACGAGAGAACGAGAGGGGGGCGCGGCCGCACGGGGCCTCGGTCGGCGGGCGGGCGGCGTGCTCCGGGGTCGATGGCGGCGGGGATAGGGGGGGAAAAGAAGGAGGAGGACCGGGGCATTCCATACCCGTGCTCACCTTAGGCTAAAGGGCTCGGTGGAGGTGGCTCGACGGCGGGCAGAGGGCGGCGGCGGCGCTAATGGTGGCGGCGCGGTGGTGATTGGGAAACCGGCTCAGGGAGGCTTGCTTGCGGTGCGGTGTGGCGAGGTGGTGGTGGTGCCGGCCTTAAATAGGCGCCGAAGGTCGGTTCGGGGGGAGGGGAGATATTTTCCCGGCGAGACCGCCGGCGAGCTCGGGGAGCTTCGCGAACTCCGGCCGGCTCCTTGCGGCGACCGGCGACGCGGCCGGCTCGGTACGGGTCAACTTGTGCGGTGCGTAGCGCGGGGCGGGCTCGGCCGGTGATGGACGTGATAGCTCGAGCAGGGGGAGGGGCATTAATGGCGGCCGCGGCCCGGCGGCCGGCCGGTCACCGGCGTGCGCGGCAAGCGGGGCCGGCGGTGGCGTGCGGGCGGCGTCCCCGCCGGCCGGTGGCGTGCGGAGGTAGGGGGAGGTGCGCGCGCGCGCGGGGCCCCCGTCGGCGGTGGCGGGGCGCGGTCGGGGCGCTTGCTCGCGCGGGAGGGCGGGGGGAAAGGAGGAGAAGAGAAGAAGAAGAGAAGGAAAAGAAAAGAGGGAAAAGAAAAAGGAAGGAGAAAAAGAAAAGAGGGAAGAAGGAGAAAAAGGGAAAAGAAAAGGGAAGGAAAATAGAGAAAAGATTTTGGGAAAAAATGCGGGAAATTGTTAGGGAAGATTGGGAAAGGTTTCGCGGGGTTTTCCGGGCGTCGGCGCATTTTCCGGGACGGCGGTGATGGCGAGGCGGACCGGTCACCGGGACCGCGGCGGGCGCGGGATTCCCGGCCGGTGGCCGACCGCGACGTTGGGAAGGCGCGCGGGGGGTGCGGCCGGGGTGCGGTGCCGGCGGGAATCGCGGCACGCGCGTCGGGAGAGAGAGAGAGAGAGAGAGAGAGAGAGAGAACAGTGGCTAGGTTTTGAATGACAATTGAGCTCGGCGGATCGGTTTTTGAAATTACGCATGATTTAGTAGGTGATTTATTTAGAGCTAAAAACGCGGGCGTTACAAACCTACCCCACTTAAAATGAATCTCGTCCTCGAGATTCGGCTAAGTCTCGAATAGGTGGGGGAATTCTTTCCTCAGTGCATCCTCTCGTTCCCACGTGGCTTCTTCCACCCCGTGTCTACTCCATTGGACTCTGCACACCCGTACTTCTGACGTTCTTGTCCGCTTGACCACAGTGTCTAAGATCTTGACGGGCACCTCCTGGTACCTAAGGTCTGGCTGTAGATCGATGGTCTCCACCGGTACTCGCTTTTCTTCCGGGAACCTTCAAACATCGGCGTAGGCCGAGAGATGTGGAATACCGGGTGTATATCCGACATTTCCTCGAGTAGCTCCAGCCGATATGCTACTGCTCCGACTTTCTTGAGTACTTTATACGGGCCGATGTACCGAGGGGCCAACTTCCCGTGTACTTGAAATCTTCGAGTCCCTCGGATGGGTGAAACCTTGAGGTAGACGAAGTCTCCTGGGTTGAAGCTCGCTTCACGCCTTTTCTTGTCTGCGTAGCTCTTCTGTCGGGACTGAGCGGCTTTCAACTTTTCTCGGATATCAGCTACTCGCTCCTCGGCTTCCTTTATAAGTGCGGGCCCAACCAGGGCACGCTCTCCCACTTCGACCACATCGGGGGTGTCCCGCATTTCCTCCCGTATAGTGCTTCGAATGGCGACATGCCCGGACTTGCTTGGTAGCCGTTGTTGTAGGAAAATTCTGCGTATGGCGGGGCTCTGCTCCCAATCTTTGCCGTAAGTGAGGACGCGGGCTCTCAACATATCTTCCAAAATTTGATTCACCCTTTCGGTCCGTCCATCCGTCCGTGGGTGGTATGCGGAGGCGAAGTCTAGCTTGGTGCCCATGGCTTTGTGCAGGCTTTTCTAGAACCTAGAGGTGAACTGGGTCCCTCTATCTGAGACTATTCCGCTAGGCACTCCATGCAGCTTTACTATATTCTCTATGTAGAGTTTTGCCAACTTTTCTCCACCATAAGTGGTCCGTACGGGTAGAAAGTGAGCGACTTTAGTGAGTCGGTCCACGATCACCCATATGGAGTCATGTCCCTTACGAGTCCTTGGCAACCCTACTATGAAGTCCATACCTATCTCGTCCCACTTCCATGCGGGATTGGTAAAGGTTGCAACGATCCTGCGGCTTCGATGTTCGGCTTTGATCCTTCGACAAGTGTCACGGTGGGTGACGAACCGTGCAATGTCCGCCTTCATCCCATTCCACCGGTACTTCGCTTTAAGTCCATGTACATCTTGGTGGATCCCGGGTGAATGGAGTATCTTGCCGAGTTGTGTGCCTCATCCATGATGGTCGTCGGAAATCTCCACCTTCGGGCACGCATATCCTGTTCTTGTACCATAGGGTGCCTTGGTCATCTACCCCGAAGTCGGGGGCCTTGTTCTCTCGGTATGCTTGCGGATCCGCATCGGATCCTCGTCGGCTTCTTGGGCCTTCGGATCTTCTCTTCTAGGGTAGGTCGAACACTCGGTGGCGGACGTAGCCTTGGGGGACGATGTGTACGTTGAGTCGGGCCATCTCTTCTTGCAACCGGGCACTCTTGGGTGCCGCCTTCTCATAGGTTTTCGGCTTAGGGCATCTGCTACTACATTGGCCTTCCCCGGGTGGTAGTGAATCTCTAGATTATAGTCCTTGACTAGCTCTAGCCATCTTCTCTGCCTTAGGTTTAGGTCGGGCTGGGTGAAGATGTACTTTAGACTCTTGTGGTCTGTGTAGATTTCACACTTGTTCCCGATCAGATAGTGTCTCCAGATCTTCAGGGCATGCACTACGGCTGCAAACTCCAGATCATGGGTGGGATAATTCTGCTCATGGGGTTTGAGGCGACGGGGAGGCATATGCCACTACCTTCCCATCTTGCATGAGAACACATCCCAACCCTTGTCGGGAGGCGTCGCAATACACGACAAAGTCCCGTTGAATGTCGGCGGGGGTCGGACGACGGGGGCGTGGTCAACCTCTTCTTCAACTCTTGGAAACTTCTCTCGCAGGCCTCGGTCCAGTTAAACTTCTTCTCTTTCTTGAGCAGTTCAGTCATGGGTCGGGCGATCTTGGAGAATCCCTCGATAAATCTCCGTAGTACCGGCTAAACCTAGGAAACTCCCGATCTCACTCACGTTGGTTGGGCTACGCCGGTTGGAGACTCGTCTCAACTTTCCCGGGGTCTACGACTACTCCTTCTACGGTTAATATATGCCCAAGGAAGGATATTTTCTCTAGCCAAAATTCACACTTGCTGAACTTGGCGTATAGCTTGTGTGCCCTTAACTTTCCCAGTACTACTCGAAGATGTTGTTCATGCTCCTCCACGCTCTTGGAATAAACAAGTATGTCGTCAATGAAGACCACGACAAACTTGTCCGGCTCTTCCATGAACACCTTATTCATGAGGTTCATGAAGTATGCTGGTGCATTGGTTAGTCCAAAGGACATCACCGTGAACTCATACTGCTCGTAGCGAGTGACAAAGACGGTCTTGGGGATGTCACTTTCCCTAATCATGAGCTGGTGGTACCCTGATCTTAGATCCACCTTCGAGAAATACTTGGCTCCCTTTAGTTGGTCAAACAGGTCATCTATTTTGGGAAGAGGGTAATTGTTTTTAATAGTGACCTCGTTCAGCGAGCGATAGTCCACGCACATCCTCATGCTCTTATCCTTCTTCTCCACGAAAAGCACTGGGGCTCCCCATGGTGATGAACTTGGTCTGATGAACCCACTTCGCTGGAGCTCTGCTAGCTGCTTCTTTAATTCTGCCAACTCAGGGGCTGCCATCCTATAGGGTCTCTTGGCTATGGGAGAGGTTCCAGGGATAAGGTCGATTACGAACTCTATATCCCTGTCTGGTGGCATTCCAGGGAGTTCTTCGGGGAACACATCTGGGTATTCTCGTACTACTCGGGACATCTTCTATGGACTTGGCTTCTATGTTGAAAACCATTATATCCGGTCGTGTCCCCGGGTGTGGCGGGTCACTTGTATCCCGTCCGGGTTGGTCGGGTGTACTACTTTATCGGCGCGGCTTATGAGGCCATGGTGTTGGCTTAACCACTCCATACCAAGGATCACATCTATCCCTTTGGATTTCGGTACTACCAGGTCTGCTAGGAACTCTACCCCACTTAAAATAATCCTTACCGGGGGCATCCCGAGTTGACACTTAATGTCACCTCCGGGGCGTTCGAGTTATTAGGGGTGCTTTGAGTAGTACCTGCGGGTATGCTATGCTTTTCCACAAAGCTTGAGGATATGAATGAGTGCGATGCTCCCGAATCGAATAGTATGGTAGCCAAAACTGAGCTGACCAGGAACTCACCGAGTACTACGCCTTGTGCTTCCTGCGCCTCCTGCGCATTGATGTGATTAACCCGGGCTCGTCCATACGCCGCTAGCGGGGCTGCCTCATCTGCTGGTTGCTGTTGTTGTTGCCGAAGTTATTGTTGCTGCGCACCGGCATGCGGTTGGCTCCTGACACCAGCGGCCTTGGCCCGTTCACCGAGTTGGAGTAGGTGGTGGTGGTTGGCTTTTTAGCGTACGGGAAGTTGGCGATGAAGTGCCCGGTTTCTCGGCAGTTGAAACACACTCGGGAGCTGTTGTTGTTGTTGGTAGTGATGCGGTCGGTGTTGTTCGTGGGGGCTTCATGGCACTCGGTTGTAGGAGGGCTTGAAGGCGGGCTGCGGGGGCTTGCGAGCTCGTGGCTTGGGTTTGGGTCCCGTCGCATAGGAGCTTGGAACCTGGACATGGGGTGTCCAAAGTTTCTCGGCCTCTGGGACCGCTCTTGCTGCTTGGCCTTGTGTTCCATGAACTTGCGCTTGTTTTCCTTCTTTTCCTCGGCCTTTTCTCTTTCCGTGAGGATTGCCATGTTCATAAGGGTATTAAAGTCCGGGTAAATGCGAGGAGTCGGCGGTGTCCTCGGTTCGGAGTCGGCCCCTTCTTGAACATCTCTTGCTTTTTGGAGTCTTTATCCACCTCCTCGGGGGCATAGCGTGCCGGCTCTATGAAGCGGTACGTGTATTCCTCCACGGACATGTTGCCTTGGCGGAGTTCGCGGAACTCGTCCCCCGCCTTCCGCTTCAAGGTGTGGCTTCCGGGATGTGGTAGCGACGAACTCCTCCACGAATTCATCCCATGTGATGGCGGAGGGATCCTTGGCGGCGGCGCGGTAATTTTCCCACCGAGGCTAGGGCTCGTCCGGTGAGTCGATGAGTGCCGGGGAGAACCTTGTCATGGTCCTCGCGAGATGGAGGGGCTCCGGTTCCCTCGGGATGGCTCTCGGCCAATCGTCGGCGTCCAAAGGATTCACCGACCCGCTAAAGGTGGGCGGCTTAGTCCCGAGGAACTCGATCGGCTTCTCATTCATGCTCATGGCACGGGGTCTTGGGCGGTTGATGGCATTGAAGATAGCCTCCATCGGGACGATCCGGTTGGCTAAGACTTGAGCCAAGTCAATAGGAGGGGGTGGTGGTGGCGGGACCACGTTCTCTCCTCCATCTTCATTTTGGTTAACCTCCTGGTCGTGGAGGTGCTCCCTCCGATCGGCTTGCGATCCCTCGGCGTCCGACCAGGTGGGTCCCGACGGGCGCACGGAAACCATATGTAAAGAAGCGGGTTTCTAAGAGATCTAGTTTTATGTGATGTTTAAGTGGATTATAACGGATTTCTTTTTGAAAAGGCGGGGTTTATTCGCCGGTAAGCACACAACGAGCACATAGCAAACAAGCAAGCACAAACAAGTTTTTATTACAAACCAGCGAGGAGGATACATCCCGACTACGCGGACACACTACATGACTAAGGGCTAAGGGCGCGACTTGGACCGGTACGGCTTCATTCCCTGGGTCTTGGGGCACACTACTCGCGAGGGGAGCTGTCTTCTGGGGTCGAGTGTTCTTCCAGCGGAATAAGCAACTCGTCATCGTTTCCGCCTTCGGGGTCTCCGTTTTCCTGAGGCTGTGCTGCGGCTTCAGTGGTAGCTGTTGGGGGTTCGGTGACTGCTGGTGGTGCTGGTGGAACTTCTATGGTTCCTCCCCATCCTACAAGGGGTGTTCCCAGCAGGACTTGAGCTTCCCCAATGGCTGGAACGGGTGTTCCGCCGTGGGTCCATTCTTGCATGCGTTGGTCCTGGATCCTTCGAGGCTTTCTCGGGCAACGGCTTCACCGCTTATGGCCGCCGCGGTCCTCGCTTCGGCTTGAGCCACTCGGACTTGGTGCATCCGCACTCGTGACTTCGGCTTGCTCGGCCCGCCGATCTGTTCCCTCAAGTGTCCGGCTCCGGTCATCAAAGAGCTTGTCCGGGGGGAGACAAGGTAGGCAACTACGTGGTATAGCGAGGTCTTCTTGGTGGCGGCGTCGCTCCGGGTTCCTCATGCGGGCTTGCCAAGCGGGGTCCCGATGGCGGGAGGGAAGTACCTCATCGGTGTTGGGACGAGGTGCTCTTCGTAGATTCGGCACAGGTAGCGGAGGGCTTTTCTGAGGGCCAAAGGATAGGTATCCCGGTGTCGAAACCCCGTGGCGGTCACGCGCCACGGCTCGATGTTGGTGTGGCGGTTGCTTCTAGCGACGGAGAGGACCACTCTACGGCGAAGAGTGCCGAGTTGTTCGTACTCTCTCGCGTAGTACCTAGGGCGCTCGGTGATACCAAGGCGCTCCGGGGAGTTGATGAGCGAGCGAGCAAAACCGGGCTCCTCCCGGCACACGCCTTGGGTCCATCCATCTTCCGCCATCTGAAAACAAAGGTAGAGTTGAACAGGTTGTGGTGGGGTACAAGAGATGGATAACTTTATTTAGTAGGAAGGTTGGGGTACATCCTTCGGGGTACACTTATTATTACTAGGACTCGACTTCTAGCCTAACACTCTAGTCTTATCCTCATGGTGACTCTCCCTCTAGCTGGATACGGCGCTTCTTTAGTGGAAGATCTTGTTCCAGTATCTCATCTTCAGTCTGGGTCCCTTTGTCCCAGTGGGTTTCTTCGGGTTCATTCTCTTCTGCTCGGCTCCTTCATCTCTCGCTTCTTCGCTCCTTTAGTTCATCCCATAGGGCTTTATGGGCCAACGGCGTGCGCTCTCTTTCCCGAGGTATTCTTGCTTTGTGTTGTGTAGTTCAACTCGCTATGGTTGTCTTCACCCTTTCTAGTTCTATCCTCTCGTTCGCTCTTTCCTCCCCGTCGATCTGTTGCTTCGATTCTTTGGGCTTGTTCCGATAAAGGTGGTCTAGGCCTCGAGGTATATGGATAGGTGGGAAAGCGCCTCTTCTAAGTCTTCTTCCTCTCGTTCCAAACCTCTCATGCGATCGATCCACGAGCGTCCTCTTCCTCCGGAGGGTGGAAAGAATCCCATTGGAGTCCTTCGGAGGTGCTGTCTATAAACCACTCGTAGCTGACGCAGGGCCTTCCGAGCAGCCTTGGGGTAGGTGTCGGCAAAGCGAAAACCGGTGGCGTTGACGAACCATGGCTCTATGTCGGGGTAAAGCGTGCTTCTTCCCACAAAGATCAGCAGCTTACACCGAAGGGTGCCGAAATGTTCGTACTCCGGTAGACGAACTCTGGCGGATCCCTTACTCCAACGTGCTCTAGGCTGAGTAGCAACAGGTTAGGGAGGCCAGGCTGGACGGGGCAAATTCCTCCGTTCCACTCGGGGTTAGGCATCTGGAAACAGACAAGAATCAAGGTAAGGATTTGGACAAAGGTGAGCTTAGCAAAGGAAAGGTTAGAGAGGGCCAGAGGAGGTCTCATATCCTAGGGGTCATGTCCTACGGCCAACCTACGGCTGCGATACACACCGAAGCGTCCCCTCATCGAGAGGTGACTAAATGTGACACAAATACCGGTCCCGGGAGGCCGGTAGCACATTTATTACAACGGGTGGAATCGAGTCTTTTACATCACGGCGACACAAAGGGCACGGTAGTGCCAACGCTACAAGGAACAACACAAACGCTAGCGACCACACTACAATAGCAAAGGCTTCCATAGCCTCCTCGAGTACCACACCATGGAAGCTTTCGGTAGGGCCACGGGTACACGAGCACGGTTGGGTGTAGGGCAATGACCTACTCAACGTCTTCGGAATGTAATCGGGATCCTCCTCTCGTAAAATAGTTAGTAAAACAAAGGTGAGCACATACGTACTCGGCAAATCCAACCCCACCCACGGAGGGGCTTATAAGCAGAATCATGCATAAGGTATAACAAGGATCTGGTTATGGTTCATTTACAAACTTACTCATGCAGGGGTTCATATCAAAAAGGTTTTCACAAATCATTTTCATAACCCAAGTAACTCAAATGTTTTAGGAAAAACCACTGTGGAACTACCGGACTTCCCGTCCGTCGTAGCCCAGGCACACAGCCACACATTTCACCCAGAAAACAACTCACGCTAGAAAACATCCCGTCCCAAAACACTAGTTTTTGTGACCACACCGTGACTCGTCCAATACCGTGGACACGGCTATTCGAATAGGTTTGACACTCTGCAGAGGTTGTACATCTTTACCCACAAGTAGGGTACCGTTACACGGACACCTCAGTGCCGGTACGGATCCTATCAAAGCCATTACCCACCTTAGCTAACGCTACGAGCCACCACGGAAGCAACCAAGGGGTTATCCCACATAACCAGGGCGTACCTCACACAGAGCGTACCCCTACTCCTTGGTCTCCCGCTGCTCACCCGCACACCAGATGGCAAGTAGATTAACTAGTGGGGTTTATGCTAAGCCGTTGCCACATACAACGGTCGAGTGGTTGTACGATGATTTGGGTCAGGTGAGATGTCACGCAACCCGGTCCTTAACCGACAAGATGGACAACTCCCAACACGCTCAACCACACAGGTACGAGCTCACCCATACTCCTGACACACACGTCCACCCCGTCTACCCAGTTCTTTACTCATTTTCCAAACATATCCCCTTTTTGTTTTTAAGGCACTCACACATTTTGAAAGCACACACACATTTTTAAAGCACTCGTTTAGGCCAAAACAAGGTTCAATCATAGCAATCAAGGGTGGCTATCCTACCATGTTTTGCAGTAAAACAATATGCAATTTATAAAACGGGTATAGGGTATATTTATAAAACTAGGACGGAAGCATGCATCAAAGGGGGAGGTTGAACTTGCCGTCTTCGAAGTCTTCGGGGAGTGCACCGCTCGGCGTTCGGGACCTCGGGCTCCTGCTCGCAGTAGTCGGCTTCGATCTCCGGCTCGGGGTACCTTCCTCCGTCTACTCCGTCGGCTATAGCGCACACACACAAGCAAGCAAGCGGTATTAGCACACACGTTTCGCCGAGCTCGGGGAGGGGAAGGTAAGCGGAGAGGGGGTATTTATAAACCCTAGGGGAGGGGTGGTTTAGTGGTGTGAGGTCCGGGTCTACCGTAAAATGTCGGGTCACGGGGGGTAAGGACCTATTAGCGATTTCTACTAATGGTAAAAGGGGTGATTATGCTAATATAAACTAGGTTAGAGTCACTTTATAAATTATTTTAGGGTATAACGGTGTTTGATCTTTAATTAGTTATTGCTCTAGGGGCTTAGTTGGAAAGGGTAAAGAGAGAGAGAGCAATGGGGCTCGGTTTGGGGAAATAAAGGGGAACGGGGGGGTTTTTAGCAAATATGCCATCTTCTTCCCCCTTCCCCCCTTCGAATCGGGACGAGAGAACGAGGGGGGGGGGGGGCGCGGCCGCACGGGGCCTCGGTCGGCGGCGGGCGGCGTGCTCCCGGGGTCGATGGCGGACGGGGATAGAGGGAAAAGAGGGAGGAGGACCAGGGCATTCCATACCCGTGCCCACCTTAGGCTAAAGGGCTCGGTGGAGGTGGCTCGACGGCGGGCAGAGGGCGGCGGCGGCGCTAATGGTGGCGGCGCGGTGGTGATAGGGAAACCGGCTCAGGGAGGCTTGCTTGAGGTGCGGTGTGGCGAGGTGGTGGTGGTGCCAGCCTTAAATAGGCGGCGGAGGTCGGTTCGGGGGAGGGGAGATATTTTTCCCGGCGAGACCGCCGGCGAGCTCGGGGAGCTTCGCGAACTCCGGCCGGCTCCTTGCGGCGACCGGTGACGCGACGGCTCGGTACGGGTCAACTTGTGCAGTGCGTAGCGCGGTGCGGTGCTCGGCCGGTGGTGGACGTGATAGCTCGAGCGGGGGGGAGGGGCATTAGTGGTGGACGCGGCACGGCGGCCCGGCCGGTCCCGCCGGCGTGCGCGGCAAGCGGGGCCGGCGGTGGCGTGCGGGCGGCGTCCTCGCCGGCCGGTGGCGTGCGAGAGGTAGGGGAGGTGCCGGCGCGCGCGGGCCCCGGTCGGCGGTGGCGGGCGCCGGTGGGGCGGCTTTGCTCGCGCGGGAGGCGAGGGGAAATGAGGAGAAGAGAGAAGAAGAAGAGAAGGAAAAGAAAAGAGGGGAAAAAGAAAAAGGAAAGGAGAAAAAGAAAAGAGGGAAGAAGGAGAGAAAGGGAAAAGAAAAGGGAAGGAAAATAGAGAAAAGATTTTGGGAAAAATCCGGGAAATTGCTAGGGAAGTTTGGGAAAGGTTTCGCGGGGTTTTCCGGGCGTCGGCGCATTTTCCGGGACAGCGGTGATGGCGAGGCGGACCGGTCACCGGGACCGCGGCGTGCGCGGGATTCCCGGCCGGTGGCCGACCGCGACGTTGGGAAGGCGCGCGGGGGGTGCGGCCGGGGTGCGGTGCGGCGGGGAATCGCGGCACGCGCGTCGGGGAGAGAGGGGGAGAGAGAGAGAGAGAGAGAACGGTGGCTAGGTTTTGAATGACAATTGAGCTCGGCGGATCGGTTTTTGAAATTACGCATGATTTAGTAGGTGATTTATTTAGAGCTAAAAACGCGGGCGTTACATTTTCGAAGAAGTTTCATATTTTTCGGAGTTAAAACGGATTTATTATGAATTTCCAAAGATAAAATACATTTCGAAATTAAAATAAGCATATACAATATTGCGGACTCTTAGCTAGCTACGGGGGTAGCTCCACCGGCTCAACCCCGGCTTTAAGCTAGCTGCGGGCGGCTACGGCCGCCGAGGTGGCTGCCACGCCGGCGGCTTTAAGCCGGCGGCGGCTCGTGTGGCCGGCCATGCGGCGCCCGCGTGGCGCGGCGCGCGGCGGATCCCGGGGTGGATCCCGCGCGCGCGCGGCCGTGCGGCGCCCGTGTGGCCTCTGGCCGTGGTTGGCCGGGCGCACGGGATCCCCCCCGGATCCCCCGCGGTCACGCGTGCGTGTGCGCGTCCGTGTGCGAGCTAAACCCCAGGGCTATCCTCTTCTGCGCGTACGGTGCTCGACGGAATGTCCGTGACGGGCGGCGGCGCGGCGGCGGCTCGCCGGCGGCGCGGCGCGCTCGGCCGGCCAACGGTGGCCGGGACTTGGACGTGGGACAACAAGGCTCAAACTTGGCCCCAATCGTGGACGGCCTCGGCCAAAGATGGACGGCGGCGGCAAGACGAGGAGCGACGGCGGCGGGCGCGGGCGGCGGCGCGGTGAGGGTCGCCGGCGACGGCGCCCGCCGGCGCCCGGCGTTCTTTCTGCCGGTTGCGCAAGGGTCCTAACGACGCAAAGACACCTAAAGCCGGGGCCTTTTTCTCCCTAGGTCGCTGGAACAGTCCCCGCCCGCCGTGGCGGAGCTCCGGTTGGTGGCGGTGCGCGGTGCGAGCACAGTTCCGGCCACGGGGTGGCTTGGCGTGCGTGCGCACCGTGACCAGGGGGTCGTGGCGGTCGTGTCGCCGGGCTTGCGTGGGTGGCGTGGTGCTCGTGCGCGTGTGGAACGGGGGTCGAGCGGCCCGGCGGCGCGGCGCTGCGGAGCACGACGGCGGCGTGACACGCGTCGGCGACGTGAGGATGGCGCGGGGTCGAGAAAAGGAAACGGCGGCGCGTGTGCGTGTTTGCGGCGACGGCGGCGGTGGCACACACGCACAAGATTGCGACCCGGCCGGCACGAAGGACGGCATCACCGGCGGCGGCGCGGCGGCAAGAGCGGCACGGTGCGATCACGAAGCGCCTCGGCTCGAAGGCCGGGTCGACCACGAGAGGGTGAGGAAGCTTCGCCTCACCTTGGTGGCCACGGGCCGACGTGCGGGCGGCGGTGAAGCGGGGGGCGGAGCGAGAGGAAGCGAGGGCGTCGCGGTTCTTGGCTTCGCGGCGTCCTCGGGCCCCCGCGTGCGGTCCCCCGGCTTCGCGAGGTAGGCGGCGGGCGGCGGTGGGCCTCGGGCCTTCTTCTCCCCTCCTCCTCCTCCTCCTTCTCCCGGCGGGCGGTGGCGAGTGGAGCGGGGAGGACTCCCCGTGGCGGCTAGGGTTGGGGGGCGCCCGAGGCGCGACGGCGGCCTTCTTATAGGGCATGGCGGGGCGCGGGACGCGTGGACCGGCGCGGATGGCTCCGGCGGGCTCGGACGGGCGCCGGGCGGGTAGGGGCGGCGCGGAAGGCCGTGGCGACGTCGCAAAAGGGGAAAAGAGAAGGGGTGACGGGAGGAAGAAGAGGTGACGCCGAGGGCGACGTCACGCGGGCCCCACGGCGGCGACCGGCGCGGGCGCGGTAGGTGGTAAGCGGGCCGGCGTTGGGCGGGCCGCGGTGGGATGGAAAGGGAAGAGGAGGGAGTGTCGCGACGCGCGGGGAAGAGAGAGATGGGGGTGACCCAACGGACTTTGAGAGCTTGGGCTCGCGGCCCCGAAGCAACCCCCTTTCCCTTTTCTAATTTCTTCCAATCCCCTTTCTAATTCAGATTCAAATTTGAATGCAGATTCAAATTTGAAATCCCACTCAGATAAATTCCAAATAAAACCAAAAGAACTCCAAGTTTCTCACACTAACATTTTTATATTTCCTAGGAATTTCATTTAGCTCAAAATACATCTAGAAACTAAAGGAGAGAAATGGAAGACATCCTTAATGAAGTTGACATTCACTCCCATGATTCATCGAAAATTTTAAATCCACATTTTTATTAATTAACGTTCCTCAATAAATTTGAGGGATGTTACAGGACTCCCCCCCTCACAAGAATCTCGTCCTCGAGATTAAGAAGTTACCTCCGCTTCGAAGAGATGAGGGTATTTCTCCCTCAACGCTGACTCCTTCTCCCATGTAGCTTCGCGCTCGGAGTGGTTACTCCATAACACCTTGCAGAAACGCGTGGTGGTGTTCCTGGTCGACTTCTCCGCCCAGTCCGAGATCCGAACCGGGTACTCCAAGTACTCCAGGGTTTCTCGGACGTCGAGCGCCTGAGCGGGCACTCTCTTCTCGACGACCACACACTTCCGAAGTTGGGAAACATGGAACACGGTGCACTCCCGTAAGCTCCGGAGGTAGCTCGAGTCCGTAAGCCACCTTCCCTACCTTACTCACAATAGGGTAGGGCCCAACGTACCTAGGGGACGGCCTTCCCTCGATGTGGAACCTCTTCGTGCCTCGGAGAGGTGACACCTTCAAGTAGACGTGATCCCCTACTTCAAACGAGACATCCTTTCGTTTCGCGTCGGCATAGCTCTTCCGCTCGCTCCGAGCTATCTTCGGGTTCTCCCCGACCTTGGCGACATTTTCCTCGGCCTCAACAATGGTGGCGGGACCGAAAAGGTTCGCTCCCCCACCTCGGACCACATCAACGGTGTCCGACACTTTTCGTCGTACGGGGCCTCGAAAGGAGCCATCTTCAAGGCGGCACCGGTAGCCGTTGTTGTATGAGAACTCGGCATAAGATAGACTCTTTTCCCAATCGGACCCATAGGTCAACACACAAGCTCTCAGCAGGTCCTCGAGTACTTGATTCACCCTCTCTGTCTGACCGTCTGTTTGTGGGTGAAACGCTGTGCTGTAGTTCAGCTGGGTACCCATGGAAGCGTGCAAACTTTTCCCGGGCGAAGCGATGAGCGGGGCCCTCTGTCTGACACAATGCTCCTCGGAGACCCATGGAGCTTTAGGATATTGTCTACATACAGTTCCGCAAGTCGGCTTACGCGGTAGTCCGCCCTAACGGGTAAGAAATGTGCTACCTTGGTCAGCCGATCAACAATTACCCATATGGAGTCATGCCCTTTCTGCGTGCGCGGCAACCACACAATGAAGTCCATAGCGATATCATCCCACTTCCACGTGGGTATCTCAAGTGGTTGCAGCGAGGCCGGCGGGCCTCTCGGTGTTCGGCCTTCACTCGCCGACACGTGTCACATCGAGCGACGTACTCGCAATATCTTCCCTCATCTTTTCCCACCGAATCGTACCTTCAAGTCCTTGTACATCTTGGTACAGCCGGGGTGGATCGAGTATCGAGAATCGTGGGCCTCTTTATGGATCGAGTCCCGAATCTCCTTGTCCCGAGGCACGCAGATGCGGTCCTTCGGCCACGGCGTACTTCGTTCGTCGAGGCGATAGTCACCGCTTTGCCATTCTCCATTAGGCGTTTGACCTCTTGAATCTCCGGGCACTCCTTCGAGCTTGTCGGATTTGGTCTTCGAGTGTGTATTTCACCCGCAACCGGTTCAACTCGCCCTCCTCTACAATCTCTAAGCTCGGCTTCTCCGGCTCTTCATGCAAGGCTGGTTGTTCCTCTCGCACCACCGGGTTGCTGCGGTAGTGCTTGCGGCTCGGAGCGTCGGCCACGACGTTTGCCTTACCGGGGTGGTAGTGAATGCTCGGGTCGTAGTCCTTGATCAGCTCTAGCCATCTCCTTTGCCTCGGAGTTCAACTCCGACCGAGTGAAGATATACTTCGGACTCTTGTGGTCGGTATATATGTCGCACTTGTTCCCCATCGGATAGTGCCTCCATATCTTCAATGCATGAATGACATCGGCTAACTCGAGGTCGTGTGTAGGGTAGTGCTCCTCATGCTTCCTTTGTCGTCGAGAGGCGTAGGCCACTACCTTGCCTCCTTGCATTAACACGCGGCCGAGTCCTTGTCTCGACGCGTCACGGACACCACGAAGTCCTTGCTCGCATCGGGTAGGGTCGAACCGGGGTAGTGGTGAGACGAGTTTTGAGCTCTTGGAAGGCGGCTTCACACTTGTCCGACCACACATACGGCGTGTTGCTCTTCAACAGGTTCTGTCATGGGCTTGGAGATTTTTGAGAAGTTCTCGATGAATCGGCGGTAGTATCCGGCCAAGCCGAGAAACCCGCGGATCTCTGTCACGGACTTCGGTGACCGCCACTTGGACACCGCCTCAATCTTGCTCGGATCTACCGCAACTCCTTTGGCGACAACACATGACCCGAAACACGACTTCCTCCATCCGGAACTCACACTTGCCGAACTTGGCGTACAACCGATCTTCGTCCGAGCTTCCCCAACGACGACCCTCGGGTGCTCCTCGTGCTCTTTCGTCGTGCGGGAGTAGACCAGTATATCGTCAATGAAGACGACGACACACTTATCAACTCATCCATGAAGACCTTGTTCATCATGTTCATGAAGTATGCCGGGGCATTGGTCGGGCCAAACGACACGACTGTGTACTCATACCGCCCATACGGGTCACGAATGCCGTCTTGTGGATGTCCTCCGGGAGGATCTTCATCTGGTGATAACCCGACCGAAGATCAATCTTGCTGAAGTACTTGGCTTGCCTCAGCTGATCCATCAAATCATCAATCCTGGGCAGTGGGTACTTGTTCTTGATGGTTACCGCGTTCAGGGCGCGGTAATCGACGCACAGACGATGTGTCCCGTCCTTCTTCGGTACGAATAGCGCCGGTGAACCCCAGGGTGAAGCACTTGGCCGAATGTACCCTTTCTTGAGTAGCGAGTCTAGCTCCTTCAACGGTTTCGACTCAACCTCGCGCCATACGGTGCGGACTGCGAGCTATCGGCCCCGTTCCCGCACCGGGTTAATCACGAACTCCACGTCACGATCGGGGAGGCAACCGGGCAACTCCTCCGGAAACACATCCTCATACTCACGGACCACCGGTACATCGATATGGCCTTCGTGTGAAGGTCGTACACGGCCGGTATGTCTCGAGACTTCATCGGCTCGAAGGTGACCCTTGTTCCGTCGGGGTGTAGTAGTGTCACCAGCCTCGGCGAAGTGGAGATGACACCTTTGTGGGCAGTGATCCAATCCATTCCCAGTATCACGTCGATACCATGGGAAGGCAGCACGGTAAGATCCCCATAGAATGTGTGACCTTGGATGACCACTTCCACTCCTTTGCACAGCAGGGTGCATCGGATATCCCCGAGTGGAGAGCTCGTGATGATAGGCATCGTTCGGGTGGTTGTAGGGAGGGAAAGTTTATTCACGAACCGAGAAGTGATATAGGACCCGGTTGCACCGGTGTCGAAGAGAACCAGAGCAGAAGTACCACAAACCAAAAACTTACCGATCACGACGTCGGGGGCATCGGCAGCCTCGTCCTCAGTGAGGTGGTTCAGCCTCCCACGGCCGGCGGCCGGGGCGGCGCGGCCGAGGAGGTCGGCCTCCTGGAGCGAGTGCCCTCGCGGGGGTAGCGGCGGCCTTCTTGTCGGGGCACTCGAAGGACTTGTGGCACGGCTTGCCACACGCGAAGCGGTGACGGTGAAGCCTCTGCGGCGGGTCTCGCGGTGCTCGGTGGTGCACGAGTGTAGCCTCCCGGTCTGCTCGGGGGTAGCCGGGGTTCCTCCCTCCGGGGAACGGGCTACGTCCACTTCCTCCGAAGCCACGCCCGGGCCGGTTGTGCCCGGGCGGTAGCTCCCCCTCAAGGCATGTTGCTCCGTCCGCTTCGCGGCTCCGGAAGGATCGGTCGGTCGATCCCGATCTCCCATCCTCTTCTTGCCCCTCATGCGTTCCTCGTGGCCCCTCCTCTCGTCCTCGACCGCGATGGCGCGGTTGACGAGATGACGCGAGGGACTTGTGCTCACTTGCCTTCGGCGCACGGCGAAGGCCGTGGTGGAGGCCTCGCGGCAGAACCGAAGCTGCTTCTTCGGTCGGTGTTGGTGTCGTCGGGGGCGTACCGCATCATCTTCATGAAGTGACGCTCGTACTCCTCGACCCTCATCGCACCCCGAGTCATGGTGCGGAACTCCCGCGCCTTCGGACCGGCGGCTCATCGGGAAGGTGCGCTCGCGGAACGCCTCGCGAGAACTCCGGCCGAGGTGATGAAAGCCGGGTTCGGGTGGGTGGCGGTGTAGTTGTCCCACCGGGCCTTGGCGGGACCCTCCGACGGGTGCGCGGCGATAGCGATGCACTCCTCGTCGGAGCGAGACGGTGAGGTTGAGCTTGGTCTCGATCACCCTCGGCCCGGTCGTCGGCCTCGAGTGGGTCATCCGAGTAGGCGAAGGTGGGGGCCTTCGGGCGGATGAACCTCTCGATCTTCCTCGTGAGGTCCCTCGTCTGCGGAGCGACGCGGTTCCCACCGTTGCTACGGTGCTCCATGGCCTCCGCCATCCTCTCGCATCGACCGAGTCCGGAGCGCCATCACTTCCACCAAGTTAGGTGGGGGTGGTGGTGGCGGGTCCGACTCGGCCGGTCTTGCTCGTTGCTCCTTGCTCAACCTCGGCCTCGGGGTTCTCGGGCGGTGGTGGCGGTGCTCCGTCACCTCGGGCCCTAGCCCCCAAAGCTCCTCCACGCGAGGGGTGGACGGCCACGGCCACGACCGCGCCCACGCCCTCGCCGGGCTTCTTCGTCGGCCAGCCGCCTCCTCGAGGCGGGCTATCGGCCCGGTTGGAGCGGCGGATCGACATCCTTCTGAAAACATAAGGAAAAAGGGAAAGACTTACGCACGTCACTCACCAACTCACACATGAGCCTTTAGCAAACAAGAAAATAGTTCTAAGTATAACCTACACTCAAGTGGAAGAAGCATTAAGACACAAATAACACCATTAAGATCCAAGCACACATCAAACATGATTATTACACTTGCTCCCCTGAGGCTGACTCAAACCTTGGGGTAGCAGCAACAAGTCAACGATCTAATACATCGGTACACTCTCAAAAGGGTAGTGTCTACATGGTGTGGCATGACTCTCTTCATGCACCGGAACATGCTCGCGGCTGCATGGAACATCTCATGGAAACTACTAGCATAAAACACTACTCTAGGTCATGCCCCCGCTCGGCCCTCTCTACTCGGTGCGTGCCCTGTGGTACGTGACGGGGTAGCGGTCCTCGGTGGGGTAGTCCGGCGGAAAGATCCGGGACACCAAGGCGTGAGCCTCTCGAACCTCCTCGGTCTCGACGGGGGTCGGCAGACGGGCCATCGGGCACAGGTGAAGCTTGAGGCGTGACTGGTGCAGCTCGAAGGTCTCGGTGCGAATCTCACGCTGAGACTCGGGGGGTAGCTCTCCGTTGAGCTCGAAGAGCTCGTCCACGCGAAGCGAGTCGGCGTCCTCCCAAGTCCTCCTCAGTCTCTCGGCCTTGTCTCTCAGGTAGACGGCCGTGCGCGTGAGCCACGCGATGTTGGCGACGTTGTCCGCTCGGCTCTTCTCCGGCCTTCTCCACCTTGAGCCGCTCACACCCGAGCGGGTGAGCGCGCACCGTGAGCGGGTCGTCCTTGCGCTCGAGCTTGTCCTTCACCTGTTCGACTCGCGGTCGGCCGCGTAGGTCCTCCTTGGCGTGCGGCATCCCTTCCCCGGGTGTCCACCCCTCTCTCTCTCCGGCGCAAGCGGAGACGGGGGTCGCGCGGTCGAGGCTCAACTCGAGCCGGCGAACACGGTGGCGTAGAGCGGTGTTCTCTCTCTCCGGCTCGGCACGGGCGGGGCCGGTACCGGAGCGCGTCGATGGTGGCGTCCCCGACCCGGCCGTAGAGGGTACGTGACTCGTCCTCCGGTCGCGCGCGCGTACTTGTCGAGGTCGACCAAGTAGGCCGCGTCTCCACCGGGGTCTCGTCGGTCTCGTGGAAGGGAGCAGCGTCGACGTCGTCTCCGGATCCCCTCGTACGAAGGAACTCCGTCCACGAGCGGTGCGAGGCGCTAGTAGTCCCGGGGGTAGCGGCCGAAGAGTCCCGGTCTCGAAGGAGGCGCGGTCGTGCGAGTAGGCGGTCCGGGGCATGGCGGCGGCGACGTCCGGCGCGGTCGCGACGGTGAGTGCGGCGCGCGCGACCTCTCCCTTGAACCCGGGGAGACTCGGGTGAGGGAGCACAGCGACCGTGCAGAGCACCATCCGCCCAATCACGGCGGGTACGTACTCGGCGCGGTACGTGATGTAGGTCGGAGGGACTCCAAGCCTGAGAAGGGCCCTCTCCATTCAGTGGCAGATCGCCCCGCACGTCTCGGGGGTGATCTCCGCGACCTAGTGCTCCATCTCCTGTGAAACGCAAGAAATTTACGTCGGCGCGGGTGAGTAAGAAGTTTTCAAAGAGGGAACGAGTTTTATAACATAGCTCAAGGGTATAACTATAAAGGTAGAGCGTATAGAGTCCTATTTTTATCGACCTTTCCTAGGGATACGTGCTACGGTCAAGCATGGCTCGGTACCACCTCGTAAAACCCCGGATTTTCATAGAAAACCCGAATCCCGTACCATCGCGATAGCCCCCGGATCGGTGGCTATCGCGTACGTAACGTCTCACGGACGGATACACAAAGTCATACATCGCATCTCATAAAGATCGTAGTACATTAATTTATTACAAGTCCATTATGGAGTACATCATTACAAGCCTCTTGGCTGAATCGAGTGAAAGTTCTACGCAACGGTAGCTATCTCATCGAAGGGTCTCCATCTTTATTCTTCCCGCCACGAGCAAACTCGAGCGAAGCGACGTATCCCTCGGCCGTACCATCCGTCGGCGTTGCGGTCGAACTCGAACTCGTACCACCGCACACCCAAAGTCTATCCCCAAGGAGTGGGATAGGTCCACGTCACCAACCGTATGCGGCTTTAAGTGGCCTAACATCTAAAGGGAAAAGAGAATGGACAAGGAAACGGCCGTGGTTTCCTAAGCTACCGAACAGAGTAAAAACAAGGTATCTCCATCAATATCCCGAAACCCAAGTCTCTCAACACGGTCGGATCCACCGGTCACCCGAAGACCCGTCACCACCTCCTACTCCTCGTCTAGTGTCGATGCGAGAACTTCCTCTCCTCGCACCTCAATGATTACAACCGGATCGACGAGGTAGATGGAGCCTCTCTCCTCTACCCGCCGTAACCACGGCTCACCACACTCTCACCCTGCGGGGGAAGGTAGAAATCCCAAAACATGAGGATCAAGTACGTCTTCTAGGCGGTGTCCATGACCGAGGACGCGGCTATAGCTATAGATCGAACAACTCTGCAGAGCGTGTACACCCGTACCCATCCCGAATGGTACCCGCCGGTGTACGGCCGACCGAGCCCATCCTACGGCGAACTCTCGGTAGTTACGAACCCACCCCTCGCATCCGGCCCTCAAAGAGGTCCTCTCCGCATGAAGACAAAGACCGGAAGCGTGAAATGCTCCCGTGTGGCCACACGGGAGACGCTCCGAGAGGGTGATCTCACCTCCACCGCTCCCCCACGGATACCCTCTATCCTTCCTAGGCGGTATGGTTCCGCACTTGCCGAGCTCAACTCGGCCCTATCCCCACTCTCGGCGGGGTGGTGTGTACGATGTCCTATAAACAAGTTGATCCACTCGATTTCGCACCGGGGCGAGCTCATGTCCTCCAAGCGCGCGTAAAACCCCAACACCTAGGCTCCGAAAACCATAACGGGAGGGATGCACCGAGGAGTGCACCCCTATCCCCGATCCCGGATCGGTTGTTTCGAGCTCACCCCCGCCAAAGTACCCAAAACGCCTTCTCCCGCCGGTTTTTACCCCACACACGCCAAGAACCACTACTCCCATCCCAACGCATGCATCGCGAAGCTCGGCGTATATACACGCTCACATAAACATATATAGTAGTGGTAGGACAATCAAGGACGGGGGTAAATAAAGTGGCGAGTGCAAGGTTCATCAACATGCATACATAAGGTAAAGCGCTAGCAATACTACTCGGCAATGCCTATTGGGTAGTTCGAATCGGTCGGGCGTGAACCCGGGGTCGGGTAGTCTTCCGCGGCGAAGTCGTCGGCGTAGTCGTACTCCCGGCTCGGCTCTCCGACTCCCGCCGCTCCTAATAGCGCGAAAAAGGAAATAAATAGCGGTCCTAAAGCAACTTAAATCCAAGTAAGAGCAATTAAAACCCAAAAAGAGGCAATCTCTAGTCTAGCACGGAGTTTGGGTTTTTAGAAGATTTTCGAAGAAGTTTCATATTTTTCGGAGTTAAAACGGATTTATTATGAATTTCCAAAGATAAAATACATTTACGAAATTAAAATACGCATATACAATATTGCGTACTCTTAGCTAGCTACGGGGTAGCTCCACCGGCTCAACCCCGGCTTTAAGCTAGGCGGCAGGATGGCTACGGCCCGCCGAGGTGGCCGCCACGCCGCGGCGGCTTTAAGCCGCCGGCGGCTCGCGTGGCCGGCCACGCGGCGCCGCGTGGCGCGCGCGCGCGGCGGATCCCGGGGTGGATCCTGCGGCGCGCGGCCGTGCGGCGCCCGTGTGTCCCGGGCCGTGGTTGGCCGGCGCACGGGATCCCCCCCGAATCCCCCGCGGTCACGCGTGCGTGTGCGCGTCCGTGTGCGAGCTAAACCCCGGGGGCTTTCCCCTTCGCACGTACGGTGCTCGACGGAAAGTCCGTGACGGCGGCGGCGGCGCGGCGGCGGCTCGCCGGCGGCGAGGCGCGCTCGGCCGGGCCAACAGGTGACCGGGACTTTGACGAGGGACAACAAGGCTCAATCTTGGCCCCAATCGTGGACGGCCTTGGCCAAAGATGGGCGGCCGGCGGCAAGACGAGGGAGCGACGGCGGCGGGCGCGGGCGGCGGCGCGGTGAGGGTCGCCGGCGGCGGCGCAACCGGCGCCCGGCGTTCTTTGCCGGTTGCGCAAGGGTCCTAACGACGCAAAGACACCTAAAGCCGGGGCCTTTTCCCCCTAGGTCGGCCGGAACGGTCCCCGCCGCCGTGGCGAGCTCCGGTCGCGTGGCGGCGCGCGGTGCGAGCACGGCTCCGGCCACGGGGGTGGCTTTGCGTGCGTGCGCACCGTGACCAGGGGGTCGTGGCGGTCGTGTCGCCGGGCTTGCGTGGGTGGCGGGCGCTCGTGCGCGTGTGGAACGGGGTCGAGCGAGGGCGGCGGCGCGGCGCTCCGGGAGCACGACGGCGGCGTGACGCGCGTCGGCGACGTGAGGATGGCGCGGGGTCGAAAAGGGAAACGGCGGCGCGTGTGCGTGTTTGTGGCGACGGCGGCGGTGGCACCCGCATAAGATTGCGACCCGGCCGGCACGAAGGCCGGCATCACCGGCGGCGCGCGGCGGCAAGAGCGGCACGGTGCGATCACGAAGCGCCTCGGCTCGAAGGCCGGGTCGACCACAGAGGGGTGAGGGAGCTTCGCCTCACCTTGGTGGCCACGGGCCGACGTGCGGGCGGCGGTGAAGCGGGGGCGGAGCGAGAGGAAGCGAGGGCGTCGCGGTTCTTGGCTTCGCGGCGTCCTCGGGCTCCCACGTGCGGTCCCCCGGCTTCGCGAGGTAGGCGGCGGGCGGCGGTGGGCCTCGGGCCTTCTTCTCCCATCCTCCTCCTCCTTCTTCTCCCGGCGGGCGGTGGCGAGTGGAGCGGGGAGGACTCCCCGTGGCGGCTAGGGTTGGGGGTCGCACGAGGCGCGGCGGCGGCCTTCTTATAGGGCATGGCGGGGCGCGGGACGCGTGGACGGCGCGGATGGCTCCGGCGGGCTCGGACGGGCGCCGGGCGGGTAGGGCGGCGCGGAAGGGCGTGGCGACGTCGCAAAAGGGGAAAAGAGAAGGGGTGACGGGAGGAAGAAGAGGTGACGCCGAGGGCGACGTCACGCGGGCCCCCCGGCGGCGACCCGGCGCGGGCGCGGTAGGTGGTAAGCGGGCCGGCGTTGGGCCGGGCCGCGGTGGGCCGGAAAGGGAAGAGGAGGGGGTGTCGCGACGCGCGGGGAAAAAGAGAAGGGGGTGGCCCAACGGACTTCGAGACCTTGGGCTCGCGGCCCAGAAGCAACCCCCCTTTCCCTTTTCTAATTTCTTCCAATCCCCTTTCTAATTCAGATTCAAATTTGAATGCAGATTCAAATTTGAAATTCCACTCAAATAAATTCCAAATAAAACCAAAAGAACTCCAAGTTTCTCACACTAACATTTTTATATTTCCTAGGAATTTCATTTAGCTCAAAATACATCTAGGAACTAACGGAGAGAAATGGAAGACATCCTTAATGAAGTTGACATTCACCCCAATGATTCATCGAAAATTTTAAATCCACATTTTTATTAATTAACGTTCCTCAATAAATTTGAGGGATGTTACACATTGAATCACCTTGAAGAAGTTGAAATCCGTCACCTGAGAGGATCTGAACTTGAAGTTGCTTTTGTAAAGCGGTTATTCAGTTGGGCGACAGTGCTAAAACAGATTAAAGTAACCTTCTACTATTTTATCCCTGAAATCAAGGCCAAGGAATTGTATCAAATGTTTTGGAGCTTCTGTAGGCCAGGAATATGCATGACATGTTACATATTTGGGGAATTTAGAGAGGTAGCATATGTGCCTGAAGACTAGTGCACCAGGTTGTTAGTTCAAGTTTAAGCACTTTGTGGTTTGTGTTTTCTCAGTATGAACTCCACTGCGTGTGAGCTGTGAAATGCTACCAGATCTTTATTTTGTTAATTTATCATGTGATTCCTTGCTCCTGTTTGCTGTTTAATATTTTACAAACATAAACAATCTCACGGTAATTTTGGAGCACTGATAAAATATTTTCGCAAATGTAAAATGCAAAACCTGACCTGTTCCGTACGCAGATAAGACTGTGGGCCTCTGATATTTTGGCAAAAAAAAAATCAATGATATAGAGAAAATATGGTTACACGGGAGCTGCAAAAGCAACATAGCTCCACCTAAAGCCTCTGAACTGTAGGTATGATGGACAGAGAATATAAATTGAGAAACACTAGGATCCTTGTTTTAAAATCTCGTGATCATCATTAATGGCTTTTGTCCTCTTATATTCAGAACCAGTCTCATTTTCACGTTTCACAGAGAAGTCGCCGTGTAGCAGAAACTCTAGCACCAGAAAGGGCACAATACCGCGCTGCTTCTAGTTATGGCTAAAAGTTGCCACTACATCTAAGCTAGCTGCTCAAGTTAAAATAGACATTCAGAAAGGAAAGTTGACAATAGCGAGTGCATTCAGAACACGAAAGATTTTATTTCGTATTGTAAAAGGTACACACTTTCAACAAGCGGAAGTTTCTCTTATTGCGTGACCCACGCGGATTACAAGGGCTCTTTTCCTCAAGTGCTTGCCTGCTTGGTTGCAAATTCAGATTAGGCGACAGAACTTTCTGTCTGTGGTTTACACGGCGACTGCTAAAAACAGCTAAAACTTAGCGAGGGTTGGCGGCACCCATACGTAGCCGTGGGTCTGCACATACCCCATCCTCCTGCTCATCTCATCAGCCTCCTGTGGCCCTCGTGTTCCCGGTTCGTATGGAACGGACTTTACCTTGCCAGCATCGATGTCGTGAAGCAAAGGAGTGAAGATCTCCCATGCAGCCTGAGAGGAACAAATACTGTCACATTCGGCTATTTACAAGGGAGCCCATTTCAAAGGAAGTACATATGTATGGAAAATCACAAACCCTCAGTTCATCTCGGCGAACAAAGTGCTGCTGATCACCTCTTATCCTGTAAAAAGATACATCGGTATAGGTAAATTGATCATGGTTCAGGTAATCTTTCTTCTGAAACTCGCAGATAACTGAATGTGTTGAAAACAAATTTGGCACTAGGATGGAGCAGCACATACGTGTCCAAGATAAGACGCTCATATGCTTCTGGGATTTTTACATCTTGGTACCGCATCCCGTAGGATAGATCCAGTTCGCTTTGTTCAGTTGCCATTTCCAGTCCAGGTTTCTTGACCTACACAAATTCATGCAGTTCACATAGACTGTCAAGCAATCTGTTCATCTTTTTCCCTTGAAAAACATGAAACAAATAAGTGTTAGAGTTTGCAAAAGTAAATGCACGTACAGTTAACTTCATATACATGGCTTCTGATGGCTGAAGGCGTATAACAAACTCATTCCTTCCTTGTTTCTTGCCTATACCAGGGTAAAAGAGAGCATGAAGCATAAGTTCCGAACAGTACAAACAGACAATTTTAAATGAAAATTTTGTCATTCAAACAAAATCACTCAAATTAGTAATAACAAGGTAAATTAAGTTCTCAGGGAGTATGAGTAAATAACCGTTAGAAGCATTTGCAGGAACATACTTAACAACAATACATTTAAAAATGAGAAAAGAATTTAGCACATACATCTAAAAATATCACCAGGAGCATCCTTGAATTGCACACGTATCTCCGCCTTCCTAGAATTTAGAGCTTTACCAGCCTTGAGAATGAATGGAACTCCTGTACGACACAGATATTGCAGGTCTTCAGTACGAAAATAAACATTCCAGTATTCAGAAGTATGAAAATTTGGTCATTCAAACAAAATCACTCAAATTAGTGATAGCAAGGTAAATCAAATCTCGGCAACGTGGAGGTCTAGTTAAGGAAGTCTGCAGAACTCGACATGGAGATTTAAAATAAATAAATAACTCATCAAGTAATATTTACCCTCCCATCTTTCATTGTGTACTCTCAGTACAACAGATGCATAGGTAGGGGTGTTGGAGTCATCTGGCACAGTAGGGTCATCCTTGTAGCCATCATATTGTCCAATGACTACCTCTTCATGCTTTATAGGCTCCACTGATTGCAGAACCTGGCATTGTGTAGTAAAAAACCAAAAATGAATGCATTTGCAACTAACAAGCAACAAAAATGATGTATGACACAGGATTAATAAATTAAAATCACATCAAGGAAGTGTCTAGATGCCAGTTTCTTGTCAGTTGATAACGTAGAAGGATGAAATAAGTAAGGACCTTGACTTTTTCATCTCTAATGTGCTCGGGTTTAAGAGAGACTGGCTTTTCCATAGCCACCAAACAGAAGACCTGCAATTTATAGCAACAGTCATACCAGAGCTCTTGATTCCACAATATAACATCATTAAAGCTACGGCAAATTGTAATGAACTAATGATAGGTATCTACTGTGTCCATTCAGAAGATTTAGCATTCAACGGTGATGAAATAAAATATTAATCATACTACTGAAGGATCATGTATTAAGTACTAGCTGTTCTAATACTATAGATTCAAATCATAGTAAAAGTCAATGTCTGATAAATGCTTCCAAAATTATTTCAAACGAAAGAAGGAAAAAGTCCATGAGGATATCCTTACCTGCAACAAATGATTCTGAATGATATCACGAATGATACTGTATCAACAAAAAGCAAGTCAGATACTCGGACTGTAAGAAGACAAATAGCAGCACATGAAAGCTGTTTAAGTGATAAATAAGAATGATAGTGCTTCTTTGCTCTCTCAAAAAAATACAGTTAGTAGTATAGTAGGTAGTGCAAGATGGTCACAAGAAAGCAAAAAGGAAAAGAATTTCGGTCTTCTAAGGCCAGAGCAATATACAATTTGCAGTTAGTGTTTTTTTTTTCAGAAGTATAAAGTCACATGATCAGCTGACCTATTGACCAGAGGTGCACCATTTACAATACAGAAAGTATAGAACAGATGTTTATAACTTGAGTTTCAGTTACAGGCTTACAGCCATATGTGCCTTCTGGCTACTGCTCAGAACAAATGCGTATGCAAAGAACAACCATGAACCGTGTAAGAATGCAGTTGCTTCCAACATACCCATATTGATCAAAATATCCTCCACGTCCCTCAGTTCCAAAGTCCTCCTTAAATACAATCTGCGGAATTGATGTATTATTTGCAAGCATATATATTTGGCATAATCATCACAGGAAAATTTCCAGCTTTCTGACATTGACTTTGCACAACATTTCAGAAAAGAAAACTGACAAAAAATCGGATCAACTTGGAAACTTCAACTTATGATTTGTAAAGAAAAAGTGCTCCAAGCACCTAGAGAAGAGTCTTACCTGTACGTTAGCAATATTATCACGATTCCAGAGAGGCAAAAATAGGCGGTTTGCAAAACGAAGCACGAGCTGAAAATATGGCAATGTGAGATACAGTTGCATGTAGGATGGCTATAGAGTTCACTATAAGTCACATAGTTTACCAAGTTTTGGACCAGCTCTTTTCCTAGATAGTGGTCAATTCTGTAGAGTTGTTCTTCTTCAAACAGCTTTCCAAGTTCGGTACTCAGTTTCTCTGCAGAGTCCAAATCCTTTCCAAAGGGCTTTTCAACAATAACTCTTGTCCAACCAGCGTGTGAAGCTGAAAGTGCAACATGAATTGATTATTGATATCACAAATTTCAGCAAAGGTGCACAAGAACGGGGCAACATAAGATTGTATGATAAAACTCCAAATTAGGGCATTGGATTTGGTTATCTTTCTTAGTTAAATGTGAAAAATTGATGCCGCGCGGTTTGGGTGCTTCTAGAAGAGGCAAAAAACTACAGACCAATGCATGTGTATGGGCTAGAAGAGGCAAAAAACTACAGACCAATGCATGTGTATGGACTTTCAAAGGAATGATCTACTTGAATATGTGAACAACATTTTGTTTTACTTTTCATCAGCCTCAGTGAAAGAGTAATGCAGAGAAACAAGGGTGGAAAGTGGTAGGGAATTATTCTGCTGAGAGGTTGAACAACTCTTGACAGGGAGAAAAAAATTGCAACTTTGCATGTTCCAACTCCCAACAAGCTGGGTAAACAATAAAGAAGAAAAAAAATGGTTCTTTATTTCCAAATAACAACAACAAAGCCTTTTAGTCCCAGACAAGGCAACATATCTAGTGGAAACCAATCTCTTCGTGCAAATTATGGAAACTTCAATCTCAACCTTGGATCAACATCGTGTGGCCCAGATTGAAGTTTCCATAGTTTGCATGGAGAGGTTGGTTTCCACTAGATATGTTGCCAGGCAAGTTAGGGCAGGCTAGAAATGAAACACAAAATGAGCCAGCCACCAACAAGAACGGAAAAAACTTATAAAAATATAAAAAGACATCAATACGGCTAACTATCGGTTCTTTATTTCCAAACAATCAAATATTTTTGCTACACTAAAAGCTATCTAATAAACAGTTTAGAGTAACTTACATGGATTCATGCAATATGATCTTATCATTTTGCATACAGATGGGTAGACTGATGGAGGCAATGCCAAATAAAACAGTCTGCGATAGCTTCCCGATTCATTGCTTTTTGATGTTTCATACTCAGAGATTGCCTTGTTTAATAACTCAAATCCTTCCCCACTATCATAGGAACCACTAACATATTTAATCTGTACAAAAATTCAACATGATTACAGAAGTTGAACATTTAAGGATTCAGGAGCTATACACAATTATATTAGAAACTTACTAGCTGCAAAAATTGAGAAAGATGTTCATCTGAACCTTTGAGGTATCTGCAGCAGTAGAGCATTTATATATTCAGATAGAGAAAGAATGACAGAATATTTCAATCATGCTAAAAATTGGTGGAAATAGGAAGGAACCCATCATACTGCTCAATAATCTTGTTATAAAGTTCTTGTATAATTCAAGGAATGAATCTTACCCACGGATGCGTTCTCTTAATCCATCATCAGAAAGATTTGTTCTGGCATACCCAAATATATGGACTTCTTCAGATTGCAGAAATCCCTGTAGATATCAACACAGCAGCGGCAAGTAAGATTCACAAGTTTGTACATGTGTAAAACAAAGAAACTTATATGTACATATTATATTTATATATACGAAATGCAAATACATTATGTATGATGTTCTTGTATTTTCGGTTCTTCTGTGCTGATATATTCAAAAACAGATGGATCAACCTATGCACTTGTTTTCTACTGTTGTAGCAGAAATTTAGAGTTCCTTGGGGCTTTATATTTAATATGTAAAAAACTGCTAGTGCGTTTACATTACCTGCTGAAAAAGGTGAAAGAGTGCTGGGAAAGTTTTCTTCTTAGCAAGGTCTCCAGAAGCACCTAGTACAACAATGGACAAGCAACCAGACTCTGAAGATAGTTCAAGGTCCTTGAAACTTGATAGAGAGCCAAAGCTATTTTCCCCAGAAAATGGGGAAGATACAGACGACCGTCCTGACATGATAAACTGTGTTGTTTCCTTCTTTCTTCAGATAAAAACCTAAGAAGGTTGAGAAGGTACAAGTAAGATTAATTACAGTTTAGGTCATGAAGGAAAGGCAGTTCCAAAACATTTCTAAGCAACACCACTAAGCTCTTGTTATTGGCAGTCAGTTTATACTGAAAGTGCTACTTTAGAAAAAGTATGATTCTAAACAATTTTTTAAGCAAAGAATTCCAGTAAAGTGTTTTAAAAATAATTCTATTAAAGTTTGTCCTCTAATATACCAGAGATTATGAATACTAGGATGCTGCTACGACTTTACAGAATCTAGTTAGGAAAACTATCTTTTATAAGAGGAATCAATTGAACAGACCTTCATCGTATTTAGGGGAACTGAAATCAATTCAATTGAATAATGCTAAGTGCAAGCGAGTTCAAACCAGTCGTGTATTGGGCAGTAAACATCTTTCTTGTAAAGTGTTTGTCATGCTAAGAAAACACAAGGTGAATGTGGCACTTATATAGGCTTTGAAGAGTCAAACAAGTCGACATTATAGTAAAATGTTTTCTATCTGAAGTCAAAATACAAAACTATACAAGTACAACTTAGTTTCCATACTGATTTGATTGTTACAATTCGTCAGTTGATTTTGAGATAATTGCATGAGTCATGCACTCATGCCTACAATCTGTGATAAAAATATAAAATGTTCTGCTGATGAGAGGCACGAAAGTCACTACACGAGAACAACTCAAAAGGCATCTTTCACAAGATACTTTAAATAGCAAAATAAACTAATTACCTTAGAAAGAGGTGAGAAGATGACGAGATCTAGGCACCTCTGATTACAAGATTAAAAGTAGTTGATTTAATTAAAAAAAATAACCATCCCCAACTACTCCCTAGGAACAGAGCATCCCAAAGAACCATCGAACAAACAATCGCCGAAGACAAACTGAACGATCTCTATCTCAGGCAGTTATTTCCAGGAAAGGGTACTTCTAATTATGAAGAAATTAAGCGCAACTCTGAAGCGACGACAGATCCGCAGAGACATAAAACAGCAGGGAACGGCAAACGCCATCCCTGCCGCCCGCAAGAACGCGATTCTTCGTAACCGGAATGGACGGGCGCTTACCCGGCTGCAAGAAAACCTCCGGCGATCAGCCAAGAACGCCGAACAGGAGGATCGCAGCGGCTGCTATGGCTGTTAATTGGCTACGGTGAGGCGCGGCGCGGCGCGGAGCAGAGCAGCCAACCACTGGTGAGATTTGACTTCGCAAGGGGAGGTGGATAGAGGGAGAGGGATTTATAATGGTGGATCGCACTCGCTTCCCTTTTCCCTCCGCCGCTTTTATACCCGCCGACTCGCGCCGCGGCCGCCCGGCGGCCTCTCCGTCCAGTGTCTACCGGCTTTGTTGACCCGACCTGCCCTCGCCGTCTAGGCGGCTAACTCCCTCACCGTCTAGGCGGCTAACTTCCACACCACCAACCCTGCGCTGTTGATAGATACTCTACTCTGCTAAAAATGTTCTGAAATTGAAGAATTGCAAGGGCTTATGTGGCAAAAGGGGCGTGGCACTGCTGATTTGTAGAGAATCCAAAGAATGGAAGAATAGCACTATCGTTGTTATTATTATTATTTACTCCCTCAGTTTCAAATTACAAATTATAAATTGTTTTTTCTTTACTAAATTCTTAGATGTTGTGCATTTAGATATATGCCATGTCTAAATGCATAATAATATATATATGAATCTAAAAATTTGAGATGATTTATAATTTGAAACGGATGGAATATTAAAACAGAATAGAGTTGCCCGTACAAAGGCTCTTCGTTTGTAGCGCGCGTGATGATGGTATTTTCAATCCGACACAATGCGAAGCTGAGCTTTATTCTTAAAAAAAATGCGAAGCTGAGCTTGATTACAACACAAGAATTGTGGATCTTATTTACGATAATCATCACATATTTTCTTGATTTTTCACGCGCACTAGATGGTAGCAGATCTAATGCTTAATCACTATTGTTAAAAAATGGTTAATCAGTATGCTTGTATATTAAAACATTTTGACAAGAAATTTTTTCATTATATGCTTAGAGCAACTCCAACATATCCTTCAAATTATTTTCCATCACTAAAAGAATAGAAAAAACGAGAAACATAAGTTCCAACAAGCTCGGTAAACTGCCGGATCAGAATCACCCTTGCCATTTCTCCGCCTTGCGCTCGCGACATTTGGCGAGCTCGGCCGCCTCGGAAGAGCTTCGGATCATGTGCCATCGATCCCTCCCGGCTTCCTCCTCTCGCCTCCTCCTCGCCGCCCAGCCTCGCACGCGCGCAGTCGCAACCTGTGTCGTCGGAGTCAAGAGCCACCACCGCCTGTCGCCCGATTCACCGGCGTGAAGCCCCACCAGAGCAAGTCGGCCCTGCCACGAGCTATCCTCATCGTGAAATGACCACTGTAGTGCCTCCATGGCCGGAGGTCGAGCCGTCCATCACTCGAGTCTGCTGCCGATTCCTGCTGCTAAAGTCTTCCCCCGTCGCTGATAAGCACCGATGAGGACATCTTCCTCCACTATTACCTGTTGGCAAAGACGCAACATAAATAGACCATGTGGCCCCGTTGTAGTCGGGCGGCGACCGTGTGAGCCTCATTATCCCACCTTGCTTAGCTTGGGAGGAGGAAGCCACCTTAAATGGGAGAGCCACCCTTCCCCTAATGGACTAGTCTTTTGGGGCGATTGGGCCTTTCCCTGAGGGGTGCGTCGAAGGACGGTGCTAAGTTTGCATCGAAATTCGGGCGCTGAGGCCAAACTGCGTAATAGGTGCATCGGGCTTAACATAAATCCAATCCCACCTGGGCCGGACTCATCAAGCACACGTCTGTGATCCGCTTCAACTCCTTTCTGCGCCTCAGCCGAGCTCACAGTCGCCCGGAGCCCCGACAATTGGAACGTCGGGAGCTCTTGTACGTCCGCCATGGCTAGAGCCCGCCGCGATGCAGAGGGCAAGGGCCGAAGCTGCTCACGCCACTGGTCGAGAGGGAGGAGTGAGCACCGCAAACAGAGAAGCCAAAGTGGGAGGAAAGGACTGACGCCGAGGAAGGGGTCGATGTCCCTGGGGAGGACAGACTGGCCGGAAGGAGGTCGTGGGAAGGAGGGAGAAAGGATAAGGTGGGGGAAGGAATGTGGGTCCCGCGTGTCTATGAGTGGTTGGTGGGATTTGAAAAATAAAAAATAGCTTGGATGTTATATCACTTCATAAAATTATATTTTTATTTATTCTTACAAAGGGCTAAATTTCTAAATTTAGATATTAAAATTAAAAAGGTTGTTAGAGTTGCTCTAGAGTTATCCTCCCTTACTCTTTTTTTTTCAATGTACGTTTCTCCTCATTATATGTTGTTTTAATTTTTCTAATTTCATAAATATTATTATGTATATAGATGCACACTACATTTAAGTGTATAGTAAAAACTATGATTCTGCAAAAGTTCAACCGTTGTAGTAGATGGAGGGGGGGATAAATAACATTGTATTTGGACCTTAGGAAGTGCTTTTAGCTTTGTGATACCGGAGAGCACGACCTTTCAGTGACAAGACAAAGACCAAAACCTGTAATATTGCTGCAGACAAAAAAAAGATTTGTTGAGGTGAAGAGCCTCAAGTTTTTTTTATTAACAAGAAGTAACTTTTTTCGGATCTATTGGTACGATCATACAGTACTACTAGTACCACTTAACTCCTGTAACTAACTACGGAGTAAGCTAGAGATCTGTGCACGAAAATGAAGGCAACTGGCTTACCCTGGTGTCAACATCGTAAAAAAAACACGAGAGAACTGTGGTGGAAAAGAAATATCATATGATAAATAAGCATGTGCGCGTACTCCATGTTGGTAGTAAAACCACGAGACAGAGGCACATTTGGGGCACTAAAAAGTAAAACCCATCACTCCACGTCAGCAAAAATAAACACTAGAAATCATCTCCTACAATGGTACGAAGTTCAAGACAATACATGTAGCGACATATTCTCCTACAATGACATGCGGGGCTGCGACGGCGCAAGACTCCAGCGAGGTCTTCCCAACGGTGATTTTGCTAGGTCCTGCGGTCCATCCTACGTGGACCATTGGGACTGCCATTACCCACCAGCTTATCATGTGATTAGCGGCTGAGATGACCCACGCGACACGTATGGCTCAGTGTCTATTTTAAAAGCTTGTTCTTCCATTCGCGTCGGTGCGCGCTTATATCCATACGCACACCGAGGATCGGAGTTCAACTTGAAATAATTCTAGGCTATTTCGTTGCACAACACTGAAGCAACCCGATCTCCGCAAAACAACTTCAATTCCTCCATTTCGTTTCCGCCACCGAAGGTGAGAACAGTATGGACTCCGGTTACTACTTGCGGCCTGTTCTCTCGCCAGCAATCCGGTCAGCGAGGAGAACGGGCCTGTCGACGACTGACTGACTGTTCGGAGATGGTTCAGAGTTGAGACGACGCGGGTAGAGTCCTCCATTTTCTTCAAACTTCCGAGGGACGGTCAGATTAAAAGCGCAAGGGCCGGACCGCCGGCCGGAGCAAAGTGCTCGTTCGTGCCGCTTGACCGGAGACCTTTCTGATTTCGAACGATCTCATTCTCACCTGCGACGCGTTTTGAGTCGATCGGGTGGTGCCTCCTTTGACGACGACGAGTCGATCGCCGCATGCCCCTAGCTCACGACGATTCGCAGGAATTGACGCTTGGTTTGGTTGTTTGACCTGATAGCTTGTCGAGGTCGCTCGAATCATCAATCATGCCACGTGAAAAGGCTGGAGCAAGAATGCAAGATGCGTACAGGTCCGGGTACAGCCATTTGAACCAGACAACGAAGCACCACGGCGCGGAATTTGCCTCTGCCATGAGCGGACCATTTTTGTCCGCACAAGTGTAGATGAAGATAAAGCCACGGCCCACGGGCGCGCATTTGCATCTGATCCGACGTACGTGTTTGGATATATTTTACCCTGAAACGGTATTCTTCTTACTTGCAGGATTTACTGCTGTTTTCTTTAAAGAAAATCCCATGGTATGTACGGCGGGGCCGGTGATGGTATAAGACGGTTATAGAGCAGCAGCACGGCTAGAAGATTTTTCATGATATCGTCTTTTGTTCACTACTATTTCTTCTGTTGTTTTAAATTATAAGTCTTTTGACTTTTTAGCTTCAAGTTTGGCCGCTCATTTTATTAAAAAAAGTTGTGCATATATAATCAAATTTAAGTTATTCTTGAAGGATTTTTATTAATAAAGCAAGAGACAACAAAAATATATGATGTTTTGTATAATTTTTTTTTGATAAGGTCAAATTGAAGGTCAAAAAAGTCAAACGAACTACAATTGGGAATGAAAGGAGCCTGTCCCATAAGCGACTATTCACCTTTCTTATTTATGATTTAATTTATACCGCATAAACAATGTAAGCAAACTGTTTCCCTAATTTATATCCCATAAACTATTTGTGATTTAATTTCTTGTGTCATATTGGGAGAGATTGCATTGAAGGTTTTTTTTTTTGAATCGATGGCTCTTCCCCATTTCAATATCATGTATTCATGCAGAAAGTAGGACGAGGGGAATAACATTTCAGACTCTGCCTAACCTGACTCAAGCTAAGCAGAGTGCTACTCCAAAAGCCCTCCGCCAGGTCTCCCAGGGCTCCACACCATACAACCAAATTCACTTTTTAACTACACGAGACTGCTACTTTCCCATTATTACATCCATAGAGACTGACACATTGCTTATGTTTTTCCAATAGCTTGACGATCTATTCTTGTTCTCATTCATCGCCATCTTCATCCATGGGGTCTTCCTGAGGCGCCGATAGCATATGCACCCTCGGATGTCCTGTTATGTTGTGCCAGCAGCTTGTACGTGATCGATAGCATCACCTCAAAGCCGTTCGCCACCTGACTCTGAAATGCAGCACCAGAGAGCCCTGCCCAATATAACATGAAAGTATATGCACAACAGGGTGTTTGATTCGTTTCTTGTCGAATATAGCTTTATTTCTACATTTCTAGATAGCTCAGCACATTGCTGCATAGCCAAAATGATATACAATTTCCCCGGATGGTAGTATGTGTTGTATCCACATTTTGTATTATTGTAGATGTAAATTGTGCCTAGATATGCTCCAACCATCCCCATACACATTTAGCAACTGAACATTGGGAGAACAAGTGTTCACTGTTTAATTTTGTGGACAATATATGCAAGGTGGATCGCCCCTCCACTTTCCTTTTACCATATTATCTCTGGTCAGGATGGCATTGTTCTCCAATCGGCATGTGAATATTTTGACCTTATACGATATTTTAGCTTTCCAAATATATTTGAAATTGTTGCTGTTGTCCCCACATGTCAGGTGATCATACACTGAGCTTGTGGTAAAGGTATTTTTCCCTCCCCACCATTTAACCACATCGTCATTGTTCTGGTAACTAATTAACTAAAATTGTAAGCCATGTTTACTAACTCCAGCTGCTCAGGGAGCAATGAAGGCAATTTGGTTACTGATGATTTCAATATGGCAAGAATCGCACAGGGATATTTAAATTGACAAGATATGATATATTGACCACCTTCCAAACTATTCGCTTTTGTATATTGCAATTGCATAGTAATTAATTATTATTTAGTCATAGCTAGCTAGTGTGTACTTATGTGGATAATGAAAATGAGATAAATTGTTAAATTTCTGAATCGACAAATGTTTGTCTGACCCTTTTGAATTTTCGCTCGAGTTCTGACACTGGTGCTTGATATATTTAAATGGAGGGAGTGCCATCTACCTTACTCCTATTTGCTTGTCTAATTACTTACTTTTTTGTATATTTAATCATCATGGAAAAAACTGAAACCATGCGCATTTTGAATTTTAATCGGAGAGAGTAGTAGTGGACAAGCAGTTGACAACGTAACTTCTCCAGGGTTTATCTAATAGTGATGGCACTAATTTTTCTTTGTGTGTGTCAGTGTGTGCCGTCTCAGGTATGGTGGCGTCGCTGGAGCTGTGCGCTGGGCTGGACGGGCGCGCCGCGCCCGATCTCGCCGCCTCTAGGGCCGCCGATCTGCCCGTGGACACCATGTACGAGATCTTCCTTCGCCTCCCTGCCAAGCTGCTCTGCCGCCTGCGCGCCGTGTGCCGAACCTGGCGGTCGTTCCTCTCCGACCCGGAGTTCGCGGCCGCCCACGCCGCCGCCGCCCGCCGCCGCCTGGAGCCGCCTCTCATCATCGCTGGCTACAACGACCGCTCCTTTGAGATCAGCCTCGCCAACATCATGGATCTATCCGGCGGCATCGTCAAGCAGGCGCCTGGATGGCCACAGTGTCGTGGCCATGCCCGGCCTCAACCTCGTCTCCGTCACGAGCATCATCGACGGCAGCTTCAGATTTGTCGACCCAGCCACTGCAGCTGCGTATTACGTATGGGAAGGGGAAGAACCCATCCGGCGCGACATTGCGGACAGGTTTCTGGTCGGGCAGGTTGCGAGCACGGGGGAGTACAAGGTGCTACGGAAGGTTACGCATTCTCATGTCGGCGAATATGGGTTCCTGTATGAGGTCTGCACCCTCAGCGGCAGCCGTCCATGGTGGAGACCAGCGCAGGGCCCTCCCAACACCGTACCTTTGGCTCGTTTGAAGGAACCAGTGTGGCCATTGATGGACTTGTGTACTTCTTGATGGCGGATGTATATCTTGAGATCACACACCAAAACCCCGTCGTGCAGCGAGACTACTGGATATACTCATTTGACCTTGAGACGGAAAAGTGGAGGTCGAACATCAAGGTACCCCAAGGAATTTTTGACCTTGATAACAGTACCGCACCTCATCCCAATGGCTATCACCGCCATCAGAGTACAATACAGGTTTCGCTTGAAAACCTGAATGGGTCATTGGTTATTGTTCGTGGTCCATCTCCAAATATGGACATTTGGTTCCTCATGGACTCCGAGAAGGGCCTCTGGGTCAAGAAATACAGCATACAGATTGGTCGATGGTACTCGTAATTTTTACCCTTGGTTATGTTGGAGGAAGGGAGGATGGTCGTAGTCATACATGTATCAGGAGGCAAACAAACGATGGAAATTCACGATCCAAGAACAAACACTTTCTCAGTTGTCGCAGATACGAGCCATTACGATGTGATCAGTGTGTACACTGGAAACTTGTTGAGCTCAGAGCGGCGGCGGGGACCCACAACTAATGAGGTGAGTAACTGACTATATTGATACTATTAATTTGATTCATCATGTGTATGTATGAGATAGATTTGGGCTTGTTGTTGTATTTAAAATTCTCTAATCACTACAGTATGCCTCGCTTTCTCTGATAGTAAAATATGATTCTGGAAAGTGGAAACTGCAACTTATCCAGAAGCTGCCAATGTTTCTGATTATTGCTAATATATCTATGGATATACTAGGTGGCTTAGGATAATATAAACATTCACCTTTTGTTTAAATGGTTATGGATCTGGAGAATAGTGATGGTTCGCGGCAACAATTCCCTCCTTGGGAAGTTATGTGGTAATTGATGATGTATGAGCTCGCTACAGATGCAATCAAGGTATGGTGTATCAATTATTAGATTCAATATATATACCTAAGTGTTTTTCCTTTTTGGTTTTAAATGATGGGAGGTTAACTATTTTTGAATTAAACAGCTATGGTTGTTAATTATTGTGTTGTTGAGTCATTGGACCTATCCACTTCAAGGATTTGTGACATTTCCATTTTGAAGGTAAAGTAGGTGTGTCCACACCCTCTGGAGGTCGATGAGAAAGAAATGTGACAATTGTAAATGGATAACATCCCTTAGGAATAAGATTGTTAGATTTTGTTAGAGTGATTTTTCTATAAATAGTAACATGCTCCTAGTTCACGTGAACAAAGTGTATCAGAATGAACTTCATTCAAAGTCTTTCATTTATTTTCACTCTTCGTGCTTTTTAATGGCATAAGTTTTCCTAACGGGAGCGATGATAACTAGTTATTCCATTGATCAAAATATAGTTGCTTATATTTTACAACGAGGTCACTAAGCTCAATGAGCAGATTATAGAATAAACTAGGTAATTGGCGCGCAATGCGTGCCCAGCGCCTCTACACGAGTAAGAAAATTTAACGATATCTTAGTTGGAAAAAATAGCAGCATCATTTTCATTGTACCTGCAATATTCTCAGTGCAAAAGCTGTGGTCTAGATGCTTCACTGCGAACGTGTCGCTATAGTGTAGGCACAATCACACCTGGACTAGTGAATCATGTCTGGATTGAAAGGTTCACACTTCGACACATACCTTTCTCACTGCAGCATTTTAGCAAAACTTTACATGGAAATTAATGCAAAATCAGATAAAGGAGCCCGACCCCTGAGTTTGAGCCAATCCTAAGAAATTTAGTATATGGAACAAATGACCTCACAATAATTATAGAACAAGTGGTATTAGATTCCTCATGATCAATTCAATTTTGATTCATCCTATTTATATTGGCAACCACTTTTGTGTTGTAGAGGATCTAGATGACCGAACTCAAGTTTTAGATGACCGAACTCAGGTTTTAGAATTTACAAGAGATCATTGCAAGTTTTAAAGTTTATAAGATATCATTTATTATATGAAGGTTACACAAAATATGATTAGTGTGATGGCATTCTATTCGGATGATGTTATATCATCCAATTCTTACTCTTCTTTATTAGACATTGTCATTATATGTTTTGTGGTAGAGATACTTTTTATATTTAAACCACCGTACATACAATCATCAATGAAAAAAATATTCACCAAATATAAATATGTCAAATAAGTGAGATCGAGTCTTTAAACAGCCAGTGACATCATATAACCCATACAATTTGAAACAATTCAAATAACCACACCACAAATATTCTTCTAATCTAATTTATTTTCATGTAGTGAAGTTATTGGATAGTGTTATAAGTTAAGGACTACACAAAAGATTACAATTATAGTGGTTTTATTATATTATATTTTTATCATATCTTTTAATTGTCTTTCTTGCTTTTTCAATATACATGTACGTGTTTTATATTTTGTATACATACTTATGTTTAATCTCTCTCCTAATGAATTGGCTACCTGTTTTAAAAATATATATTTTCAAGTTTTTGTTTATCCCGACCTTTGTCGAAGATGATGAAATGCAAGTGGTTGTAATGGTACATATCACGATCATAGTAGTTTCTCGAACTTTATCATGCTCCTTTGCAATGTTCGTACATCAAATTTTTTTTCTTTTAGATAATGATACATCAAAGATCTAATGAAATGACTTGAAGGGTGGGACCTTTGAAATATATAGTGATTGGTAGGTTGCACTAGCTTTTAACTAGGCTACCTCTAACCCAGGTTAAATCAATGCAATTTTCTGATGTTTGGTTGGGTGCCTAAAGATAGCATAACTTGCTATTGGTTATTTTGGTACGCTTCACAATGTGATAATGTGATCATGTTTTCATATAGGTGAACTTACCACCCATATTCTCTCTCATTCTCTATATTATTCCCCAATCCATCTCTTTGCCGCCACCGGACAACAATAAGGCACTTCTCCGATACACCGTATGAATTCTGCCTATCATTGTACTTTCCCTCCCCAATGGTGATGATGAGCACCCACACCAACGCAAGTGTAGGTTCGTGCCTACTCTGGAGCAAAATCTCAAGCTCTAGTGCCATCAAATTGAGGTCTGGTGCTATTGAATCAAGGTCCAACACCGCCAAATCAAGGTCCAACATGGTTGAATCAAGATCCAGCATGACCAAATCAACATCCTGCATGCCTAGCTGGGACTCCACCAGCCATACGAGCACCGCTAAGCTGATGTCGCCTACCAGTAGGGATGAAAGTGGTACGGATATTATCCGTATACCATCTGACCGAAAAGTGTTAAGAACTCCAATGGTAAAGATTGTATCTGAATCTGAGCATTCAATATTCGTAATTATTTTGTACCATATTAGTATCCAGATATCTGAAGTTGGATTTCTAAGATCCAAATATGATGGATATCACTATTCAACACATCATCTACTGTTCTTAACCGAATCCGATCCGAGAATCAATTCGAGAAAGAAAAACTATATGTATTTGTATCTGCAGTATTTGTTTGTATCTGATCTGTTTTATTGCAAACTGCTGGTTACCGTGGCGCAAGGTCCTCCACGCAGGGCCATTGCTAGACGTTTTGGCATGGGCCGTCACGTGGGACCGTGTAGGCGCGATCCACTATACGGGGCTACGGCCATCGTGACACGAGGTCCTCTACATCAGATCCAAGCCAACCTCCATCTGGTTAAGGTCTACTATCGGGCAAGGGCCGCTGCCAATGGACATGTGGGCGAGGTCCGCCGCACGGGGCTGCGGTCAGACTGCGGGTGAGCTCTACCACAACCCATTGCCGCTAGCCATGCTGAAAGTGCATCTAGGCCCCTAAGTGGATTTTGGTTAATTGAATGATAACACGTTTAAAGTACTAACTTATTTGCTTAAGAATGTGAGTTAGCTTGTATTGTAATATTCATGATATAATAAGTGTTTCATATTAATGGATGAATGTTGTATGGTTCACATCAAAGAAAGCAACCAAGTGTGCGATCTCATGATATAAATGTTGATAAATACCAAGCATAAATGAAGATAACTGTTGGGGATATATTTCAAAGATGATCTCAAGTCTCTGATAATTGTGTTGGCTTGATTGCAAATGAAAGGAATCGTAAAATGGAAAATGGTAAGTTTCCCTAGAGACGATGCAATGCTTCATACGGTGATTGTAAAAGGATACAAGAATGTCTCTATATTAGATGATCCTCAGTTGAAAGCTTGCATATTCGTAGTAATTCAAGAACAAACATTTGAATTGATTTTTAAAATAAGGATTGGATTTTGAAGTACTGGTGTTTTTGCAAGGGTGAAGTAACTAGTATCCATGGGGTTTCGAAGAATCATATCCATGCATTATCGAGGGAAGCAATGAAACTCATCTATATGTTATGGTTGGCAATATGGGGTGACTTAAGGATCCAAGTTTGCATTCTTATGTTCGATGGAAGGATCTTAAGTCACTAGCTCAAGTATGGATGTGCTCAAGATAATAGGAATGTTGGAAGCCCTTAAGTGGAAAATGATTCAAGTATGACAAGACTGAAGATATACAAGCTCAAGAGGTTGCTTTGGTATTTATGAAAGGATCAAGATGTCGACGAGAGGGGGTGAATAGTCGAAACTGAAAAACACAAACTTTAAACTGCTGTCAGTCCAAAGTTCGGATTCTCCGGATATTTTTTTCAAATATTCTTGGCTTTCTGGAGTATCTGGGAAAATGTCCGGATTGTTCGGGCTTTGTATGGGTGATTTAAAACGACATAATTGAAACTTGCTCAAATGTAAATCTATGAAAATAGGTTATGTACTAAGGTGGGACAAGCCTGTTTCTCCACCAAGAACCTGCAGGAACTTCGCCGCGGAGTAGATCGACAACAACCCTAGAAATGAGCTCAAGAGGATTTCAAGCATACAACAAGAGCAACAATCACAAGGGGACACAAGGATTTGTTACCGAAGTTCAACCTCACACCTTGAGGTCTACGTCTCCATTGAGGAACACACAAAGGGTGGACCTTTATACTTAGGTCACTTTCCTCCCTTTAGCGACCACAAAAATCAAGCTAGCGTTACTACTCAATCTCGGGGTAATACAAACTTCCTTGGGCAGCCACAAATCTTTGGATGCTCCAAGGCAACGCCTAGCCAGCTATGAGCTCAAAGCTCCAAGAGTAACAAACACGAAAGTTACCAACCAAGTGAAGAATGAGGTGCTCTAGAGATGGGAAATCAGCTCACTAGCACTCTCCAAGCTCTTGCTCTCAATCCCTCCTTAAATCCCCAACAACATTCACCAAACCAAGGCCAAGGGGAGTAAAGAGAAGGAGTGAATGAGTTCTGAGTGTTGCAGGTCGAAATAGGCAAGAGAGAGATAGGAAAGGGTTGAGGAGGCCTTTATACCTCCTCACCCTGAAAAAGAGTTGTTGTTGTTCTAAGACTCGGAGTATCCGGGGTAAAACCTAAAGTTTCCTGCCTTCCAGAATCAGCACCCGAAAAGTTAACCCCGTGAATGTGTAGGTGCAAAGGTGTCTCTCACAAGTTTTGTTTGTCAACTAGAGCACCTCTTTAACTCTTGGAAGATACATTTCCTATCACTCTTTATAGTACGACGTTCCTATGACTCAATTTCAAAATATAAAATAAATAAGTCTTCATGGAACCGCCTTGTAGCATCACTTCCTTTTTGCACAGTCAATGAATACAACATGATGCCACAATATAATTTTAATTCCTACTCATACATTTGATAAATCATTAGTTACTTAAACATGTCAATAATTCACCAAAACCCACTTAGGTGGTCAATATACTCTTCAATTTACTTTTTTTCTTGAGTATAGGAATGCTACACTATCAGGAGGGATGCTCATTAGTTTCTCTATGTGAGAAAATGTCTTGAGAGAGTTCTTGAGTGATCTAACAAACCTTTTTAACCCATCCTTAGTCACTTCATCTTTTTGGTGAAGTGTTGGTGAGAAGAGCTAAAAGGACCTTGATGTCGCAACGAGGGGGGTGAATAGGCGTGATGACCAAATTAAACTTTTTCTCCCCAAACACTTGAGCTGACAGTGCTCCACCGGTCAGACCAGTGGCGGAGACCGGTCGGACCGGTCAAGCACCGGACTTCACGGGTGACGACGGTCGACCGGTGTAGCACAGAACACCTGCAAAAGCAACTTCAAGCACCTCTTGACTTCTAGCACGAACCAAACTTAGTGAGTGGCCTTTGTAGATGATCACAAGCAAGGTAATGAGCCCTGCACACACAAGTAGCACACCCAAGTAGATCGAAGTGGAAGCAAATCAAATATGCTAGAAAAACAACTTAGAGAGTCAAACCACACGAAGAAGCAAGGATTTGTTTCCCGAAGTTCACCACCCACTTAGGAATGGCTACGTCTCCGTTGAGGAGCTTGTAAGTGTAAGTGCAATCAAGCCCTATGAGGGTTTTGGTGATGTTGACCACACAATTAAAGAGCTAATGAGCCTTTGAGACTATTGTGCAGCATAAGGTTGTTTTACAGGTGCAAAAGAAAGAATGGAGACCCCTCAATTACATGAAGTTAGATCCCTATGCTCTTTGGAGAAGTTTATTTATTTTATCTTTTGAATTTGAGTATAGGACAATCCGTACTATCAAGAGGGATACTAATGGTGAGTTAGGGTGGATTAAAGTGCTCATAGTCTATCTTTCCTAAATCCTAACCCACACCCAAAGGAAAGAGATCTGCTGCTGTTTTGCCCCTGCTGTTTCCTTGTTCGGAGGTTCCGAGTTTTATCTCGGAGGTTCCGACCGTACGGGCTACAGTCAGCAGAGATTTCAGAGGTCGGAAGTTCCAAGATTTTTCTCGGAGGTTCCGAGCTTTGAAATATAACCGTTACTGTTCTGGATTTGGGGTAGAGTTGGCGGTAGTTCTCTTCTTCCATGTGGTCATTCTGGGTTTGTTACTTGAGCCAAACACAAACGGTGGGCGCCAATTGTTGTGGCGATGGCCGAAGCTACCATGCACAAACAATGAGATAAAGCAAAATCTCAAGAACCAAAACCAGAACACAAAACAAAGGATAGCCAAAAGCTCTTTTCTCAACAGTAGATTTCTCAAAAGCCGATCCCTTTTACAAGTGTCGTTCGTCTCCTTTTATAGGGAGGCGAACGGACTTTTTACATTCCGAGAACACCCTCGTGTAAAACGAATCAAAACAGAATGTGCTAGGCTATTTCCAGGAAATATCCAATTAGGCCTCCACGTAATCGGTGCTTCATGATGTCATGCCGCAAATCGTGGCGCCTTTCTTGTTGTCATCACATGCGCCTGTCGGGAGAAACCATTCGATCTTTTGGAGATCCCCCTTTCGCCTGGCACCTTTCGTCACCTGAAACATGAAATCAGATTCAAACTTGAAATCGTTAGATGTTAGAGACAACGAAACCCCCCCAAGCGAATCCCAGGCCGAGGCTGCCTGGGTGAGAAAGATTCGCCTCTGGGGTTTCGTCGCGGAAGAAATCAATCAGCCTGACCGAAACCCTAACGCCCTGGGTTATTCTGAGCCCATTTGGCGACTCCGTCGGCGATGAAGGGTATAAGTCGAAAGACGGATTCTGAAAGACAAAAATGGATTCAAGGGCTCATAGGGTTTCGCTGCTGGGCCTTTCGCATAGAAACTTAGGCAACTCAAGACACTCTTTTATTTTTGGTAAACGAAAGGCTTGATTCCGAATCCCCCCAACAGAAGCCCCTCGATGGCGAAGCGCTTGCCTCGGTGCAAACCTGAGCCAGCGAAACCCGGGGATCGAGAATCGAGGCGCAAGAAAATGTCTCCCCAGGCGTTGGTTCCCGAGGGCCTCGCTTGAAATACCTCAAATGTCCTTGAGGCGCTGCGTTTTACCGTTAGGTTCAAAATTTTTGACCGTTGCGTTTCACCCCCTATAAATAGATGGGGCTGACGCCGCTGCGAGCCTGCTGCCATTTTCATCCCCGCTTCTCTCTTTTGATTTTTCGTCTGGTCCTCTTGCCTTTGCCTCCCGCGAGTCGCTCCAGCGGAAGCCCCGGTTGACTCGAGAGGTTAGTTTTCTCCCTGGCTTGAATACATGTTTTCATTTTTTAGCTTCCGGCTTTCTAAGAGTGAAAGGACCTTGTGATGCCTAGAGGGGGGGGGGGTGAATAGGATCACTTCAAATTTCGAAACAAAAGCAACGGATTAAATATCTTGTCGGTACTACCGACGTGGTGCGGTTCTACCGACGGCGTCGGTACTACGGTACCGAAGTCGGTACTACCGACGAGCGAAAGATACTTAAAACGAAATTTGAATTCCGTGCGGTTTCTAGCAATTCTACTTGAATCAAAGTTTAAGTTTAGATGCTAAGAACCACCGCAATCACGAAACCGGTTGGATAGCAACCAAATGATAGATCGGGCTAAAAACAAGTTCTAGGGTTAGTTAGAAATGAAGAAACGCAAGCAAGCAAAGGAGACACGGAATTTAATCCGAAGTTCACACCCACAAAGGATGCTACGTCTCCGTTGAGGATCCCACAAAGGGAGGGCTATCACCAAGAGCCTCTTTTCCTCTTCCAACCCCCACAAAGGAAGATTGGTGCTCACTAAGATTTCTCCACGAAGGAGAGGGCAATACAAACGATCCCGGGTGCACCACACCAAGAGGGCACTCGCGGGCGACGCCTAACCGTCTAGAAGCAAGCTTCAAGAGTAACAAATGCAACACAACAACCGGAGATGCTTCAAGTGCTCTTGAGAAGGGGGAGGAACGATGGGGCTCTCAAAGCTTGGTCACACTTCACTAGAATTCACCTCACTTCTCAAGTCCTAGCTCAAAGGAACCAAGGATTTGCTCTAGAGGAGGTGAGGGAGGTGGAGTGAATGCTCAAGGAAGTGTTTGTCCCGTGGTTGGTCGGCAATGAGTGAGGAGGGAGAAGAGGGGTTAAATACTAGGGGCTGAAAACTAGCCGTTACTGTGCAAACTCGTATAACCTCGGTACTACCGACACGGTGTCGGTACTACCGAGGGGGTGATTTTTTACGAAGAAAAACAAGACGGCACCGGTAGTACCGACACAGGGTCGGTAGTACCGGCCCCCTGGCAAAACCGAGCCGGGAGAACGCATATCGGTATACCGCCCCGCGCCGGTACTACCGATGAGCTCGGTCGGTAGAACCGACATGGGGTCGGTAGAACCGGCCGGGGCACGCGATTTTTAGAAAAGTTAAGCATAAGTGCACGTGTCGACTCTTAACTCTTCTCACTCACTTAGAATCCCTTCTAGAGCACTTTTAGCATCTCTTGGTTATTGAATTGCATCCCCCTTTATAGTACGGTGTTTCCTATACTCAAATTCAAAAGTAAAAGTGAATTAAGCCTTGACTTGAATTAGAAAACATCATCTTGAAATTGGGGGGACTTCCTTTGATCATCCAAAAGGATTTCATTCGTTTAAGCCCTGCACACATCTTGTCGAAGCATTAAATACCTCAAATCGTGCTTGTCATTATCACCAAAATAATTAGGGGCCAAGATGCACTTTCTAAGAGATTTATACAGCTCGCGTCAGGCACCCTGATATAGTCATGGAGGACGAAGGGTCATCATCGAATCGTGGGAAGCAGGCGGCGCCGCCGGAAGCTACGGAGGCCATCGCAACGTCTTCCACCTCGTCGTCTAGCTCGGAGTCTGGTAAGATCTCTGGCCTGGATTGGTCTGCCAGCTCTCGCGAGAGTGGCAGTACTTCGTCCATCTCTAGTAGCGATGAAAATAGCAGTTCAGGTGGTAGGAGTTATGTCGAAATAATGCTGAGCGACACAGATGCTGGAAAACATGATGCCGACGTGGAGGAGGGAGAAATAGGAGAGGATGCTGATGCAACTGTTGAAGAAGCTGCGGAAGGGTCCAGGGAGAATTTGACTGGGGTGAAAGCTGATCTCCGTGACTTAGCGAAAGCTCAGACCTGTTATATTGGTCGATCTTTGATGACCCAAGCAGATTTGGATGCTCTGCGGTTGGAAGGCTGCTTTGAGCCCGGAACCTGTCGGTTACCTGGGAAGGAAACCACGCCGAAGTCCCGGAAGAATGAGAGCGTGGTTTTTCGGGATTTCTTTACCGCGGGGCTTCGACTGCCGGTGTCCAAGAAGTTTACGGATATCTTGGCGGCTTACAATGTTCAGATCCACCAGCTGACGCCCAATTCCATTCCGCAAGTGTTGAAATTTCTGTGGGCCTGTCGGACTTTTGCTGGTGACAATGATGTGGAGACTTTCGTTTGCCACTTTGAGATCCACTGGATGAGGAATCTTATAACTGTCGATGACGAAGAAAAGGAGGCTCAATATGGCTGTTGCACCTTTCAGACGCGTCGTCCTGGCTCAAGCCCCGGCTGAATTAGCCCCAGTGTACAAGAACAAGTGGGCTAACCGATGGACCTCCTACTGGTTTTATGCTCCTATTGCAGTGGTGGGGCGAAATTCGAAGCAAGAAGAAGTGACAACATTTGACTTGGCGAGCCGCATGGTTGATTTGGAAGTCGAGCTGTCGCCGGAGTTGACGAAGGCTAGCCGCTCGTCAGCCAGCACAGGTGCATTTTACCAGGCGACTTGCGTGATCACTACGCGGGACGCCCTTGAGGAATTTGTGGCTGCAGACATTTGGCCGTGCCAGCCCTGATGGGGATCATGGGCATTTAAGATACAATGGCTGCCCGGGCTGGATCAAAACGTGCGAAGCCCCATATTCAATGTCAAATGACCTGCAGATAAAACTGATGACGAGGCTGTGGCTGAGGTTGAAAAGAAAGTTGTCCAAATGATTGGAAACTTCACCCACAAAGAGTGGGGATGTGCCCAAAGGATTTTGAAACATTAGGGCCGGGTCAACCATGTTTTTGATGAGATGGGTGTCACATATTCCCCTCGGCCAGTGCCCTCGACAGCCAGCAAGAAGATGCATCCGCCGGGCAATATTGGATCTGAGCCTGTCGAAACCTCGCGAAAGAACAAGTCAAGCAAGACTGCTGTAACCATGGATAATGTTGTGAAAAACACAAAGCCCAAGACATCTTGGCCAAGCGAAAGGCGGATGCTGCTAAAGCTACCTTGCCTCCGCTTGCAGAAAAATCTACAAAGTTGTTGAAAGTTAATGAGACCTTGGCTCGTCGCAAGGCTGAGGCGACGAAAGTGGCCGCGGCTGAGAGAGAAAAGAAGAAAGTTCACGACCCCTCCCCTGCTGGTGATACAGATAAGAGAATGGCTTCGAAGAAGAGGCCTTCGGAAGCTACAGATAGGGGAAGACGTGTTACGATCAAAGAGAAGGGTCCCGACGAAGACGAGCTCTCTGGGAAAAGGGCACGGACTGACCCAGTCGCCGAGACTGATGAGGACGTTGACATCCTGTCAACGCCTCAGATCCAACCTTGCACGAATTATCCACCGAAGGGGTCAGCTCAGAAATTGACAGAGGAGCCGTCATCGACAGGTCAGGCCGATCCTGAGGAGTTGGAGGCGCGCGAAGTCAGGGGCAAGCACGTGACAGAGATGATCCAAAAGGAGATTGCCATGGCTGACGCAGCCCCGAAGGAGCGTGTGGACGGCCTTGTAGACGTCGTGGATGAGTCCGAGGACTTGTGCTACATCGATGACGACGCTACTCTGGCAGTGAAGGATTCGGAGGCTCCCCCTCCGCAGCCCCAAAGCGATCCAGAGGGTGCTGCAGTGAATCTGGGCGAAGGCTCGGATGCGAAGGCCCAGGACCCAATCGACCTGGATCCTCCGGAAGTTGAGGAGTCCGCGGTGCATGCGTCTCGTTCGCCGCCGCCGGTGTCAGATGATCTTTACCAGGCTGCGGCGAAAGCTGCCGATGAAACTACACCGGTGCTGGTGATGACATCCAATGTTCTTCAGCTTGAAGACGCCGGTATGATACTTTTACTCAGATATAGTTTTTCGTGTCCTTCCTATAAACCATGTGTTCCATTTGCTGATGTCTTTCGTTTTTGTGCTGATTTTAGCGGCCAAGACTCTAGTCACCTTGAGCACCAAGGACTAGGAGAAAAAGGCTCTTCAGCTTGAAGCAAACCCTACGGCATTCAGGATAAGCCTTGCGTCTGCGCTGGGAGAACCTGGTATGAAACAACGCCGATTGCTTCATTTATAGCATTTCGACTTGGTGCCTTCGCCATGATAGCCATACGAAGGGGTCTGGATGAATAACATGATTGCTAAATTTTTGCAGATTTTGAGCACTCCTTGGAAGGCTTAAGCGCTGATGATTTGATGAAGACTGTGCGCGCTTATCTTTCAAGGGGCGTCGTCGCTTGTCAGAAAGGTTTCAAGAGAGCGGCTGTGGAGGCCAAGACCTCCCATGAGAAGCAAAAACTTTTAGAGGACGAGAACCGGCGCCTGAAAGAAGAGAACGAGAGATTGAAATAAGAGTCTCGTCTACAGGCAGACCAGCGTGCTAAGCAGCAAGAAGCTATGAATGCTTTGAAGAAGGAGCTGGAGTTGAGCCTAAAATGCTACGAGGAGTGTCGTGCTGAATTAAAAGACATGGTTACCCAGTATGATGCACAAAATATCCTTTTGGAGGCCAATGCCAATTTCATCGCGGAACTAAAGAAGGTAAAGGGCGATCTTGAAGATACTCTGGAGAAGAACGAAGCCTATTGCCACCAATGGGGTGCATATATGGCGACAAAGTATCGTCGGGCTCTGGAGAGTTTTGGTGCCGAAGCCGAGTACTTTAAAATTACTGATAATATCTCAAGCTTTGTGGAGTGGTTGCATAGCGAACTGAAGCTCCTGCCAGACACTATGAGCAAAATTGGAGATTATGGGGCAGCGACCTGTTCCGAAATGCTGCTTTATCTTCTTGAGCGACAAGGCTGTGACCATTTCAAAGCTTTCGGAAGTCGAAGCTTCGTATTCCCTTCACCTGACGAAGTGCCAGTCCCAAGCAAGACGGTTGAGCTAATCAATAAGATCATTCTCCGTAACTTTTGGGCTAAGAGTGGGCGAGCGCACGCTCAAAAGAAGGCCGTGGATCGCTTGGCGAAGGTAGGCCTTTTCGGCTTGCTTTGACTACGATCATATTTGTAGAGCAATCTTTGCGCCGGTGCTTAATGCTTTCTTCCTTCTCATAGTTCTATTTTGGGCAGGCAAAACAGGCTCTAGAGCTTCGTAGTATCGCGCAACACATGGACCCGACGCAACTCTAGGGCCGTATGGACCCTTTAGAGATTGGCCGCCGAAGACCAGCGACGATGCCGTCGATCAACGAATCCCTGGAGCCCCTGCCCGCGAAGCGCCTGGAGTCTAAGACGGCCTGGTGGATCCTATGACTGGCGAAGCTTTGGCTCCCCTTCGTCACGAAGGATTGCCCCGGGACCCCGTCCCTGATCTGGCCAAGTAGTTCTAGGCTGAACCTGACTTGGCATATTGGCCGCTTAAACTTTTGACAATTGTAATGTAAATTCGTGTGTGTCGTGTTTGACGAACTGGATGCGAGAGCATGGCGTTGAATGTGTTGCCCGAAACTCTTTGCCGCACCAAGACTTTTGAATGTTTCAAACTAAAGTTTTCGCCGCTTTCGACGTATTGTTTTCGGAAGAAAACGTCTTCCCCCCCTTCGGAAGCGGGGAAAACTAGAGTTCATTTGTTTTACTTATACCCGTCGAATTGGTATGGTTTCGATTTTGCTGGCCTATGAGACTTTGTGTGACGTGGCGTACTGAATTTATTCGTGTTTTCATTGCAGTTTTTCGTTAGAAACGAAACTAGCCTGCGATGTGACGCCTAGGCGTGAAACGCATTGCACGACTAGAGGTTGTCTGCCCTTGTCAAATTTTACAGCTTTTGGGCTGTTTTTTGACAACGCGCACTCTTTTCTGGCTTAAGATAGGTTTGTCTTTATGGCGTTAAGTGTCGCTTGCGACAATCGTTTTTACAAAAAATCAATGATTGCAGTGCCTTTGCTTAGGGTTCCTCGATTCGAGGCTGAATCGCTTTCGCACATATTTTTTGGACGGGCTGCTGTGAAAGCAGCTCTTTAATGGATTGATTCTTGTGAATCATCTTGACTGCACCACTTGTGGGTGGGCTACCCATGGGTAGCACTTTAATGCTCTCGCTTTCGGAGAGGGCTATTCGAAGATAGCACTTTAATTCATCCTCTTTTGGGATGGGCTATCTTAAGATAGCACTTTAAATTATGCGAAAGAAACACAATAAATCTTAGGGAGGAAGTATTTCATTCATTGGGAAAGAAATTTTACATCAAGGCTGCCTCGTTAAAAACCTCACGCTCCGGGGTGGAGTCTCCCTATGTGAGGAAAAGAGTACCCGCCTTGTAATTGAATTTAAAATGCGCGAAATTAAAGAGCGGAAAATGTAAAACTAGCCGAGTCCTCCGCACTTATAATTCGTGCGACGGACTCCTACTGAAACAAACTACGGGAAAAACTTGCACAAGTTGTCCACATTCCACGAATGTGGCAACTCCACGCCTGTCTCATCTTTGAGACGAAAGTCCCCATCTCGAACAGAGCTTGAGACCACGTATGGTCCTTTCCAAGCAAATTGGAACTTGCCTACGGCGTCGGCATTCTCCTTTCTTTTCAGGACGAAGTCTCCCACCTTAATGTATTTGAGGGATACCTTCTTGTTTCTCCACCTTCTGGTTTCTTCTTGATACTTCAACAGGTTCTGAACTGCGTCCAGCCTGTCGATTTCCACGAGGTCCTTGTCAACTTCTTCATTCTCGCGAGAGCTTCCTGCCAAAACTCTAGCGCTTTCGTTGGCAAGCTTCTCAGGGCACATTGCATCAGCCCCGTACAACAGCCTCAATGGGGTGAACTTGGTGGTTCTTGATTCTGTGGTATTATGCAACCAAATAACTCTCGATAGCTCATCCGCCCATTTTCCTTTCTTTTGCTCGAAGAGGCATTTCTTTATGGCTGAAAAAATTTGCCAGTTGGCCCTTTCTACTGCACCGTTGGATTGAGGGTGGTACACGGACGCGAAGCAAAGCTTTGTTCCAATTGATCGACAATACTCCCTGAAATCCTGGCAATCGAATTGCTTCCCGTTGTCAACGGTGAGCTCTCTGGGCACTCCCAATCTGCGAGATGATTTGCTGCCGAAGAATTTTCTGATGGTGGTTGAGGTGATGGTAGCGAGAGGTCTCGCCTCAATCCACTTGGTGAAATACTCGACTGCAACCACTGCGTACTTGAAGTTGCCTTGGGCTGTGGGAAGCGGCCCAACAATATCCATTCCCCAGCGTTGCAACGGCCAGGAGGGCGTGATGAGCTGCGATGGAGCGCCAGGCCTTCGCTGATGCTTTGCTGCGAATTGGCAAGCTTTGCAAGTCCTGACGATGTGCTCAGCATCCTTTATCGCCATTGGCCAATAGAAACCCTGTCTGAAAGCTTTTCCGGCCAGAGCTCTCGCTGCTATGTGCGATCCGCACATTCCTCCATGAATTTCCTTCATGAGCTCGATGCCTTGGTCCTGGGAGATGCATTTTAGCAATGGTGCACACACTCCCAACTCGAACAGGACATCGTCCTTGAGGATGTAGCCCTTGGCCCGCGCCTGCATCCTTTTGAGGTCATGGGTTTCGACCGGCTCATAATGTCCGCAAAGAAAAGCGATTATGGGAGCTCTCCAGTCCAGGCTAGCGAATGTATTGACTGTGCTGAGCGGCTGCTTGTCTGGTCTTGTAGACGGGGCAGTCAGGATCTCAAAGAATACGTCTGGAGGCATCGCCTCCCCCCTTGCAGCTTTCTTCGCGAGCTCGTCGGCTTCGCTGTTGTTTTTTCTAGGCAAGTGCTCAATGGTGAATCCCCGGAAAGGCCTTTCCATTCTGCGCACCTCCGCAAGATACTTTACTAGCTCCGGCTCCCTGGCCTCACTTTCTTTCTCCACATGGTCCTTGATGACCTTGGCGTCGCACTTGACCAGGAAATTGGTGGCCCCTAGGGCTCTCACCTTGCGGAGGCCCAACAGTAAAGCCTCGTACTCGGTGGTGTTGTTGGTGCACCTGCCAGATGGGTCTTTGTAGTCTAGCCTTGCGGCGTATCTTAGCTTGATACCTGTCGGTGAGGTGATGATGGCTGCGATGCCAGCACCTTTGCGCCCCCACGCTCCGTCACATCTGATCTCCCAAACCGGCACCAGCTCTTTGTCAGTGGTAACACTGCTTGGTGAAGTCCAATCTACGATGAAGTCCGCTAAGACTTGGGACTTGATTGCCGACCTCTTTCCAAAGTCTATTGTATGCTCGGACAACTCAGTTGCCCACTTGGCAATTCTAGACGAGGCCTCCTTGTAGATGAACAAATCATTTAAGGGTTGGTCCGTGAGCATGGTGACCTTGTGTGCCTCAAAATAATGCCTGAGCTTTCGCGTGGCCATGATCACTGTGTAGGCGATTTTCTCCGGCTACGAAAAAAGCGACTTTGAGCCCGCAGGGCTTCAGAGACGAAATAGACGGGACATTGAAGCTTCCCTTTTTCGGTCTCGACCTCTCGGACCAAAGCAGCGTTGACCGTAGCTTTTGAGGCGGCCACGTATAAGAGAAGTGGCTCCGACGGCGCGGGTGGTGATAGTATTGCCATTTTCTCGATGTAGTCCTTGAGCTCGGCGAAGGCTTTGCTTTGCTCAGGGCCCCACTCAATCGTGCTCTTGCCCTTCAATGCTTTGAAGAACGGGAGGCTTCACTCAGCAGATCTTGAAATGAATCTGTTTAAAGCTGCCACCCGACCATTCAGTTTCTGAATGTCTTTCTTTGTCTTAGGCTCCTCCATTTCTCTGATTGCTCTTATCTTGTCGGGGTTGGCTTCGATTCTTTTGGCGGAGATGAGGCATCCCAAAATTTTCCCTTTCGTGACCCCAAACACGCACTTCTCTGGGTTTAATTTCAAACCGGCCCGCCTCATGATGGTGAAGGTCTCAGCCAAATCACTTACGTGGCTGGCCCGGTTGGAACTCTTGACGATGAGGTCGTCGACGTAGGCCTGGATGTTCTTGCCAATCTGCGGCTGAAACACTGTCCCGGTCATTCTGGTGAATGTTGAGCCAACATTTTTCAAACCTTCTGGCATTCGAATGAAGCAGAAGGTTCCAAAGGGTGTGATGAAACTAGTTTTTTACTCATCCTCCTTCGCCATCTAACACTGGTGATATCCAGAGAAGCAATCTAACAGAGACATGATCGCGACGTTGGCCGCAGAGTCCACAACCTGATCCATTCGTGGCAATGGATAATTGTCTTTTGGCGTGGCCTTGTTGAGATTAGTGAAGTCGATACACATTCGCCATTTGCCATTCTTTTTCTTGACAAGCTCTGTGTTGGCCAGCCACTTGGGGTACATGACCTCACGGATAACGGTGGCGTCAAGCAGCCATTGAACCTCTGACTTGACAGCTACTACCTTGTCATCGGACATCTTTCTTAGCTTCTGCTTTCGCGGCTTGACCGAAGTCTCGTTGTTCAGCTTGTGTTCAATGAAGATTCGATCCACGCCTGTGAGATCCTTGGAGGACCAGGCGAACACATCTTTGTTCTTCTGGAGGAATTGAGCTAGGTTTGCTTCCTCGTCAGTCGAAAGGTCGGAGCCAATGACGACGGTCTGATCCAGAACCATCGCATCCAGTAAGACCCATTTGGTTTCGCAGTCCGGCTGCATGTTGACTTTCTCTTTGTCTGCTTTCGGCTACTTTTCCACCTCATTGCTCTCGACCACTTCGTCGAGGGTGTGCACATTTCGTTGGCCTGGGGTGCGGCCTCTCTCTAGGTTGCGGCCATCGTTTTGGTGACCCCAGATTGTTATGACCCCTAACGTCGCCGGGATTTTGATGCAAAGATAAGCCTGGTGAATGATTGCCTCAAACTTGTTGAGGAACCCTCTTCCCAAGATGCCATTGTAGGGATAATACATCTCCACGACGTCGAAGGATAGGTATTCTGTTCTGGCGTTTTGTACTGTGCCGAAAGATACTGGGAGAACCACTTTGCCCAGCGCATGGATGACGCACCCTCTGAAACCATACAAAGGTGTGTCTGGTGGTTGTAGCAGATCTCTGTTGAGCCCCATCTTGTCGAAGGCATCGGCAAAGATAATGTCAGCTGATGAACCGTTGTCCACCATGAAAGTGCATCTAGGCTCCTAAGCTGTTTTGGTGATAATGACAATGCAATTTGGGACGATTAATGCTTTCAATGAGATGTGTGCGAGGCTTTAAAGTGAAATAAATATGAACTCTCAAAGGAAGGCCCTCATTTTCTTACATATGGTGTTGAAGCTCATTTGGCGATTTAATTTTAATTTTTGGTTTGAATTTGAGTTTAGGAAACACCGTACTATAAAGAGGGATGCGGTCGATTAGTCAAAGTTTACTACAAGTGCTCCTTGTGATCTTCTCTCATCTTTTCTAAGAGTTAAAAGCCTAGAAAAACCTTTAGAAAAATCAAAAACAGCCCTTTCTTGTTTAAACTCTCCCCCTCCGGTCCTACGGGTCAGCCAAGCACGAGTGTCGGGCCACCGGAACGGTCTTTGGAGGGAGGCGGTGACCCGGCCACCGTGCCGGTGACCGGCCGGAGCCGCGAGTTGCCCCCAACGGTTAGATCGGGGGAAGTGGGTATATATACCCCTTCTTCCTCCTCTTTAGGGTTACGCCTCCTCCTCCATTGCTGCACCCCAAAGCTTCATTTCCACTCTCCTAACTCATTCCCAAGCTCTCTAATCAAGATTTCCTCCAAGGGTTTGAGTGTGAGAGCATTTGAGGTGTAGGATTTAGCCCCTTTTATGAGAGCTTTTCATTTCCTCCTCTCAAGAAGAACTTGTGGTGGCTTTGGTTGATTGATTCGTGTTTATTACTCTTGAAGCTTGCTTCTAGACGGTTAGGCGTCGCCCGTTGAGTGCCCTCTCCGTGTGGAGCACCCGGGAACGTTTGTATTGCCCCTCCTTTGTGGAGTTTGTCTTAGTGAGCACCAAATTGCCTTGGTGGTGAATTGGGGAGGCAAGTGGCTCTTCGTGATAGCCCTCCATTTGTGGGAACCTCAACGGAGACGTAGCCTTCTTAGTGGAGGTGAACTTCAATAAACAAATCGCTTGTCTCTCTTGCTTGCTTGTGTTCATCATCTTCACCCTAACCCTAGAAGTTATATTTGAATCGATCTCTATATTTGTGTTGTTGTGTGTAATATCCTTTGTTGCGGGTTGTTTCCACTTCTATTACACCAAGTTGGTTCATATATTCTCTCGCAAATTCACTTTCCTCTTAAGTTATTGTGTTTTACTCCTGCGCACTGGTTGATCCGGCACAAGTGCCAGGGTGACCCGGACCCCCGGGTCATCCGGTCAGTCGTGCCGGGTCATCCGGTCCCTGATCCGCTGCTCAGATTTTGCAGATTTTTTAAAGTGATCCTATTCACCCCCCTCTAGGCATCACAAGATCCTTTCACACCGGGAGCTTCCCCCGAGTCCAACTTGCTATGTTCGCTTCTATCACTAGAGCATTGTTGTGGGGGAAACCTTGCAACCTTACGTCCTCCTCTGAGAAGGTGATTGGGATGTGAGACCATCTTGTTTTCTCGAATCTTCCCTCCACACAGATGTTTCGCACCTCACGAAAGTAGTGCTTCTGTTCCTTCTTGGTTTCGAACTCCAATGCGGAGCCGCCCGAAATAGGCATCATGGTTCCGACGGATGGCGGGGGATCGCTCCGGCCCTCAAGCTTGGCCGGCAATGGCGGAGCCGAGGGGCCTTTGTAAGGAGGAGGCGGAGGAGCAATGGGAAAGCCTCCTCATTTCGATGGGAAGGACTATCCCAAATGGGCTTATGATATGCAAATGCACCTTTACGGGCTTCACCCTTCTCTTTGGAAGATTGTGGTTGTAGGTGTAACAATTCCCGCCGAAGGAGAAGATCTCACCATCGAGCATGAGCAAGACCTACACCGCAATGTACAAGCTACGAGAGTCATCACGGGATCCTTATGTGCACAAGAGTTCAACAAGGTGCGGAACATTCAAATTGCCAGAGTAATTTGGGATACACTCAAGGAAGCACATGAGGGAACCGAGCATGTGAGACAAGGAAAGATGGACCTAATCAATGGAGAGCTTGAGTTATTCTTCATGAAGGATGGAGAGACCGTACAAGAAGTGTATGATAGGCTCATGGTACTTGTCTCGGACATTAGAGCTCTTGGAAGTAAAGATTGGGATGACTCAAAGGTCACAAAGAAGTTGTTAAGAGCTTTTGCCCCTAAAGACAAGAACTTGATGCAAATGATAAGAAGAGATCCAAGATATCCAACAATGACTCCCACTCAACTCCTTGGAGAAATATTGCATCAAGAACTTGTTGACCAAGATGTAGAGAAGTCTCTAACCTTTAAAATGGGGAAGAGTCTAGCTCTCAAAGCTAGCTCTAGTGAAGTAGTTGAAGAGAAGCCCAAGCCCTCCAAGAGCAAAAAGGAGGACACTAGCGATGAAGAAAGCACGGATGAAGAAACCGCCTTTGCTATAAGGAAGTACAAGAAATTCTTGAAGTCAAGAAACTCAAGAAAAGGTGGAGATGAAAGAAGGAAGAAGTCACAAAGAAAGTGTTATGAGTGTGGAGAGTATGGACACTTTATTGCCGAATGCCCCAAGAACAAGAATGAGGAAGAGAGGAAGTTCAAGGAGAAGAGCAAGGAGTACAAGAACAAGTACCAAGGGAGTGCACACGTGGGTCAACAGTGGGACTCAAGTGATGAAGATGAGGAACCAAAGAAGCAAGGGATGGCAACCATTGCCATGGCACAAGGCTCATCCTCACCACGTCTCTTCAACAATCTCTCCGATGATGAAGACCACTCTCACTTTTGCCTCATGGCAAGGGGGAGCAAGGTACTAGAATCTTCCGTCTCATCTTCTCCAACCTCCTCTTCATCCACACCTATTAGTGACATAGAAAACATAGATGAGGAAAAGGAAATAGAGAACAACATAATAAAGAAATTTGGTAAAAAGGGCCACAAGGAAATTAAAAGGCTTTTGGACAAACTAGAGAAAAAGAAAGAGATTATTCATGAGCAAGAAGACTTGCTTATCCTTGAAAAGGAAAGAAACCTTGCTCTAGAAAAATCTCTTGCCCAAGAGAAGGCTAAGGTTGAAAAGTTGACCATGGACTTGTCCTTGATCAATGATTCTAATAAGAGGATGTCAAAGGATTACACCTTGGCAAATGAGTCTTTAGCTTCCCTAAAGGCTACTCATAGTGAGCTTCAATCAAGCTTCTTATGCTTGACGGAGAAATACAAAACTCTTGAAGCTAACTTTAGTAGTCTTTGGGAAAGCACCAAAGCCACTCCATCGGCAAGATTGGACTCTAGTGCCTCCACTAGCAAAAATTGTTCTTCTTGTTCTAACATTGCTATAAATGCTCTTAAGACTAACCATGCTATGCTTGAAGAGAAAATTAAGAGCAAGGATAAGGAAATTGCCCGATTAAACATGTTGATCACACAAGGCAATATTAGTGCCAAGTCCATACCCAAGGTAGTGGACAAACAAGGACTTGGGCACCGCAAGAACAACAAGGCCAATGGTAGAGCGGTGGTGAGAGGGCATGAGATCCCCTTGTGGAACAAGGGTGGCTACCTCAACACAATCATGGATATTGCCCATGGAGTCACCACATCTACCACAACCAAGGACATGCCAAAGTTGGTGCAAACCACAAAGGGAAGTGGTGGAGTTAACACTCCACCCAAGGTATCGAAGGATGTGGTTGAGCACAAAACCTCACCCAACTACACTTGTGATTATATTGTAACTTTGGACCATAATGGTAAAATGGTTGTAAAGTATGTTGGAGCCTATGCCATGAGGGCCATGAGAAAGAGTGTGTGGGTTCCAAAAGTTTATGCATCTAACCTCCAAGGACCCAAATCTTTTTGGGTACCTAAACCAAGAGCTTAAACTTGTTTTGTAGGCCTATTCCTCCGGTGGAAGCGCTTGGTTGATTGATAGTGGTGCCACTAATCATATGACCGGAGATGAAGGCTTGTTTGCATCCCTTGATCATTATGACAACCCTACGGAAACAATCATTTATGGAGACAATGGTCAAGGGGATGTCATTGGTCTAGGTAAAATTGCTATCTCAACAACAAATTCAATTGAAGATGTTTATCATGTGCAAGGGTTGGGATACAACTTGTTGTCGGTTTCACAACTTTGTGAGAAAGGCTACAATTGTCTCTTTACTCATGAGGGTGTGATCGTCTCTAGAAGGGAGGATTCCTCTATTGTCTTTGCGGGTCATTTACGAGGAAAGCTTTACTATGTGGATTTCACAAAAAGTAAAGGTGGATCCTAAGGCTTGCTTAGTGGCAAAATCCGACTTGGGTTGGCTATGGCATCGCCGACTAGCCCATGTTGGCATGAGGAACTTGGCCAAACTTCAAAAATACGAGCACATCCTAGGACTAACGAATGTTGTGTTTGAGAAAGATAGGTTGTGTAGCGCTTGTCAAGCCGGGAAGCAAGTTGGAGCTCATCATCCCTCCAAGAACATTCTATCCTCATCAAGACCATTGAAGCTACTACACATGGATTTATTTGGACCAATTGCCTACATAAGCATCGGTGGTAACAAATATGGTTTAGTAATTGTTGATGATTTTTCCCGTTTCACTTGGGTATTCTTTTTGCAAGATAAAAGTGAAGCAAAGGGAATTGTGAAGAAGTTCATTAGGAGAGTTCAAAATGAGTTCGAGCTCAAGGTCAAGAACATAAGGAGTGACAATGGCTCGGAGTTTAGGAACACACAAGTTGAAGAGTTCCTAGATGAAGAAGGGATCAAGCATGAACTCTCCGCTCCATATACACCTCAACAAAATGGCATCGTTGAGAGGAAGAACCGTACATTAATTGAAGCGGCAAGGACAATGCTTGATGAGTACAAGACTCCGGACTCATTTTGGGCGGAAGCCATCAACACCGCATGCCATGCCGCCAACCGACTCTACCTCCACAAGTACTTGAACAAGACTCCCTACGAAATCATCACCGGTAAGAAGCCTAGTGTGCATTACTTTAGAGTTTTTGGGTGTAAGTGTTTCATACTTAACAAGAAACCCAAAGCCTCAAAGTTTGCATCCATGGTTGATGAAGGTTTTCTACTTGGTTATGGAACTAACGAGCATGCCTATCGTGTTTTCAACAAAACCACCGGTTGTGTTGAGACCACGGTAGATGTGAAATTTGATGAATCCAACGGCTCTCAACGAGAGCAAGTTAGTGAAAACCTTGTAGATGATGAAGAGCCTCCAAGCATATCCATCTTTAGAATAGGGACCGGTGAAGTTATGCCTCGGGAGATTCAAGTACAAGGTTCGGTTGACACAAGCAATCAAGATCCACCATCATCAACTAGAGTGGAACCACTAAGTTCTCAAGTTCATCAAGAAGAAAGTCAAGTTCGTGGTGACGATCATGGACGGGGCTTTGATCAAGGGGGAGAACAAGTTGAAAATGATGATGATGGACCCATTCAACGTCAATCTCAAGCACCACACCCAAGAGTACATCAAATGGTTCAACGAGATCATCCCGTTAACAACATACTTGGGAGTATTCAAAGAGGGGTAACAACTCGCTCAAGATTGTCAAATTTTTGTGCATTTCACTCGTTTGTTTCCTCTTGGAACCTCTTAGTGTGGGCCATGGAGGAAGAGTTCAACAACTTCAAGAGAAATGAAGTTTGGGAGTTGGTACCAAGACCCAAGCAAAATGTGATCGGCACCAAATGGGTTTTTAGGAACAAGCAAGATGAATTTGGTGTCGCCACAAAGAACAAAGCAAGGCTCGTTGGCAAGGGTTACACGCAAGTTGAAGGCTTGGACTTTGGAGAGACTTATGCTCCGTAGCAAGGCTTGAGTCAATTCGTATTCTTTTAGCCTATGCTACCCACCATGATTTCAAGCTTCATCAAATGGATGTGAAGAGTGCATTCTTGAATGGACCTCTCCAAGAGGAAGTTTATGTTGATCAACCACCGAGCTTTGAAGATTCAAGATTTCCAAACCATGTGTACAAGCTCCATAAGGTGCTCTACGGGCTTAAACAAGCTCATAGAGCATGGTATGAATGCCTTAAGGATTTTCTTCTCAAGAACGGTTTTGAAATAGGCAAAGCCGATTCTACTCTCTTCATACAAAGAAATGGAAAAGATATATTCGTTTGTCAAATTTATGTTGATGATATTATCTTTGGGTCTACTAATGATAAATTTTATGAGGAGTTTAGTAGAATTATGACCAAGAGATTCGAGATGTCTATGATGGGTGAATTGAAGTTCTTCCTTGGATTTCAAATTAAGCAAATGAAGGAAGGGACGTTCTTGTGTCAAACCAAGTATGTGAAGGATATGCTCAAGAGATTTGACATGGCCGATTACAAGCTCATCAAGACCCCCATGGCACTAAATGGACATCTTGATCTCAATGAAGAAGGAAAGTCGGTCGACCAAAAGGTATTCCGTTCCATGATTGGCTCCCTCCTTTACCTTTGTGCATCTAGGCCCGATATAATGCTTAGTGTGTGCATGTGTGCAAGATTTCAAGCCAATCCTAAGGAGTGTCATCTAATGGCCGTTAAGAGAATCTTTAGATATTTGGTTCACACTCCTAACCTAGGCTTGTGGTATCCCAAAGGCTCCACTTTTGATCTACTTGGCTACTCCGATTCGGACTATGCCGGTTGCAAAGTAGATCAAAAGAGCACGACCGGGACTTGCCAATTTCTTGGTAGGTCTTTGGTGTCATGGAGCTCAAAGAAGCAAAACTCGGTTGCTTTATCCACGGCCGAGGCCGAATATGTGGCGGCCGGTGCTTGTTGTGCACAACTCTTGTGGATGAAGCAAACGTTGAGTGATTATGGTTGCAAGTTTAGTAAGATTCCACTCTTGTGTGACAATGAGAGTGCTATCAAGCTAGCGAACAATCCAGTCCAACACTCTAGAACAAAGCACATAGACATTAGACATCACTTCATAAGGGATCATGAGGCTAAGGGCGATATTGCTTTACGTCACGTAAGCACCGAGAGGCAACTTGCCGATATTTTCACTAAGCCTATAGACGAGCAAAGGTTTTGTGCTTTGAGGAGTGAGCTAAACATCTTGGATTCTCGTAACTTGGCTTGACTTATTGCACATACTTGTTTGGTGCCTAGATAGGTTGAAAATGGTTTATTTTTATTTGTTTGTGTGAGTTTTTCGAAAATATTGGATCTTGAGATCTTTTGATCAAATACTCGGCCTAAGTGACTATTGTTATGAATGATTGATTGTGGCTAGTCACTTGTTGTCGAGAGTTTATTATGTGTCCACTAGATGAATCCTTTTACTCATCTCAAATCATGAAAGATCTCATATCTATCAACACATTTCCCAACCCATTCTCATAAATTTCTTTTGTCGAAAATACTCATCCAATCTTGAGAATTTATCTATCTTTAATCCTCGTGTATATTCATATGCATCTTTTATTTAAAAAAACATGTGCTTTTTTCGGGGCGAGGCGGGTCAACCGGCACGGCCGACCGGTTGACCCGGCGCGGTCCGTAGGCGGCCGGGTCGACCGCCCACCGGTGCGGGGGTCGCCGGGGGCGGCTGCGGTGGCCACCGGTCGCCCGCCACCCGTGCCGGGTCGCCCGACCCCCCCCTTTGCGGGGGCGGTTGAGACCGGAATCGATAGATAAATAAATTAAAAAAAACAAAAAAAAAAAAAAAAAACGATCTCAAACCCTAAACCCGCCGGTCGACCGGCACAGGTGCCGGGTCGCCGGGGCGTCTCCGGAGGTCGCGGGTCGCCGCCGCCACCCGTGCGGGTCACCCGCCCCCCGCGCTAGGCGTATAAATAGCCGGTGGCCGGCGGCTCAAACCCTAAAACCACTCCACACATTTCGGACCGCCGCCGCCCCCAAAAATCGCCCCTAGGCGATTCGCTGCTCCTCCACGGGTTATTCGCGCCGGGTGGAGGATTCAAGCCTCTCCCTCATCTAGAGCTCCTTCCTCTTCGGATTTTCGGGAACTTCGCGGGAATCCAACGGTAAACTCTTTTCAAACTCCGGATTTCCCGATCTACTCGTGTGATTCGTTTTAGATGATTCCTCTTGGTCAAATGCCTCTATTTAGGTCCTAGAACAACCTCCCATGATTTTGTCTCAATCCCATGGCTATATTTCTCAGACCATCGATTCCTCGTTCTAGGGTTCATCCCGCCGAGCCGGTTGACCCGGCCACCCATGCCGGTTGACCCGGCTCCGACTGGGGTGACCCAATAACCCTTGTTTTGTGCAACTTCAATCATTTCATCTTATTCCTTGCATATCTTATCAACTTTCAGATGGGTCATGAGAAAGTTAGCTCTCGTGGCAAGGAGATTCGCTCGGAACCAAGTGAGGAGGGAGATGAGGAGATTGAGGAGTTTGAGGAGCGCTCTTCGGCGAGGAGTTTGGCATTCATGTGCATGAGAAGAGGACCAAACCTCAAGCTCCTCCCTCTCGTGTTCAAGGCCGAGGACGTGGTCATGATGGCAATCCTATTCTCAAGAGGAAGACCACAACCGTCGGTGCTAGGACCAAGAGGGCGAGCACCGCTGCTGAGGTTGGAGACCGCTATGATGACAACATTGGCTTATCTATCTATGAGCAGATGGCAGTTCCCGTTCACCATCCTGAGCGCACACGGCGTGATCCGCCTTTGGTTAACTTCATGAAGGCGGGCACTGACATGAGGTCCCTTCGGTTTTGGCCAGAAGATCCGAGGCGGCTTCAGAGGTCATTCTTCAGTGATGATAGGTTTTGGCTTGCTCATCAAGCGGATTGGTATGAGTCGACCATTCTACCCAAGGGACGTGTCACGACTGAGATGAAATGGGTGGATTGGCCGTACTTGCTTGATCTTCCTGCTCCCATTGAGGAGGTTATGCAGGCTGTTCACACTCGGTGCCAGTTCATGGGGATTTCTTATCTCATGGGACTTCGGTGTGACTATTCTCAGGAGGTGGTGTCACAGTTCTATGCCACACTGTATGTTGATCAAGATGAAAATGAGATGCACTTCACACTTGGTGGTAAGCACTTCAAAATTTCAGTTTATGATTTTGCTCAACTTTTCAAACTTAGAGGTGCAACCACAACCAATCAATTCAAAAGTGATCTTGTCCGACTTCATTGTGAGAATGAACTAGAGGTGACTAAGATGAGGTTTATGTATGATCGTGCCTATGGAAACATCAACTATGGTCATACTAGTGGACTCACCCCGTATTACAAGATGCTCAATCTTTTGTTTAGGTACACTCTTTGTCCTAGGGGTGGGGATTCCGATAACATATCTCATAGAGCTAGAAACCTCCTTTATCAAATGGCTCTCGGTCAACCTAAGTTCAATGCTTGTCACTTTCTTTGGAATGAGATCATCATTTGTTCACACACCTCATCTAGTGGTTGTCATTATGCACCATATATTTTCATGATGGTTAAGCATGCTACTCAACTTGATCTCAAGACGGATGTTGTTCATGAGTCATACAAGACTAGTAAAGGCAAACTTGCTCAATCTTTCCATCTTGGCAAGCACACCACCGGTGTTAATGCTAGAGGAAGCTATCCGGGTATTTATACTATTGATGGACCAACCGATGCGGGTGCCTCTTCCTCTCAAGGTCCACCAACAAAAGGCCCATATGATCCACTTCCTTTGGAGGGTGCCTCTCACTCTCATGGGGCTCCTAGGGGTAAGAGAGGCAAATTCAACTTTCTTGCAAAAGGCTTGTTTTCTTGCTTCAACATGCTCCGCAAAGATGCTAGGGAGCGTGAGGCCGATCGTTGGTGGTTGGCTCAAGAGCTTCATAGGCATGAGAAAAATCAAAAGGAAATGGCCGCTAGTCTTAATCTTCCACACTCTCCGGTCCATGAGATGCGAACCTTTGATCCTCCTTCTCCCGTTCCAAATCCTTGGGAGGACCTTGGCTCTTGGGTCCCAGTTGATGATGAAGAGGAAGACTATGAAGATGAGGAGGAGTACGACGAGGACGCCGAGGAGTAGCTTCCCTTTTTGGTACTTGATGCCAAAGGGGGAGTGAATTTGGTGGATGGAAGCCCCTACCTCTATCTTTATCTATCTTATCGTTATTCATGTAATAGAACTAGTGGACATGTAATGAACTATGTGTGGTGTGATGGATGTTGGTGTACCAAGTGCACAACTTTTATTTGTAAGATTTAATTGTGGTACTTTTATCTATGCTAGTGTGATGTAAGGATCTTAATGGTTATATGTGATGCTTGTGTTGGTTGATGATTTGTTATTTCTCCTTTTTGTCGTGATATATTCTGTCATTTGCATCACGAGATATTTCTTTTCACACTTATGCACAATGTGTTTATGCAAAGATTTAGGGGGACTTCTTGCAAATATGTGTGCAAAGGCATTTGAGGCATCTTTTCTTTGACAATGCACACATCTAGGGGGAGCTCCTCACTAAATTGTTGGATACACACATCTCTTTCTATTCACCAAATTGTGTTGTCATCAATCACCAAAAAGGGGGAGATTGAAAGTGCATCTAGGCTCCTAATTGTTTTGGTGATAATGACAATGCAATTTGGGAGGATTAATGCTTTCAATGAAATGTGTGCGGGCTTTAAATGTGAAATAAATATGAACTCTCAAAGGAAGGCCCTCATTTTCTTACATATGGTGTTGAAGCTCATTTGGCGATTTAATTTTAATTTTCGGTTTGAATTTGAGTTTAGGAAACACCGTACTATAAAGAGGGATGCGGTCGATTAGTCAAAGTTTACTACAAGTGCTCCTTGTGATCTTCTTTCATCTTTTCTAAGAGTGAAAAACCTAGAAAAACCTTTAGAAAAATAAAAACAAGTCCTTTCTTGTTTAAACTCTCCCCGCCCCGGCCCCTACGGGTCAACCGGCACGAGTGGCCGGGCCACCGGGAACGGTGCTTTGGAGGGAGGCGGGTGACCGGCCACCCGTGCGGGTGACCGGCCGAGCCGAGTTGCCCCCAACGGTTAGATCGGGGGAAGTGGGTATATATACCCCTTCTTCCTCCTCTTTAGGGTTACGCCTCCTCCTCCATTGCTGCACCCCAAAGCTTCATTTCCACTCTCCTAACTCATTCCCAAGCTCTCTAATCAAGATTTCCTCCAAGGGTTTGAGTGTGAGAGCATTTGAGGTGTAGGATTTAGCCCCTTTGTGAGAGCTTTTCATTTCCTCCTCTCAAGAAGCACTTGTGGTTGCTTTGGTTGATTGATTCGTGTTTATTACTCTTGAAGCTTGCTTCTAGACGGTTAGGCGTCGCCCATTGAGTGCCCTCTCCGTGTGGAGCACCCGGGAACGTTTGTATTGCCCCTCCTTTGTGGAGTTTTTCTTAGTGAGCACCAATTTTCCTTGGTGGCGAATTGGAGAGGCAAGTGGCTCTTCGTGATAGCCCTCCCTTTGTGGGAACCTCAACGGAGATGTAGCCTTCTTAGTGGAGGTGAACTTCGGTAAACAAATCGCTTGTCTCTCTTGCTTGCTTGTGTTCATCATCTTCACCCTAACCCTAGAAGTTATCTTTGAATCGATCTATATATTTGTGTTGTTGTGTGTAATATCCTTTGTTGCAGGTTGTTTCCACTTCTATTATACCAAGTTGGTTCATATATTTTCTGCAAATTCACTTTCCTCTTAAGTTATTGTGTTTTACTCCTGCGCACTGGTTGATCCGGCACAAGTGCCGGGTGACCCGGACCCCCGGGTCATCCGGTCAGTCGTGCCGGGTCATCCGGTCCCTGATCCGCTGCTCAGATTTTGCATATTTTTTAAAGTGATCCTATTCACCCCCCTCTAGGCATCACAAGATCCTTTCACACCGGGAGCTTCCCCGAGTCCAACTTGCTATGTTCGCTTCTATCACTAGAGCATCGTTGTGGGGGAAACCTTGCAACCTTACGTCCTCTTCGAGAAGGTGATTGGGATGTGAGACCATCTTGTTTTCTCGACTCTTCCCTCCACACGGATGCTTCGCACCTCACGAAAGTAGTGCTTCTGTTCCTTCTTGGTTTCGAACTCCAATGCGGAGCCCCCTGAAATAGGCATTATGGTTCCGACGGATGGCAGGGGATCGCTCTGGCCCTCAAGCTTGGCTGGCAATGGCGGAGCTGAGGGGCCTTTGTAAGGAGGAGGCGAAGGAGCAATGGGGTGTTGCTCGACGGGTCTGCGCTCAATGTTCTGAGCTTGGAAATTTTGTGATTGCCAAGGTGGAGGTTGGGGATAAGTGGAAAGTGGTGGCTGGAATTGAGGTGGCTAGAATTGAGGTGGCTGGAAAGGGTTGGCGAAAGAGTTTCTCCCAAAGCTAGGGTTTTGCCATGCCGGAGCAGAATGGTTCACGACACTCGCTCTCTCCTTTTCCTTCCTCTCCTCCTCGAGGATGGTTTCGAATCTTTTCTTGCCTGGACAATAATTCGAGCTATGGTCATCATTTTCCTTGTGGAAAATACAATACCATTTTCTTTTCTCATTGTGGCCTCGGCCCCTGCCGCGACCCCTGCCTCTGCCTCTGCCTCCGCCTCTCCCACCCTTGCGGCCTCCCCCTTGATTGGAGTGTGGTGGACTATGCGGTTTAGGGACCAGGCTCTGTGAATCAGCCTGTGGATTAGGGTTTTCCTGGGTGTTTTCGCCGTCCAGAACGAAAACGCCCCGAGGATTGGCGTGCGAGGCATTTCTGGGATTGGGCCATTCCCTCTCGCTGGGCTGGTTAGCTTTCGCGGACTTTTTCTGTTGAGATTGCTCTTCCATACACATCTTGAAGTCATTGTCCGAGCGACAATACTTCTCGAACTCTTCGTATAGGCGTTGGATCGTCCTGGGCCTTTCGCGCATGAGGTGCGAGCGAAACTGGCCGGCTCTCAGACCCACGATTGCGGCGTTAATGGCGACAGTGTCCAGAACATTTGGTGCTTGGGCTCTGAGATGCACAAATCTCCTAAAATAGTTTTGGAGAGTCTCCTTGTCCTTCTGTTTGCACGAGAAGAGGTCGCTCTCTGTGAGTTCTGGACATTGGAAACCCTGGAAGTTTGAGAGAATCCGCTGCTTCAGATCATCCCATCTGTGAATTACACCTGGGCTTAGCAGAGAATACCACTGCGCTGCCACCTCATCAGCAGCAATGATGAAGGATTTCACCAGTATAGAGTTGTCACCACCAGCCGATAGAATGGCGGCTTCGTAGCTCATTAGGAATTGCCTTGGGTCGGATTGGCCCGAGAATCTGGGTAGTGGGACTGGCCTGTACGTTTGTGGCCATGGAGTGATCTGAATTTCTTGAGACAAGGGGGATTTGGGATCCCAAGATCTCGTGCGGATGGTATGAACGTCCTGGTGCAAAGGACCTGACTCGAAAGGGCTCACGAAGGGGTTGCGGCTGAAAGTGGTGTGCGGAGGGGGCTGGGTGAAAAACTCAGTGCGCTCATTGAAGTTAGACTGGTTGGGAACAGTGTACTCAGGTGAGGGTTGATTGAAACTTAAGGATTGCTTTGCTTTTAAGGCGCGCATCTCCTCCTTCAAGCTGGCAATCTCTGCTTTTTGTTTTTGGATCTCAGCTTTGTGCTGTATTGCTAGGAGCCTCTTCTTGGTTCTAGCCAATTCTTCAGCCTCCCTGCGCAGTTTAGCCAGCTCCGCCTCGTGTGCAGCACCAGATTCTGGGAGCGCCTCCCCCTGGGTGAGCAAGGTAGAAAGGTTCGGCTCTTCGTCGAGGGATGACGAAGCCCCTTTGGTAGAGTTGGCGGTAGTTCTCTTCTTCCTTGTGGTCATTCTGGGTTTATTACTCGAGCCAAACACAAATGGTGGGCGCCAATTGTTGTGGCGATAGCCGAAGCTACCGTGCACAAACAATGAGAGAAAACAAAAGCTCAAGAACCAAAACCAGAACACAAAACAAAGGACAGCCAAAGGCTCTTTTCTCAACAGTAGATTTCTCAAAAGCTGATCCCTTTTACAAGTGTCGTTCATCTCCTTTTATAGGGAGGCGAACGGACTTTTTACATTCCGAGAACACCCTCGTGTAAAACGAATCAAAACAGAATGTGCTAGGCTATTTCTGGGAAATCTCCAATTAGGCCTCCACGTAATCGGAGCTTCATGATGTCATGCCGCAAATCGCGGTGCCTTTCTTGTTGTCATCACGTGCGCCTGTCGGGAGAAACCATTTGATCTTTTGGAGATCCCCCTTTCGCCTGGCACATTTCGTCACCTGAAACATGGAATCGCATTCAAACTTGAAATCGTTAGATGTTAGAGACAACGAAACCTCCCAAGCGAATCCCAGGCCGAGGCTGCCTGGGTGAGCAAGATTCGCCTCTGGGGTTTCATCGCGGAAGAAATCAATCAGCCTGACCGAAACCCTAATGCCCTGGGTTATTCTGAGCCCATTTGACGGCTCCGCCGGCGACGAAGGGTATAAGTCGAAAGACGGATTCTGAAAGACAAAAATGGATTCAAGGGCTTCTAGGGTTTCGCTGCTGGGCCTTTCGCATAGAAACTTAGGCAACTGAAGACACTTTTATTTTTGTTAAACGAAAGGCTTGATTCCGAATCCCCCCAACAGTATTTATACCCCTTGGTCCCCAAACGGTTATCTTCTTCCTTCCCTCGAACAGTAAACCGTTCTAGCATGTTTCTCTCACCTAGCATTCACTCCTAACCTACTCTCTTCCAAATCCTTGCCTAGCATTGATTGAGAGTGGAATGTTGAAGTGAGTTTGTGAGCAAAACCTTCCTTTCCTTGACCTTGAGCACTTGGAGAAGTCCTAGCAAGCTTGGTGGATCTATTACTCTTGGAGCCTTGCTCCTAGATGGATAGAGGTTCTTGGAAGCTTTCCAACCCGATTTGTGGAAGCTCCAAGGTGTTTGTATTACCCTTTGTGAAACTAGGGGAAAGCCTCCACCTATTACCCAAAGTGATAGGTGTGAGAGAGGAGTTGACCTTTGTGGTCCCTAGCCTTTGTGGCTTCCTCAACAACGTGGACGTAAGCAAGCCTTTGTGGCGAGCTGAACCACAGGATAAATCTTTGTCTCGTGTGTACTCTTTTTTACATTCTTGCTTGTTCTCGTTCATTCTTGCTCTTGACTAGATCTATTAGGGTTGATCTCCGATCTATGTTGTGGTACCTTCCTACCTTGTTCTTTGCTTAGAAATCTTCTTGCTAGGTCCTAAGTACCTCCTAGAATTTGGTAGATCTGTTTTTCATCAAGTAATCCGCAGCTTGTTTCATATTTGCTCTGTTCTAACAGTCCTCGAAAGTTCTGAGTTTATTCTTGGAGGCTGCCTCGTTCGGAGGTTCCGAGAATAATCTCGGAGGTTCCGGAGTCTAACAGTCTTTCTGCAGAAAAAGTTTAAATTTTGTGTGCAGGCCTATTCACCCCCCCCCCCTCTAGGCCATATTGCCTTGATCCTTTCAATTGGTATCAGAGCGGGTTATCCTTGCAAACACTTAACTGTGTGAGGATATGGCAAGTGGAGATGACAAGAAAGAGGAGGAGGAATTTGAGGACTTGCCAAGTGAAGTTGAAGGTGATGCCTCGGAGGTAGGGAACACCTCAGCTCAAGAAAAGTTTGACAAGCTAAAGAAGTCTGTCAAAGAAAGCTCCAAGGGCAATGGCAAGAAGAGCAAGAAAGAGGACAAGAAGAAAGAGAAAGAAGAAGAAAAGAAGAAAGAGGACAGCAAGCAAGAAAAGAAGAAGAAAAGGAAGAAGAAAGAAAAGAAAAGAAAAGAAGAAAGAGAACACCTTCACCATCTCCATCACCATCCTCATCATCATCTTCATCTAGTGAGAATGGAGATGGGGATGACGAGTACTGCGGCACAAGAATTCCCAAGAGAACACTCAAGCCCAAGCCAAAGCCCAAGGCTAAGTCCAAGGATGACTATAAAAGCGTATCCTTTAACTATGATTCTTTGGAAACAAAATCTAAGGATGATATCACTATACCCATTGGCAAGTTGCCCCAATTTGATGGGACTAACTTTGCTAAATGGAAGCATATGATGAAAGCCTATCTAACCAGTTTGAGTTTGGAGTTATGGAACATTGTGTGTGTAGGTTTTGATGATCCCAAAGACTTTGGAAACCTTACTCCACGTGATCGCCGCAATATCAAAAGAAATGCTCAAGCTACAAGCATACTCCTTAGTGCTTTGAGTGCTCAAGAGTACAATCGAGTTAATGGGTTAGAGATTGCCAAAGAAATTTGGGACACCCTCCTCATTTCTCATGAGGGTGTTGACAAAGTGAAGAAGTCCAAGATCAACATTTTGATGGCTGAGCTTAATAGGTTCACTATCTTTGATGGAGAAGGGCCACAAGAGATGTTTGATAGATTAATGGTCATAGTAGGAAATATACGAGGTTTAGGTGGTGATGAGTTGGATGACCACTATGTTGTGAAGGTGATGTTGGAGGCCTTTGCTCCAAGGAATACTACTCTAGTCACCTTTATTAGAGAGAAGAAAAGATTTGAGGAGTTCTCTCCAAATGATGTTCTTGGGAGAATTCTTTCTCATGAGCTAATGGACAAGGAAATCCAACATAGAAAGAAAATTGGTGAACTAGAAGCTAAGTTGAACAACTTGAAGGTCAAAGAGGTTGCTCTCCATTCCAACAAGTCAAGCAAGCCTACTACTTCATCCAAGCATTCTACTCCATCCAAGCCCTCCAAGTCAAAATCCAAGAAAGTGGAAGTAGAGAGCTCTACAAGTGACTCAAGTGAAGATGAAGATGAAGGCTCCCACGTTGAGATTGGGGACATGGCCTTGTTCATGAAGACATACGAAAGAGGATTGAAGAAACAAGGGTACAAGTTTGCCAAGAGGAAGTTTCCCAACAAGAAAAAGAGAACTTGCTACAATTGTGGAAGCACCGAGCACTTCATTGCGGATTGCCCTAATGAAAAAAGAGAAAATAAGAATGACAAGGGTAAGGGGAACTACAAGAAAGATCAAAGACCGCATCACAAGAGAAGAAACTATAGTGGAGAGGCTCATATTGGTCATGAATGGAATTCCGGAGATGAGAGCTCTAGTGAAGAGGAAGGGAAGAAAGTTGCAACCGTGGCTATCAAGAAGCTTCCCTCTACCTCAAGGTTGTTCAACAACTTGACCGATGATGAAGAGAGCTCATCCATTCATTGTTTCATGGCTAAGGGTCAGAAGGTAAAAACTAACTCAAAACCCTCTCCTCAACCTAGTGATGAGTCGGAAATGGACTCTAGTGATGAATTTAGTGATGAGGAAGCAAACCAACTTGTTAGTGAGATGGATAAGCAATCTAGAAATTTTATGGCTAGGCTAATAGTAGAACTAGAGAAAAGACAAGACACTCTTATCTCCGAAAGAGGTGAGCTTGAGGCTTTGCGTTTGGAAGTTAACCAAGAGGAGAGTGTCATAGCTACTCTCAAGGAAGACCTTGCTGCCTCTCAAACTCAATGTAATTCTCTCAAGTCAAGGAATGAAGAGCTTGAGGAGCAATATAGTCTCCTTTGGAGTAGCACCTCACATCCTTTGAAGGTAAAAGGCGACTCTAGTGCTTCTACTAGCAAGGGCTGTGATAGATGTCATCATATTGATATTGAATCCTATGCTACTAATCTTGCTAACATGGAAGCTATGAAGAAAGAAATTGCTAGATTGAACTCAATCATAGCTAGTGGATGCATGGGTGAAGAGAACAAAATGACAAGATTCACTAAGAGGAAAATGTTGGAGAAAAGTAAGAAACCAGGTTTTGGATATGCTGAAGGTGGCAAGACCAATGAAAGAAAAATCATCAAGGAAAAAGAATGCCTCGAATTCAAGAGCACTGGGTTTCTATTTTCCCAGACCCGGGAGGTTCTGAGCTCCAAGCCTGGAGGTTCCGGAGTATGGAAGCCTCGAGCCACACAGAAAGCTGAATCCGGAGGTTCCGAGAAAATTCTCGGAGGTTCTGGGGTCTGCAAAGACAGAACAAAGAAGAAGGGCAAGGCTCAGCACCAGCATGTTTCCAAGGCATCTAACACTTGTATGTAGGTACATAATCATCCAATAATGCCTAGAAGAAATCTGATCCCCAACAAGAACAAGGCTCATGCATCTAGAGACATACCTCCTAGCTATGTGTTGAGACCCAACAATGTTGGTAAAGTTGTTGCCACATATGTTGGAAATGAGTCCAACATATATGTGAAAAGATCACTATGGGTTCCAAAGGTTTTGGTTGCTAATGTGGAAGGCCCCAAGTCAAATTGGGGACCTAAAAGAAGGAACTAAATTGTTTTGTAGGCATACTCTCCTCCGGTGGATCGAGTTGGGTGCTTGATAGAGGATGTACACATCATATGACCGGAGAAAAGAGTATGTTCTCATCCTATCTCTATTTGGAAGGACCAAAAGAAACCATTGCTTATGGAGGGGATACAAAAGGAGAAGTCATCGGTGTAGGTGATATCCCTATTTCTCAAAATTATTCAATTACAAATGTTCTTCATGTTGATCCGTTGGGTTACAATCTATTATCGGTTTCACAACTTAGTGAGATTGGCTTTGATTGCCACTTCTCGGATAAGGGTGTGTCCATCATAAGAAGGGAGGATTCCTCAATTGTCCTTATGGGTCGCTTGAGGGGGAGGCTTTACCTAGTTGATCTCAACAAAAGTAAAGTTTCTCCCAAGACTTGTCTAGTGGCAAAATCTAGCATGGGTTGGCTATGGCATCGCCGACTAGCTCATGTTGGCATGAGGAACTTGGCCAAACTTTTGAAAGATGAACACATCCTTGGACTAACAAATGTATATTTTGAGAAAGATAGGATTTGCAAAGCTTGCCAAGCCGGAAAGAAAGTAGGAGCACCTCACCCACCAAATAGCATCCTCACTACATCAAGCCCGTTGGAGCTCATTCACATGGATCTATTTGGACCGGTGGCCTACATCAGCATTTGCGGTAAAAAATATGGCTTGGTTATTGTTGATGATTATTCTCGCTTCACGTGGGTGTTCTTTGTGTTTGACAAGAGTGAAGTACAAGGGAAGGTGAAGACCTTCATAAGAAGAGCACAAAAGGAGTTCAAGCTACCAATCAAGAAAGTGAGAAGTGACAATGGCTCGGAGTTCCGGAACACAAATGTTGAAGAATTTCTTGATGAAGAGGGCATCAAGCATAAATTTTCAGTTCCTTATACTCCTCAACAAAATGGGGTGGTTGAGAGGAAGAATAGAACTCTTATTGAGATGGCAAGAACCATATTGGATGAGTACAAGACTCAAGACATCTTTTGGCCTGAAGCTATTAACACAGCTTGCCATGCCATCAACCGCCTCTATCTTCACAAGTTTCACAAGAAGACCTCCTATGAGCTTATCACCGGTAAAAAGCCCAAGGTGTCTTACTTTAGAGTGTTTGGGTGCAAATGTTTCATTCTAAATAAGAGGCCCCGAACTTCTAAGTTTGCACCAAAGGTTGACGAAGGATTTCTTCTTGGTTATGGTCCAAATGAGCATGCTCATCGAGTCTTCAATCTAACCACCAGGAGGATTGAAGTCACGGTAGATTTGACCTTTGATGAATCTAATGGCTCTCAAGTGGAGCAAGTTGACTTAAATGTTGTAGGTAATGAGAAGCCATCTTATGAAGCAATCAAGCAACTGGCCATAAGTGATGTTAGACCAGTTGAAGCACAAGAGAAAGATGAGAACTAAGTACAAGCTTCAACACCACTCAAAGGGTCAGAAGTCACTGGTTCAGGAGCTGTACAGACTTCGGAGGTTCCGAGAAATTCCTCGGAGGTTTCGAGAACTGGCACTGAAACTCAACCTCCGAGAAATTTTCTGGAGGTTCCGGGGTCTGGAAGTTCAACACCACAAGACACCCTGAACCAGCAAATTGATCAGCAAGGGGATGTTCAAGAAAGTACATCTGAGCCCCAAGCTGATGAAGATAATGAAGACCAACCTCTACACCAACCTCTTGGACCATCACATCCTCGTGTACATCAAGTCATACAACGGGATCATCCCATTGACAATATCCTTGGGAGCATAAGGAGAGGGGTAACAACACGATCTCATCTTAAGAATTTTTGCGCATTTTACTCGTTTGTTTCCTCTCTTGAACCAACCAAGGTAGAGAAAGCTCTTGAGGATCCAGATTGGGTGGTAGCTATGCAAGAGGAGTTGAACAACTTTGAGAGAAATCAAGTGTGGGAGTTTTTCACACCCCGAAATTTCCAATTTCGGGATGTGAATAGAAAGAATAATTAAATAACGATTTTCTCATAATTTTAAAATTTTTCCAACTTTTATTTTCTTTACGGGGAATATAGTATAGGAAAAATCCTTTGTTTGATTTTCTAAATTAAATAAAAGTTGAGAGTGTTGCATTCATGCTGATGCATCTAGTGGTTCTTGAGTGCAAAAGGTTTCAAAAATGCGTTTAAGAGTCATGTCCAAACTCTCCCGAGGATTTTCGGATTTTTTCGGAATTTATTCTCATTTTCCTTGAGCTATTTTCTATTTATTAGGAGGCTCTAAAATCTTTTTCATGAGCACCAAATGCTTTATTTGGGTTGTTCGTGTCTTAATCTATCTCTAGGAATTTTCCCGGAATTTTTGTGATTTTCTCGAGTATTTTTCGTGCTTTAAAATAATTTACGTAATTTTTCCGGACTATTTTTCGCACCGGAAATAGATTCCGAAAAAAAAACCCTATCCTACCGGATTGGGCCGGGCCGAGGCCCGACCCAACCCGCCCGCGCCCGCGCCGGCCCGGCCCGCCGGCCCGGCGGGGCCCATCCGCCCCGGGCGGCCATGGCCGCCGCCGCCAGCAGCCGCGCGCCCGCGCGTGCGCCCCATAAAAGGGAAGGCCGCGCCCGCGCGCCGCCTCCCGCCGCGCCGCCCCTAGCGCCCCCGCTGCCCTCCCGCCCGCGCGCCGCCGCCCGCGCAAGTGGCCGCGCCGCCGCCGCAAGACGCCGGGACCGAGGCCGCCGGCGTTGACCGCGAGCGCCGCCGCTCCCGTTCCTCTCCAACCCCGGTGAGCACTCAATCTTGGTCCCCTCGGTCCCCTCTTCGTTTTTCCCTAGGCGCCCGAGCCCCTAGCCGCCCGGTGTGCCGGCGTGCATGGCCACCGGACCCGCCGGTTCCCCTCGCTCCCCGTTCGGTCCAAGGTAGAAGATGAAGTGGCGGATTGGCACTTAGACCCGTCCTTTTTAGTAATCCTTATGCTCTTTTGTGTGTCTCAAGCAAAACAAGAAGAAACCCCTTAGATCCATTAGATTCCCTAGATCCAATCCATCCCAAACTCTTTTACGGATCTAACCCCGAGTTTTATCGGTTTCGCGAGCACTATTTGATGTGTCTCGGGTTTCTTCTCGCCTAGCCCCTGAAATCTATAGTTAATCACATCTAGGTCCTTTCAATCTTGTTTTGCTCCTAGAATCTTCGTTTTAGCTCCGATTTAATCCGTTCAAGTTGTGTTAGGTCCATAATAATGTAAAGCACATGTTAGTGGTGTGTTTTCACCATGTTTTGTTTTCTGAAAATAAAATTAATATTAATTTTGATTAATGTCTATTTACACATGCCTTTTATAAATAAAAGTAAAATAGATCTACACATTGTTTTTCATAAGCAAATTTAATTTGATTAATGTTTCTATCACATGATTTTGTACAAAAAATTTAATTAGATCTTTATCTCAGTTTTCGTAAACCAAATGTTAATTTATTTAATAGTTAATTAATCTTTTCTAATTAAAATTTGATTAGGCTTTTACATCGGCTTTTATAATAAATATTAATTTGATTAATGCTAATACCATAATGTTTTTAATAATAATATGATCTACTCGAATTACAAAGTTTCGTTTATATTGCTCATGTAGTTTAGTTTTTCTAAATTAAATGTTTAATCGGTTAATTCATATATGAATCTTTATTAATAAAACTTGACTAGTTCTTTACACCGGTTTCATAAATAAAGTTTAATATTGCATTAATGTCAACATAGGGTATTTTATTTCTGAAATATCCTTTATAATAGTTTTGTTAAATAAAATGAACCTAGCTCATAGCCTTGCTCTCTCATTTATGCAAAACGTTTGTTAGACGTTCTTTTCTCAACTCAATCTAAGTGTAATCTTTCCGGTTCTTGCTCAATCTTTCACAACCATCTCTTCAAAGTTAACCAAGCCTTTCCAAGCACCCTTTGTGTTCTTTAGTGATCCATCTAATCGAGCTTATCCTTTAGTGCGTTCTTTTAAAGCTTTCTTATGATTGGTGTTTTGTTCTTAGTATGCTTGTTTGTTTCCTTTGTGTATGTTTGTGACGCCCTGGGTTTTTAATTACCGTCATTAACGTTAACGACACGATTAGCCTGGTCAAATGGTCAACCCTAGGTCAACCCGGGCCCTCACCCATGAAAACTCCCTAACATACCCCTAAGTGACCCTAGTGAGTAGTAAAACACTTGTGAGGTCAACCCTTGGTCAAAGGGTGGGTCAAACCCCCTTGCCACCCAAGGTGTTCACCGGTGTCCGCCGGAACTTTTGCCGCGTTCTCCAAAATTCACCTAAACACTTAAAATTCTACCTTTGGGAAAGTTGTAGATCTTGTTGAGGGACACAACTTTCATGTAGAGTGGCATTGCCGATTTGGAGGGGAAAATTGTGAAAAAGCCCTTGCAAGCCGAGATCACCGTTGGCAAGTACATGCCGACATTCAAAGTTGGCACTTCCACGTATTCAAATCTAGGCAACAAAACCCTATACGGTCTTTGTAAAAGTTGTAGGCGGTACCTAGATCTACAACTTTGGTATTCATCACTTGGTCCGCTTCGTTGAAAAATTTTGAGAAAAATCGAGTCAAAGCATGCACCAGGCAAAGACGGCCGAGCCGGAGCGCGCCGCGCGCGACGTCGTGCGCGTCCCGTGCGCCGCCATCGCCGCCCGCCGCCGGCCTTGCCCCGGTGCCCGTGCCCGCGCCGCCCGAGACCTCGACGTCCGCGTCACTCGCGTCCCGATGCCCCGCGCCCCGATGCGCTCCGTCCCGAGGTGCCTTGGCGTCCACGCCGCCGCACGCGCGCGCGCCACGGACCGCCGGTCCGTCCGGCGCGTCGCCGCCGCCGTACGCGCGCGCCTCGACGCGCGCCGTAGCACGACCGCATCTTCCGCCGTCACCGCGTGCGTCACCCACGGGCCGCCCGAGCCGGCATAAAGCCCCCCTTCGCCTCTCCTCGCGCGCCGCACCGAGCCGCCCGCGCCATTGCCGCCGCCATCCCGCCGCCGCCGGTGCTAGCTCTCCCCGCTCGTGCTCGCCGCCGTCCAAGCGCGTCACTAGGTTCCTTAGCACCCGGGCCGCCTCGCAAGCGCGCTTGTTTGCGTCAATTTGGCTCCCACACCGCAAGCACACCGAGCCGCCGTAAGCGCCGCCACCGGTCACCGTCGTGCGCCACCGCCGCTCGTTCTCCCCATCGGCCAACCACCCCACGAGCTTTCCTAGCCCCTAATACAACTCCCGTAGCCGCGTGTTGTCCTAGTCCGTGCTCTCCTCGCCGGGAACCCGAGCCGCCGCCGCCGTGCTCGCCGGTCGCCGTCGAGCGCCGCCGTGCGGAGCCCTCTCTCGCCCCAACCGCACCTACCGGCCCTCCTAGGTGAGCTTGTGGTCCTCCACGGCCACTTGCCCGCCAAGATCGCCGCCGGCTAGCCGGAATTGGGCTTTGCCCGTGCCGCCGGCCGGCCGGGGACCCAATTGCAGAGATCCAACTCTTGTTAGGGTGTTTAAAGTAAAAGTGCGGGGACTAGTCCGTGAAAGACCTATCTAACTTTTCTTACAATTTAGTCCAAGGCCTTAGAAAATCCCTAGAAATTCACGAAGAAAATTCCAAAAATTCTCAAACAAATTTTGTAGGTCTCGGGATGTTAAACCCCACCTACTTGATGTATACTTGTGGCTAGATTCAAAGTAGTTTTGGCGGAAAAATTACAAATGTGTTATGATTGAATCTGTCATAACTTGAAATGTATAGCTTCTCTATAGTTGAGCTTTGGATATGTTGTGAGTTAGGATAAGACTAGGTGCTGTGCCAAAAATTGCACAAAGTTATCATGTGAATCCTTTTATAAAAATGTTTTTCCATCTCTGGCTGAACTGCATAGATGATTTTTCATGTTAATTATATTTATGTTCTTGAGCCCAACTTGTGCACACTGTCTTGTGATGTCGGAAGGTACATCTTGTGAATTAATCATGAATTTAGGAGTAACAGAAATAATTATTCTTGTTTAATGCATGTTTTCTTTTGTAAATTAATAAACCAAATTCAGTAGAGGTTCCATGTGAACATGTTAGCTTTTTAGGCTTGTGTAGGATCGGAGAACATGCACAAGAAAGTTTGGATCATTTTGAGGCTTATTTATTTTTATATGCATTTAAGTTGAATCACTAGCTAGCCTTGTTATTTTCAATAATATTTATTTTCCTAGCATCCAACACCTACATGTGGGCCCAATGGACCAGGATAGGTACTGTTAGGCCTAAGAAACACTCATTGATTTTTGGTAAATTAATTGTTTAATAAATGGCTCAAATGCCCATTTAATATTAAAAGGAAATTAATAAAGAAAATCCTTAATTAAATCTTTTTCCTTTTTAAAGGCATTATTTAATATAAATAAAAATAAAGTTAATTACCAAGCACTAATAAGGAATTAATTCATAAATATAATTATTAATTACACCATGTGGGTAAAGATAAAATAAAATAAAGCTTTCCCATGGAATGATAAGCTTAAATAAAAACCTTTATTCAAATGTGGAAAAAAAGAGTAACCCATGTACAACTAATAACCTTCCTAAAATAGAAACACTAAATGAATGCTTGTTAAGGTGAATATGACCAACTAAAGTTGGATAGGACAACAAACTATCACATCACCTAAAGTGCATTGCATTCCGTGTAGATCTTCCGGACGGAGACTACTCCCCGGTCCCGAAACCGAGGAAGGCGGAGCATAAGGTTCTCTACAAGACGTGGACGGACTCGACACCGAGGGTGCCCAAGCTAACCTAGTCGACGAAGGCAAGCTCCGGTGCATCTAACCCGAGTTTTAAAGTTCTTTATTGAATTATCTATGAATGATTGTGCATTTACGTTCAGGAGTTGAATGAAACCCTAGATGCATGATCCATAGGTACCTTTGGTCTTTACTAGTATGATAGGTCGATAGGTTGCTAAGCTATAGGACCGTTACAAGTCGGGTGATGACCTCACTCGCGAGAATAGGTTCCTAGATAGGAATCATACTATATCCTTAAATGGATTGCTCACGTGGTAAGAGCATGGGATCTGGGCTCCGGTCCAGTGGTTATGTGGGTTAAGTTTTTGAACGTACCAAGCATATGCCGGGTATGGGACCGGTAAGCCTAGTACCATAATGAGGCGGTGAGGGATCTTACTATTACTACTCTTGGGATTCGCTCTCACGGCTAGCTACCGGTGGTGTATGGTGACTCCGGGTATCTCGCGGGGTATGCCGGATAGCCTCGCACCAAAGACCGTAAGATTCGATCCCAACCCGAGGATTTATGGGGACGGCACGGGGAGTTGTCCTCGCGGGGGCAGCCGACCGGTGTGTTTGGGTCCACCTTGCAAGGTTTTTAATCAATCGATTGTCGACCTCTCACCGTTATCCGAGACTACTTACTCCACTAGTCATGTGATCCCTAATGATGGAAGTTGATGAAGATGATGTTTGAATAATTGTATTGTACAACTTTGTTTGTACTAGTTGGCTAATGTAGTAAAGATTAAACTACTAGAACTTGTGCTAAAATCTTGAAAGTAAGGACCTACTCTTTGTTACTTTTTAGCAAAAGCAACCCAGTAGCCAAAAAGCCTTTCATGGTCTAGTTTTGGTGAAGTAGATATCACCGACGGGTAAGTCTTGCTGAGTATTAGTATACTCAGCCTTGCTATGATGTGTTGATCCAGGTCATGCCTTCAGTGATGTGTGGCCCGGTGAGATCCCGCCCGGCTGGGAGCTGGAGTGGGTGGAGGACGACTACTGAAGCATCATGGATGGCCTCCCGTGGTGACTTTGCTTCCGCTAGTTAAATTCCGCCGTTTTTCGAAACTGCGAACTATTTCGTCATGTCAAAAACTATGGTTTGTAATAAATAAACCCCTCGGGGTACGAATTTGGATATTAATGTTGTTGTATCTCCGGACTCGCCTTCGAGTGAGTTTTAATGCATATATTCGATCCTTGTGCTTTTCAAGTGATTTACGGGCGTTAACCCGGCGACTTACGACAGGGTGGTACCTTACTATTGCTTAACGACCAAAGTAGATCGGTCTTAGGCGATAGTACGGTACTTTCCCGGGCGGGTTGTCACGAGTTGGCATCGAGCTTATATGCACCGAGATTAATTAATGAACCTTAATCACCGATTTTGGAATAAAATATGCCAAGATTGTTCGATTTTCCAAAATACGTTGGTCCGCCAAGGATAAACTAGACCGAGAGGCCCTAGAGGGAATTTTGGGTTCTTTCAGGTGGCTTAAATAACTTATGGTTTATTTTGCTAACTCCCAGCACATTTCTTTCTGTCAGACTTACTTTATTGCACAACCAAACTAGGAGCCACGTGATTTATACGTGTGCTATTCCGCATCACGGGAATTGCGAGGGTTGATGGAGTGATCCATTCCACGGATCCCATCTTCGCGTCTGTTTATGAGTTGTGTGTCGCCACGTGTTTTATACGTGTGCATTCCGCATGTCGCTCATGCGAGGCAAGGATACACTCCATTCAAACGGAGGGTGTCCGAGGTTGGACGCCGTCCATGCGAGACTTAACGCATGGATACCGTTTCTATAGTGAACGGTAATGTATGTGGACGCTTTCGTGACGTGCTGGCACGAAAGGTTCGTTTTCTGCAGGTACATAACAGCGCTTCGTTAGTTGTTAAGCGAGTACCGTATAGCTCTCGACTAGATATTATAGGGAGAGACGAATATGAGCCTTGCCACCGGCACTAACTTCGATTTTTGGCTTGATTGCCATGTGAGGTCGGATAGGACGTCTTGCATGCATGATAAAAATCGAAACAACTAAAATAAACCCAAAAATCGAAATTACATATGTTCTCTAAGGAACTTTATGTTAGTGTGTGCTTGTTATAAACTAGAATACCTCTCATACCTAGCCGTCATGCTGCCGAAATTTTGTGAAAAATTTGTTAACATGTGCTAGGTTAACTAAACCAAATTGTTAAAAGCAGTTGTTCCTCAACTAGTTACTTTGTAATAGCAAGTCTCAGTTCTAATTTGTTGGGTTGGTTCACTTTTCCTTTAGGCACATCCAAGTTAAGGACCCTCCATCTTGTTCCTTGATCGTTGTTCAACCTTAAAATCCTAATTAAGAGTATTAAAGGAATAATTTAGAAGTTGGGAAATTTTTGAGGTTTACGGGCTTTTGGTTATGAAATTTTCGTTCACAATCGCCGTAACTTCACCATCCGTCATGCCGTTCTCTTTTGAGATCCGACATGGGTTACCTTTGTGTACGGATGGATTTCCCCGTGTTTCACCGGGTTCGACGCCGACGGTACGATCCGTACCAACGGGTTGCACCGGGAGGGTTTTCCGCGCTTGGCGTGGGAAGCACTCGTCCGCAGCTACCTTACCCCCGCCGACGTACGAGGTGAAGGAGTTTGAGCGCTTTGGTGTTCCCCGCCGCGGGGTGATCGTGATCGTGCCGCCGCACCCCGATCACGCCGACCGGTTTGATCTCGAGTTTTATTTCCGGGGATTTATCACGCACGAGTCCGTGGAGTCAGCCGCCCTCAGAGTGCTGACAGACTTTTGTGACCACAACCCTACTGTGGTAGCTCTTTCCCCGTTTGGTCCTGTTTCGGCTGTGAGTCCTCACGACCCAGCTTGGTTGGACCGTTTGGACCATCTACGGGAGTTACTGACCCTAGCAGAGCCGTTGGATGTTACTCAGACACTTGCCCGTTGCCTGAACGTGGTTTTCACACTCCAGGGGCTGCGTTTTAACACCGGCAGCCGATTATTGCACGGCGCTTGGAGGCATCTAGGCGCGATTGGGAGCGGCTTTCAGAAGACACCGGCAGCTGAACTTCACGCTTACCGGGTGCAGCGAGGAGAACGACAGTCGCGTACTAGGAGGTTCCGGTTGGAGCTCGAGCGAGGTGACAACCTCCAGAGGATCGTGGACCTAGAGACGGAGAATAATGCACTAAAGGAGGATGCCGACGCACACGAGATAGAGGCCGACCCCTGTGCAGAACATTGCTGATATGCGGCGAGCGGTGCAGGAGGCCGAGGTACGGGTGGCAGACTTGCGGGTTATAGTGGCCTTACCCATCGCCCCCGCAGCAGGCACACCCGGAGGAGCAGCAGGCTGTGTCCGGTCTGGATCGACGAGCCGAGCGAGACCACCGCTACCGACTCCCCCAGCTTCGCCTTCGTACAGTGGTGCTTCAGTGGGCAACTAGGTTGCCGACAGCAGGGAGCAGCAGGATATCGATCTTATCGAGTTGTATTAGAGATGTTGGAGTAGTGGCTTGATAGCACGTCTTCGTGCCAAGCAACTATTGTATCATGTGTTGTCTTGATGTTTCAAAATCGAGTTGTAATGACGTTGAACCTTGTTCTGTCATGTTGTAATAAGAATGCTTAAGCTTGCATGCTTTTAGTGAATTTCGTTGTCTTCGAGTTAAATTTTCTTGTGCTAAATACCATATCCTTGGATAATTCGTTGCGAATAATCACGCTTGTCAAAAGAATGCATTGTTTATCTCCTGAGATCATAGGTAAAGCAAAGCATCTTTACGAACGTCACTCGTTGCCAGCATATAAGTGCTCGTTCGTATACCATCTTCCTTGGTATTCAGGATAACGACGATCGTTCGGAAGTGATTAGGAGCCACGCAGTTGAGCAATCACCGTCCTAACCATGTTAAGAGAAACGATTCTATAAATCTTGTGGCTATAGAATGTTGTGCTTGTTGCTGTACTCATTATTTACGTACTAATGGGATGTGATAATGCATGATCGTGCTTGTTATCATTTGGAAGTAATCTTTCAGTTATCTCACTAATAACGCTCACTTTTCAGATGGTGGGAACCACGCGCGGCTCTCCCAACGGTTTTGGAGCGAGTGGTAGTGGTGACTTGCCGCCACCCCCGCCCATGAACCCGACGGAGGCTTTCATGGCCACCCAGACCGAGGTGCTGCGCCAGATCTTGCAGACCCAGCAGCAGATCGCCCAGCAGATGAACCGCGGGCCGCCACATGGGGCCAACCACGAGGGACCTAACCAGGTCACCACGTATGCCCAGTTCATCGCCATGAAGCCGCCAACGTTCGCGAAAGCCGAGGACCCTCTGGAAGCCGAGGCTTGGGTCAAGGCCATAGAGGCGAAATTCTCTACCTTTGTGCTGCCTTGCTCGGAGGAGAACAAAGCGAACTTCGCAGCCCTACAACTGCGAGGTGAAGCTTTGATGTGGTGGGACCATTTCAAGTCCATGCAGCGAAATCACGCCGTGACTTGGGAAGAATTCAAGCAAGCCTTCAAGAGTCACCACATCCCCAAGGGTCTGATGGACCGGAAGATGAGGGAACTGCTAGCCCTTCGTCAAGGATCTGACTCCGTGTACCGCTATGCCCAGAAATTCAATAGCTTATGCCAATACGGTGGGCATCATGTTGATACGGATGCCAAGAAGATGGAGAGGTTCCGTGACGGGCTTGATGGCAAGCTGTATGAGCGCCTAAATCTGCTCGAGCCCGCCAACTTCCATGAACTCGTAAATAAAGCCATCTCGCAAGAAGATGCTATGAAGAAAGCCCATGGGGACAACAAGAGGATGTCCGGTTTCACCCCATGCAACGGAACACACAAGAAGTTTCGCTTTGTGAAGAAGGAAGCTCCGGGCCCATCCCGGCAATCTTCAATCGGACGCCGGACGATGAAGCCATTCCGGGGCAAACCTCGCCGGGAACTTCCGGTTCCGCCGTGCCCGCAGCGAGGCTCCGAAGCCTAATGTTGGTGATCGCCGTTGCTACAAGCGTGGCCGCCGGGGCACTACATTAATGAGTGTCCCAAGCCCGAGCGAGATCAAGTCAAACCCGAGAACCGAGAATACGGGAAACAAGCCGGCCACTCCGCCAAGAAACCCATGGTGCAAGTGCGCCGGGGCAAGTTGAACTTCACCACCCCGAGTGACATTCCCGCAGAGCTCCGGTACTCACGGGTACATTCTCTATCAATCACACTCCTGTCAAGATCTTATTTGATTCGGGAGCCACCCATAGTTTCATAAATGAGAGTCTACTAGACAAATTGGGTCTAAGAGGGGTACCAACCAAATCTACTTATAAAATTACTACACCCGGTGGAAACATCGCGTCTCAGTTAGTGATTTATGGAGTTCCCCTAAGACTAGGAAGTCGGGTCGTTCAATCTAATCTGATAGTCATCCAGTTAGGAAGCATGGATGTTATTTTGGGTATGGAATGGATGAATCAACATAAGGTGGTTCTAGATATATCGTATAGGGTCGTAGAGATCCACTCTCCTACGGTCGGGCACACTACCTTGTACCTACCTTTCGGGACGGTACCGACTCTTGTGCCTATGCGACCATTATCTCCTCCCTTGATGAGATTCCAGTAGTGTGTGAGTACCGGATGTATTTCCGACGAGTTGCCCGGTATGCCACCGGACGGAGATGTCGAGTTTGTGATCGAACTCCAACCCGTACCGCACCCATTTCCAAAAGACCTTATCGCATGCCACCCAAAGAGCTAGCCGAGCTAAAAACCCAACTCCAAGAATTGCTAGATAAGGGTTACATTCGCCCGAGCTCTTCTCCTTGGGGTTGCCCCGCTCTTTTTGTCAAAAAGAAAGATGGTAGCTTGAGAATGTGCGTAGACTACCGTCCACTCAATGCGATCACCATCAAAAACAAATACCCACTTCCTCGAATTGATGTCTTGTTTGATCAATTGGCCGGTGCCAAAGTCTTCTCTAAGATTGACCTTCGTTACGGCTACCACCAAATTAAGATTCGACCATGCGACATTCCTAAAACCGCTTTTTCCACTCGTTATGGTCTTTACGAGTTCTTGGTCATGTCCTTCGGACTCACTAATGCGCCTGCCTACTTCATGTACCTCATGAACTCCGTATTCATGACGGAGCTCGATAAATTTGTCGTAGTCTTCATCGATGATATCCTCATCTATTCTAAAAACGAGGCAGAACACGCCAACCATCTCCGAGTTGTCCTTCGCCGTTTGCGAGATCATCGACTTTATGCTAAATTCTCCAAATGCGAATTCGGTTGAAAAGTGTCAAATTCTTGGGGCACACCATTTCCCACGATGGTATTTCCGTAGATCCTAGCAAAGTTCGGGAGGTAATGGATTGGAAACCACCCAAATCCGTACATCAAATCCGCAGTTTCCTAGGATTGGCGGGATATTACCGTCGATTCATTTCCCGACTTTTCTCGAATCGCAAAACCCATGACCGAATTACTCAAGAAGGGAGTGAAATTCATGTGGAGTGAAGCATGTGAGAAAGCTTTTCACACCCTCGGACAACATCTAACTTCGCCCCCGAGTGCTAGCTCGGCCCGATAACTCCAAGCCATTTGAAGTCTTCGTGACGCATCGAGCACCGGTCTTGGCTGTGTCCTCATGCAAGAAGGCCGAGTCATTGCCTATGCTTCGCGAGCCCTTCGACCCCATGAACTCAACTATCCTACCCATGATCTTGAGTTAGTCGTCGTTGTTCATGCCCTCAAGATATGGAGACATTATCTAATGGGCAATCATTGCAATATCTTCACTGATCACAAGAGCCTCAAATATATCTTCACCCAGTCAGAGTTGAATATGAGGCAGAGAAGATGGCTTGAGTTGATCAAAGATTATGATCTAGAAGTGCACTATCATCCAGGCAAAGCAAATGTTGTTGCGGATGCTCTTAGCCGCAAGGATCATTGCAACCACCTAGAGTTGGTGCCAGTCAGCGAACCCTTGTGTGAAGAAATGAGGAGGCTCAACCTAGAAGTGGTACCTCAAGGAATTCTTTATGCCTTGACGGCAGAGTCAAGCCTTTATGACAGGATTGTCACTGCCCAGCGCAATGATGCGGATATCCACACTATCAGGCAGAAACTAGTGGAAGGAGACCCAAAGTACACTTGTTTTCAGCAAGATCACCAAGGTGTGGTCCGGTTTGGAAAACGTCTAGTGGTCCCCGTTGACCCGAAATCAAGAAGATCATTCTAGATGAAGCTCACAAGTCCAAGTTCTCTATCCATCCCGGTACCAAGATGTACCAAGATCTAAAGCGAGAACTTTTGGTGGTCTAACATGAAGGTGGATGTAGCCAAGTATGTAGCCGAGTGCAATACTTGCCACCGGATGAAAGCAAGTCATCCGAAATCGGCGGGAGTACTCCGGCCCTCGTCGATACCTATGTGTAAATGGGACGACATTAGTATGGATTTTATTGTGGGTTTACCCCCGACCCCTAGGAAGAAAGATTCTATTTGGGTAATCGTGGATATACTCACCAAGATTGCTCACTTCATTCTTGTGCACACCACTTACTCCGTGCAACAAGTATGCGAGTTGTACATGGACCATGTAGTTCGTCCGCATGGGATCCCAAAGACTATAATCTGCGATAGAGGAACTCAGTTTGTAGCCCGTTTTTGGGAGCAGTTGCATGAGTGTTTGGGAACCCAGCTACTCCGTAGTTCCGGTTATCACCCACGGACGGATGGCCGGACGGGAGAGGATAAACCGGATCTCGGAGGACATGTTGAGAGCAAGCATCTTGCACTTTGACGAAGTTGGGACAAGTGCTTATCCTTAGCGAATTCTCCTACAATAACTGCTATCGAGCCGGCTTGAAAATGGCACCGTTCGATGCTTTATACGGACGCGGATGCCGCACCCCACCGAATTGGTCGAGGTCGGGAGAAAGAACACTCTTTGGACCGGAGTTAGTAAAGGAGGCCGAAGAGAAGGTACAATTGATAAGAGAAAATTTGAAGATGGCCCGATGAGACAAAAGAGTTATCATGACAAGGGAACCGCACCTCGACACTTTGAAGTGGGAGATCATGTATATTTGAAGGTATCCCCCACCAAAGGTGTGCAAAGGTTCGGAGTCAAAGGAAAGTTAGCCCCGCGCTACATTGGACCCTACGAAGTAATAGAAGTATGTGGACCCGTGGCCTACCGTATCTAATTGCCAGAACGGTTTTCCGCGGTTCACAATGTGTTTCATGTAACTCAGTTGAAGAAAGGAATGCGTTCCGGAAAATGAGATCATCACGAAGCTAATGCTTGGATCGAGCCGGATTTCTCGCTCGTCGAGCATCCCTTAAAGGTACTAGATCAAAAAGAGCGAAAAAACCGAAGGCAAACCGCACGAATGTACAAGATCCAATGGAGCCATCACACGGAAGAAGAAGCCACGTGGGAAACGGAGGATTATCTCAACACCAAGTATCCGGGCTTCCTCCAATCCCGAAACAGTGAGTCCTTTTCCCCATCTCTTCGTTGTCAAGTCGAATCTCGGGACGAGATTCCTTTAAGGGGGGTAGGCCGTGACGCCCCAGGTTTTTAATTACTGTCATTAACGCTAACGACACGATTAGCTGGTCAAATGGTCAACCCTAGGTCAACATGGGCCCTCACCCATGAAAACTCCCTAACATACCCCTAAGTGACCCTAGTGAGTAGTAAAACACTTGTGAGGTCAACCCTTGGTCAAAGGGTGGGTCAAACCCCCTTGCCACCCGGTGTTCACCGGTGTCCGCCGGAACTTTTGCCGCGTTCTCCAAAATTCACCTAAACACTTAAAATTCTACCTTTGGGAAAGTTGTAGATCTTGTTGAGGGACACAACTTTCATGTAGAGTGGCATTGCGATTTGGAGGGGAAAATTGTGAAAAAGCCCTTGCAAGCCGAGATCACTTTGTTGGCAAGTACATGTCGACATTCAAAGTTGGCACTTCCACGATTCAAATCTAGGCAACAAAACCCTATACGAGTCTTTGTAAAAGTTGTAGCCGGTACCTAGATCTACAACTTTGGTATTCATCACTTGGTCCGATTCGTTGAAAAATTTTGAGAAAAATCGAGTCAAAGCATGCACCGGCGGCACGACCGAGCCGGAGCGCGCCGCGCGCGACGTCGTGCGCGTCCCGTGCGCCGCCGTCGCCGCCCGCCGCCGCCTTGCCCCGCCGCCCGTGCCCGCGCCGCCCGAGACCTCGACGTCCGCGTCACGCCGCGTCCCGATGCCCCGCGCCCGATGCGCTCCGTCCCGAGGCGCCTTGGCGTCCGCGCCGCCGCACGCGCGCGCGCGCACGGACCGGCGGTCCGTCGGCGGCGTCGCGCGCCGTACGCGCGCGCCTCGACGCGCCGTAGCACGCGGCCGCATCTTCCGCCGTCACCCGTGCGTCACCCACGGGCCGCCCGAGCCGGGTATAAAGCCCCCCCGCCTCTCCTCGCGCGCCGCACGCGAGCCGCCCGCGCCATTGCCGCCTCCATCCCCGCCGCCGCCGGTGCTAGCTCTCCCCGCTCGTGCTCGCCGCCGTCCAAGCACGTCACTAGGTTCCTTAGCACCCGGGCCGGCTCGCAAGCGCGCTTGTTTGCGTCAATTTGGCTCCCACACCGCAGACACCGAGCCGCCGTGAGCGCCGCCACCGGCCACCGCCGTGCGCCACCGCCGCTCATTCTCCCCCCGCGGCCAACCACCCCACGTGCTTTCCTAGCCCCTAATACAACTCCCGAGCCGCGTGTTGTCCTAATCCGTGCTTTCCTCGCAGGGAACCCGAGCCGCCGCCTCCGTGCTCGCCGGTCGCCGTCGAGCGCCGCCGTGCGGGGCCCTCTCTCGCCCCAACCGCACCTACCCGCCCTCCTAGGTGAGCTTGTGGTCCTCCACGGCCACTTGCCCGCCAAGATCGCCGCCGGCTAGCCGGAAGTGGGCTTTGCCCGTGCCGCCGGCCGGCCGGGGACCCAATTGCAGAGATCCAACTCTTGTTAGGGTGTTTAAAGTAAAAGTGCGGGGACTAGTCCGTGAAAGACCTATCTAACTTTTCTTACGAGTTTAGTCCAAGGCCTTATAAAATCCCTAGAAAATCACAGAAAATTCCAAAAATTCTCAAACAAATTTTGTAGGTCTCAGGATGTTAAACCCCACCTACTTGATGTATACTTGTGGCTAGATTCAAAGTAGTTTTGGCAGAAAAATTACAAATGTGTTATGATTGAATCTGTCATAACTTGAACTGTATAGCTTCTCTGTAGTTGAGCTTTGGATATGTCGTGAGTTAGGATAAGACTAGATGCTGTGCCAAAAATTGCACAAAGTTATCATGTGAATCTTTTTATAAAAATGTTTTTCCATCTCTGGCGGAACTGCATAGATGATTTTTCATGGTAATTATATTTATGTTCTTGAGCCCAACTTGTGCACACTGTCTTGTGATGTCAAAAGGTACATCTTGTGAATTAATCATGAATTTAGGAGTAACTGAAATAATTATTCTTGTTTAATGCATGTTTTCCTTTGTAAATTAATAAACCAAATTCAGTAGAGGTTCCATGTGAACATGTTAGCTTTTTAGGTTTGTGTAGGATCAGAGAACATGCACAAGAAATTTTGGATCATTTTGAGGCTTATTTATTTTTATATGCATTTAAGTTGAATCACTAGCTAGCCTTGTTATTTTCAATAATATTTATTTTCCTAGCATCCAACACTTACATGTGGGCCCAATGGACCGGGATAGGTACTGTTAGGCCTAAGAAACACTCATTGATTTTTGGTAAATTAATTGTTTAATAAATGGCTCAAATGCCCATTTAATATTAAAAGGAAATTAATAAAGAAAATCCTTAATTAAATCTTTTTCCTTTTTAAAGGCATTATTTAATATAAATAAAAATAAAGTTAATTACCAAGCACTAATAAGGAATTAATTCATAAATATAATTATTAATTACACCATGTGGGTAAAGATAAATTAAAATAAAGCTTTCCCATGGAATGATAAGCTTAAATAAAAACCTTTATTCAAATGTGGAATAAAAGAGTAATCCATGTACAACTAATAACCTTCCTAAAATAGAAACACTAAATGAATGCTTGTTAAGGTGAATATGACCAACTAAAGTTGGATAGGACAACAAACTATCACATCACCTAAAGTGCATTGCATTCCGTGTAGATCTTCCGGACGGAGACTACTCCCTGGTCCCGGAAACCGAGGGAGGCGGAGCAGAAGGTTCTCTGCAGTACGTGGACGGACTCGACACCGAGGGTGCCCAAGTTAACCTAGTCGACGAAGGCAAGCTCCAGTACATCTAACCCAGTTTTAAAGTTCTTTATTCAATTATCTATGAATGATTGTGCATTTAAGTTCAGGAGTTGAATGAAACCCTAGATGCATGATCCATAGGTACCTTTGGTCTCTACTAGTATGATAGGTCGATAGCGCTAAGCTATAGGACCGTTACAAGTCGGGTGATGACCTCACTCGCGAGAATAGGTTCCTAGATAGGAATCATACTATATCCTTAAATGGATTGCTCACGTGGTAAGAGCATGGGATCCGGGCTCTCGGTCCGGTGGTTATGTGGGTTAAGTTTTTGAACGTACCAAGCATATGCGGGTATGGGACCGGTAAGCCTAGTACCATAATGAGGCGGTGAGGGATCTTACTATTACTACTCTTGGGATTCGCTCTCACGGCTAGCTACCGGTGGTGTATGGTGACTCGGGTATCTCGCGGGGTATGCGGGATAGCCCGCACCAAAGACCGTAAGATTCGATCCCAACCCGAGGATTTATGGGGACGGCCCGGGGAGTTGTCCTCGCGGGGGCGGCCCGACCGTGTGTTTGGGTCCACCTTGCAAGGTTTATAATCAATCGATTGTCGGCCTCTCACCGTTATCCGAGACTACTTACTCCACTAGTCATGTGATCCCTAATGATGGAAGTTGATGAAGATGATGTTTGAATAATTGTATTGTACAACTTTGTTTGTACTAGTTGGCTAATGTAGTAAAGATTAAACTACTAGAACTTGTGCTAAAATCTTGAAAGTAAGGACCTACTCTTTGTTACTTTTTAGCAAAAGCAACCCAGGTAGCCAAAAAAGCCTTTCATGGTCTAGTTTTGGTGAAGTAGATATCACCGACGGGTAAGTCTTGCTCGAGTATTAGTATACTCGGCCTTGCTATGATGTGTTGATCCGGGTCATGCCTTCGGTGATGTGTGGCCCGGTGAGATCCCGCCCGGCTGGGAGCTGGAGTGGGTGGAGGACGACTACTGAAGCATCATGGATGGCCTCCCGTGGTGACTTTGCTTCCGCTAGTTAAATTCCGCTGCTTTTCAAAACTCTGAACTATTTCGTCATGTCAAAAACTATGGTTTGTAATAAATAAACCCCTCGGGGTACGAATTTGGATATTAATGTTGTTGTATCTCTGGACTCGCCTTCGAGTGAGTTTTAATGCATATATTCGATCCTTGTGCTTTTCAAGTGATTTACGGGCGTTAACCGGCGACTTACGACAGGTGGTACCTTACTATTGCTTAACGACCAAAGTGGATCGGTCTTAGGCGATAGTACGGTACTTTCTGGGCGGGTTGTCACAATGTTTGCGCCCGATGATTGATGCGCTTAGAGTGAACGCCGTTCGAGAAGCTTGGAAGAGCTTGAAGTTGAAGATATTCTGAGCAATGACATTACTTTGGTTAAAGGCAAGTGTGTCCTTGATCTTTTGTCCTAAGAACTATATTTAATCACTCATTGCATTGCTTGCATTAATTTTGATGGGTTCCTATTAAGGTTTATCCTAGTCTTTGATTGTCAATCCTTGTTAACCTGGGTTTACATTTATGTTGGGTAGTTATGCTTAGTTGCTATACCTGGGTTATGGTGGTTTTAATGAACAACAATGATGAACTTGTTTTACCTTTATGTTATATCTTTGGATGCTTAATACAAGATCATATGATTAATCGGAACATGGAGCGACCACCCAGGACAACAGTGCAACCACAAGGACTATATGGCTCTGGTCTTGGCCGATTAATTAGGGAAGTCTTTGTGTGGTTATTACTCGCATAGTAGGTTGGGGACGGAGGAATGCTTTTATGGCTACTTCTATTCGGAGTGGTCTTGGAACGGAAGTACTCTATGGCCGACCGTCCGTAATAGAAGTGTGGTACGAAAGATAGCCTCTATGACATACTACTATGGACTAATACGCACGGGAGGACTCTTTGTAAAGGCCTCGTAGCGTCCCTATGCAATCACACCTCGGTAGTGTGGTATGATGCTCGCGCAAAGCATCGCATGGTTGGGTTTAAAGTTCTTCGGGACTTTTACGCGACTTGTGGGTAAAGATGTACAACCCTGCGCAGTGTAAAACTAATCGATTAGCCGTGCCCACGGTCACGGCGGCCCGGACCCTCACATGATAATTAAACTTGAAGATGGACTTAAATCGTTCTCTCTCGGTTATTCCGGCCATGTGCTTATGGCGTACCTCTTATCTTATGCTTAATGTGGGTTGGTATAAACTTATACTTTATTAGTAATCAGGTGCTAATAAAATTTGACCAACTAAAATTGCTTAAATGCTTATAGCCCATCCACTATAAAGCCTTTGCATTCATTCTTTTCCCCACACTTGCTGAGTACGACAAGTGCTCACCCTTGCTACATTGTTGCTCAGAAAGAGGATGCTACTCTGAAGTTTTATGAAGATGTGCTGGTGCTAGGCGTACGCAACCCCCAGTCGATTGCCCGTGATGTTTGGAGCCTTCGTTTCTAGGATTAATCGTAAATCTCTGATAATCTTTCTTTTTCATACGTGATACTGTTTCTGTATTCACTTTTATGTCACTATATGCATGAAACTTGATCCTGGCATGCATATAGGTATGCACTTGGTTTTCTTCGGAAAGTCGGGTGTGACAGAGTGGTATCAGAGCTGTATCGACTGTAGGACGTAAGCCTAGTTAGTATTGGTCGTTTCTTAATGCCTCTTTTGTTCTACAATCCCTCCTTACCTTATCCTTGACCTCTCTAAAGAAGGATCTCACATTTTAGCCATCTTCTTTTCTCCCTACCATGAATTCTTATATATTTATCTTCTCTCTCCTTGAACATTTCTTTGATCTCGTCTGTCCTTTCTCTCAAGCAATAACACCCCCTTGATTTATTGGTAAAACCGTTATCCTTACCATTCTATCTATTCGCGCAGCTCCTCGACACATCAGCGCTGTTTTAATTTTATCTCGAGCTACAGAACTCCGATCGACATGAAACCAGTTGGGTTAGTTCCTAAATTTCATAAGTGAATTTCTATCAAAAATCCAGCCCTATCCGGTACCTGTTCCAGGAGCTATGCCCGAAACATTGGAGCTATCAGAATCTGTAAACTCTGCTGACCTAGTTACCTTCAATATTCTATATCTCGGGCTATAGACCTCCGATTGAGGTAAATCCAATTGGAGTAGTTCAGTAATTTCATCAGTTTTTCTCTGTCCAAAATTCAGCAGTATTAGTTTTGTATCCAAGGAGATACCTACGAATTAGTGGAGCATTCAGAATCTGCCAACACTGCTGACATAGCCATCTTGTCTAATTCATATCACGAGTTCTGAACCTCCGATTGAGGTGATTCCAGTTGGGTTGAACTCATAATTTTGTACTCCTTGATCTGGGAAAAAATCCATTATTTATGGATATCCTTGCTGGGAGATATATCTGATCTATTAGGAGGATACCCCCGACTTCATTAACAACGTGTAGTGTCGTTCCCCTTTAGCTATGCCTTGATTGGTGGAATTGTGTGTTTACATGATGATGCTTGGTTTTATGATATTGCTTGTGTTGGTTCTTTGAAGTGAGTGTTGGTGTATTGTGGGTCTTACATCCTCGATGACATCGTTGCTTAGTTGGGTTCTTCTTTTGTACCTCCCCCTCCTTGTTCTTCCTCCACTCGTTTTGCACTACTCTTGTTCCCTTCTGATCATATCTTTACCTACCAATCAGATGGAAAACCCAAACGAAAGTAACCAAGGAGAAAGCTATGAGAACAGTGGTGACTATGGGTACAACCCAAATGCGCTATCATTTCCTCCCTCAGATGATAAGTATGCAGAGTTCATGAAGACTGAGCCGCCAATGTTCTTCAGTACCACATACCCCTTGGAAGCTGAAGACTGGATCAAGACAATTGAAGAGAAGCTAGATATGGTACAATGCAATGATGGAGAGAAAGCTTTGTATGCATCTTGGCAGCTTATAGGAGCAACTTCGAATGGTGGAATTCTTACATCAATGGACATCGACAACTCCGAGAGTATTGTGTGGAAGGAATTCAAAGACAACTTTATCTTACACCATACTCCTGTGAGTGCGATGAAGCTCAAGAGGAAGGAGTTCCTTAACTTAAAGCAAGGACAGATGACGGTAACTGAGTACGGGGATAAGTTTATTCAGTTATCTCTATATGCCCCAAGATCGGCTGAGAGTGATAAGAAGAAACGAGAGCATTTCATCAAAGGGTTAAATGAAGATCTTCAAAGTATACTAAGCCTACATGAATACTCCAGTATACAAGATTTAATCAACAAAGCCGTTGGGCTAGAAAGCAAGCTACAGGAGATCATGAGTAAGAAGAGAAAAAGGGAATATCCAGGGGAAGCCAATAACAACTCTCACTTACATCATATGTCTCAAGCCCAAGGTTTTCCTGAAGATCGCGATGAAGATGAATATCTAGAATATCCTCATGGTGTCACAATACCAGTGATTTATGAGACACCACAGAATCGTCGGAACATTAGGGAAAGTAAAGCTTGTTTCTATTGCAAAGCTGGTGGACACTTTATCAACAGGTGCCCGAAGAAGTTTCTAGATCGTCATTTTAAGAGAGAATGGCGACAACGACACAAGAAAGACAAGACCCCCGATACCTAAGGATTTTAATATAAGTTAGGCTTGGAAAGTTTTTTTCGTAATATGAGAGGAATGATATTCTTTGAAGGATATGAAAAGAGTTCGGAATAAACCCTTGTCTCTTGCTAGCCTTTTTCGAATCTCGGGACGAGATTCCTTTTAAGGGGGGTAGATTTGTCACACCCTGAAATTTCCAATTTCAGGATGTGAATAGAAAGAATAATTAAATAACGATTTTCTCATAATTTTAAAATTTTTCCAACATTTATTTTCTTTACAGGAAATATAGTATAGGAAAAATCCTTTGTTTGTTTTTCTAAATTAAATAAAAGTTGAGAGTGTTGCATTCATGCCGATGCATCTAGTGGTTCTTGAGTGCAAAAGGTTTCAAAAATGCGTTTAGGAGCTGTCCAAACTCTCCCGAGAATTTTCCGGATTTTTCTGGAATTTATTCTCATTTTCCTTGAGCTATTTTCTATTTATTAGGAGGCTCTAAAATCTTTTTCATGAGCACCAAATGCTTTATTTGGGTTGTTCGTGTCTTAATCTATCTCTAGGAATTTTCCCTGGAATTTTTGTGATTTTCGAGTATTTTTCGTGCTTTAAAATAATTTACGAATTTTTCCGGATTATTTTTCGCACCGGAAATAGATTCGAAAAAAAAAACCCTATCCTACCGGATTGGGCCGGGCCGAAGGCCCGACCCAACCCGCTCGCGCCCGCGCCGGCCCGGCCCGCCGGCCCGGCGGGGCCCGGCCCCGCCCGGCGCCCATGGCCGCCGCCGCCGGGCAGTCGCCGCCCGCGCCCGCGCCCCATAAAAGGGGGAGGCCGCCCCCCGCGCGCCGCCTCCGCCGCGCGCCGCCCCTAGCGCCCCGCTGCCCTCCCGCCCGCGCCGCCGCCCGTGCGCAGCCGCGCCGCCGCCCCGCAAGCCGCCGGACCGAGGCCGCCGGCGTTGACCGCGAGCGCCGCCGCTCCCGTTCCTCTCCAACCCCGGTGAGCACTCAATCTTGGTCCCCCTCGGTCCCCTCTTCGTTTTTCCCTAGGCGCCCGAGCCCCTAGCCGCCCGGTGTGCCGGCGTGCATGGCCACCAGACCCGCTGGTTCCCCTACTCCTGTTCGGTCCAAGGTAGAAGATGAAGTGGCAGATTGGCACTTAGACCCCTGTCCTTTTTAGTAATCCTTATGCTCTTTTGTGTGTCTCAGCAAAACAGTAAGAAACCCCTTAGATCTATTAGATTCCTTAGATCCAATCCATCCCAAACTCTTTTACAGATCTAACCCCGAGTTTTATCAGTTTCGCGAGCACTATTTGATGTGTCTCGGGTTTCTTCTCAGCTAGCCCCTGAAATCTATAGTTAATCACATCTAGGTCCTTTCAATCTTGTTTTGCTCCTAGATTCTCTGTTTTAGCTCCGATTTAATCCGTTCAAGTTGCGTTAGGTCCATAATAATGTGAAGCACGCGTTAGTGGTGTGTTTTCACCATGTTTTGTTTTCTGAAAATAAAATTAATATTAATTTTGATTAATGTCTATTTACACATGCCTTTTATAAATAAAAGTAAAATAGATCTATACATCGTTTTTCATAAGCAAATTTAATTTGATTAATGTTTCTATCAAATGTTTTATATATAAAAGTTAATTAGATCTTTATCTCGGTTTTTGTTAACCAAATGTTAATTTGTTTAATAGTTAATTAATCTTTTCTAATAAAAATTTGATTAGGCTTTTACATCGGCTTTTATAATAAATATTAATTTGATTAATGCTAATACCATAATGTTTTTAATAATAATATGATCTACTCGAATTACAAAGTTTCGTTTATATTGCTCATGTAGTTTAGTTTTTCTAAATTAAATGTTTAATCGGTTAATTCATATATGAATCTTTATTAATAAAACTTGACTAGTTCTTTACACGGTTTCATAAATAAAGTTTAATATTGCATTAATGTCAACATAGGGTATTTTATTTCTGAAATATCCTTTATAATTGTTTTGTTAAATAAAATGAACCTAGCTCATAGCCTTGCTCTCTCATTTAAGCAAAACGTTTGTTAGACGTTCTTTTCTCAACTCAATCTAAGTGTAATCTTTCCGGTTCTTGCTCAATCTTTCACAACCATCTCTTCAAAGTTAACCAAACCTTTCCAAGCACCCTTTGTGTTCTTTAGTGATCCATCTAATCGAGCTTATCCTTTAGTGCGTTCTTTTAAAGCTTCCTTATGATTGGTGCTTTGTTCTTAGTATGCTTGTTTGTTTGCTTTGTGTATGTTTGTGCCCGATGATTGATGCGCTTAGAGTGAACGCCGTTCGAGAGCTTTGGAAGAGCTTGAAGTTGAAGATATTCTGAGCAACGACATTACTTTGGTTAAAGGCAAGTGTGTCCTTCATCTTTGTCCTAAGAACTATATTTAATCACTCATTGCATTGCTTGCATTAATTTTGATGGGTTCCTATTAAGGTTTATCCTAGTCTTTGATTGTCATTCCTTGTTAACCTGGGTTTACATTTATGTTGGGTAGTTATGCTTAGTTGCTATACCTGGGTTATGGTGGTTTTAATGAACAACAATGATGAACTTGTTTTACCTTTATGTTATATCTTTGGATGCTTAATAAAAGATCATATGATTAATCGGAACATGGAGCGACCACCTAGGACAACAGGTGCAACCACAAGGACTATATGGCTCGGTCTTGGCCGATTAATTAGGGAAGTCTTTGTGTGGTTATTACTCGCATAGTAGGTTGGGGACGGAGGAATGCTTTTATGGCTACTTCTATTCCGGAGTGGTCTTGGAACGGAAGTACTCTATGGCTGACCGTCCGTAATAGAAGTGTGGTACGAAAGATAGCCTCTATGACATACTACTATGGACTAATACGCACGGGAGGACTCTTTGTAAAGGCCTCGTAGCGTCCCTATGCAATCACACCTCGGTAGTGTGGTATGATGCACGCGGCATCGCATGGTTGGGTTTAAAGTTCTTCGGGACTTTTACGCGACTTGTGGGTAAAGATGTACAACCTCTGCGCAGTGTAAAACTAATCGATTAGCCGTGCCCACGGTCACGGGCGGCCCGGACCCTCACATGATAATTAAACTTGAAGATGGACTTAAATCGTTCTCTCCGGTTATTCCGGCCATGTGCTTATGGCGTACCTCTTATCTTATGCTTAATGTGGGTTGGTATAAACTTATACTTTATTAGTAATCGAGTGCTAATAAAACTTGACCAACTAAAATTGCTTAAATGCTTATAGCCCGATCCCACTATAAAGCCTTTGCATTCATTCTTTCCCCACACTTGCCGAGTACGACAAGTGCTCACCCTTGCTATAACCTTTGTTGCTCGTAAAGAGGATGCTACTTTGAAGTCTTGTGAAGATGTTGCTGGTGCTAGGCGTACGCAACCCCCGTCGATTGCTCGTGATGTTTGGAGCCTTCGTTTCCGGGATAAAGCGTAAATCTCTCGATAATCTTTCTTTTTCATACGTGATACTCTTTTTGTATTCACTTTTATGTCACTATATGCATGAAACTTGATCCCGGCATGCATATAGGTATGCACTTGGTTTTCTTCGGAAAGTCGGGTGTGACAGAGTTGGTGGAAAGACCAAATACGAACATCATTGGCACTAAATGGGTCTTTCAAAACAAGCAAGATGAGTTTGGTATTGTGACTAGGAACAAATCAAGATTGGTTGCTCAAGGGTACACTCAAGTTGAAGGACTAGACTTTGGAGAAACATACGCACCGGTAGCAAGGCTTGAAGCAATTCGATTTCTACTCGCTTTTGCTGCCCATCATGACTTCAAACTCTACCAAATGGATGTCAAGAGTGCATTTCTCAATGGACCACTCTCTGAAGAAGTATATGTTGAGCAACCACCGGGTTTTGAAGATCCCAAGCGTCCTAATCATGTCTACAAACTCCGTAAGGCACTCTATGGGCTCAAGCAAGCACCAAGAGCATGGTATGAATGCCTTAAGGATTTTTTGCTCAAGCAAGGCTTTGAGATAGGCAAAGCCGATGCTACTATCTTTACTAGAAAAGTTAATGATCATATCTTTGTGTGCCAAATATATGTCGATGACATAATATTTGGTAGTACTAATGAAACTTTTTGTGAAGAGTTTAGTAGGGTGAAGACAAAGAGGTTTGAAATGTCCATGATGGGTGAGCACAAGTTCTTTCTCGGATTTCAAATCAAACAAGCAAAAGAAGGGACGTTCATATGTCAAACCAAGTATACAAGGGATATGCTAAAGAAGTTTGACATGGACAAGGCAAAGCCCATCAAGACTCCAATGCCTACTAATGGACACATGGACCTCAATGAAGAAGGGAAATCCGTGGACCAAAAGGTATATCGCTCCATGATCGGCTCTCTTCTTTACTTATGTGCATCTAGGCCGGATATTATGCTTAGTGTGTGCATGTGTGCTAGATTTCAAGCTAACCCGAAAGAGTGCCATCTCATGGCCGTAAAGAGAATCTTGAGATATCTAGTGCATACCGCTAACATTGGCTTGTGGTATCCTAAGGGCTCCACTTTCGATCTACTTGGCTATTCGAATTCCGATTATGCCGGTTGCAAGGTAGATAGAAAGAGTACATCGGGGGCATGTCAATTCCTTGGTAGGTCCCTAGTGTCTTGGAGTTCTAAAAAGCAAAACTCAGTAGCCCTTTCCACCGCTGAGGCTGAGTATGTTGCAGCCGGCGCTTGTTGTGCTCAACAACTTTGGATGAAGCAAACCTTAAAAGATTAAGGATGTCACTTTACCCATATCCCACTTTTGTATGACAATGAAGTTCCATAAAACTTGCAAACAACCCCGTAAGTCATTCTCGCACAAAACACATAGACATCCGTCATCACTTCTTGAGAGACCACGAAGCCAAAGGAGATATCGCTCTAAGTCATGTGAGCACCGACAAACAACTAGCCGATATCTTCACTAAACCTCTCGATGAGTCAAGGTTTTGTAGTTTAAGGAATGAACTAAATATTCTTGATTCTCATTGCGTGGTTTGATCTCTAGCATGCCATGGTTGTTTGCTTTAAAGTGTTGATATTCTCTGAAAATTTGTTTGAAAAGTTTTTTTGTGAAAACTTTGTCTTGAAAAGTATTTCAAAATCTATTTTCATATTCCTAACTTGTCTTAAGTGGCTATAGTTGAATGTGTGATTGCTTGTTTCCTAGCCACTTGAGTCAAGGATACTGTGACCTAAGGATCTCAATTGATAAAAGGTTCAAAATTTTAAAAGGAGTGAAAGTTGACTGTCTTTGGAAATTCAAGTTTCGGAAGCTCCGAGAAAATCTTCAGGGGTTCCGAGCCTTGGAAGCTCTGAGAAAATCTTCGGAACTTCCAATCCTTATAGTCTCTGCATTCAGTTCGACAGAAGAGCAGTTAAAGAGAATCAGCATAATCCCAGAGAATATTCCTTTACCCTAGGGTTAACCAGTCAATCCATCTTTCACCACGTGGTTACTCTCCCAAATCCATCTTTCACCGCGCCCGTCTCCCTCTCTCTCTCTCTCTCTCTCTCTCTCTCTCTCTCTCTCTCTCTCTCTCTCTCTCTCTCTCTCTCTCTCTCTCTCTCTCTCTCTCTCTCTCTCTCTCTCTCTCTCTCTCTCGACGGCGCCCGCACCGCTCTCTTCTCTCCACCACCGCGCCGCCGCCGCCATACTCCCTCGCCGCCAGTGACCGTGCTCCTCGTGCGTCACGAGTGCGAGGCCGGGCATCATCCTTCGTCGGTGGGCTGCAGAAGCTGAAGAAGGAGGGGGAGCAGTTCGTGGAGGATGACCTAGATCCGCCCTGATCCCGTGAGGAGAAGAAGGAGGGGGCTTCGATCTGCATCATTATCTTTCTTCCTCGCCGACCGTTGAGAAGCAGAAGAGGAACAACATTGCACCGCCTGGATCTATTCCGGCGAGTTGGTCCTCTTCAGCGCCACCAGATCACTAATCTGGAGGGGGCCTCTGGGAGACGTCCCCTAGCGTAAAAGCATCTCAAACTTGTTGGCTTCACTCATCTCCTCCCTGATTCAAGATGTCTACAACTCCTAGTGACAAGACCTATGCCAAAAGGCAAAGGCAGCCTTTTGAGACTCCTTCTGGAGAGAGGGCCTTCAAGATAGCAGCAAGAGAAGCTGCAGCTGGCAGTGGCAGCAGAGGGAAAGCAACCCACAGAAGAGGAAAAGGGGGCAGTCTGTCAGGAGGAAGAGGATCTGGATCTGCAGCTCATGTTGAGGATAATGGGGGAACAGAAGGGAAGACCATCCCTATTGAGCTTGAGGATGACATGTTACTTGGGAAGATTGACTCCACTTATTTGAAGTATCACAAGGTGCTACTCAAGAGACACCCCCCAACAAAATATGACAACGCGGTATACATTGAGCATACCAACTATGATGGGGTAGGCTACTTAGTCAAGAAGGCCAGAGAGGAAAACCCCTATGTGAATCCCAAGATGGCTGCTATAGACTATAGGTTTTGGTCAGTGTTTCACTTCAAATTCTATGAGACAGTTCTGAACACCAAGATGAAGTTGATCAAGATGAAGTGGATTGATTTCACTCATTTGGAGGCAGCAGAAGAGGCAGAAAAGGGTGAGGTGCTTGATCTGGTAGATAAGTACAGGATGAGGGACATAATGAGCTTCAAGTATGACTGGAATATTGAGGTTCTAGCTCAGTTCCATGCCACCTTCTTTCATGAGGACAGTAAGGAGACTATCCATTGGATGACTGAGGGGGTACACTACAAAGTGGACTTCACCACCTTTGCAAGGCTCTTTGGTTTTAGCAAGGATGACAGGGAAGCTGAAGTAATCCACTTTGAGGCTCACATGAACCACAACAAGATTGCTTCAGCTTATGAGTATGATGAGCTTGCAGATGGGTCCACAACAGCCTTAAAATCAGTGTACTATGTGCTCAACAACATGTTCAGAGAGAATTTACCCTAAGGGTGGAAGTGACTCTACAAGTCTCAGAAGGTTTGCTCCAAACCTGCTTGCAAGGATGCTGCCAGGGGCAAAACCATTTTCTGTCAGCAAATTCCTTTGGTATAATCTGGTAGAAGTGACTGAAAGTGGAAAATGCAACCTGCCCTATGCTCCCTACATTATGTACTTGATTGAGATGGTTTCAGGGATAAGCTTCAAGAAAGATGTGGAGCATGCTTCATATCAAGTCAAGCAGTGGCAACATCAGAAGAAGCAACAAGTAGTTGAGGAGTACATCTTGAAGAAAGCCAGTTCTGAACAACACAAGGATGAAGAGGGGCCCAGCAGGGCACCCATTCCTACTAGACTGCATAAGCTAAGGGGCATGGTGAAGGACACCTGGAGGTTTTGCGACTGGACAGCAACTCAGCTATTTGAGCTCAGGGAAGACATGAACAGGTTGCTGAAGCATCAGGGGCTGTCTTTCAATGCCATGCTCCCTCCTCCACCTATATTCCGTGATTTTCCAGAATACACCACTAGTGAGGATGAAGGTGAGAAGGACATGTCAGTCCTATGGCTGGAGAAGATGTGCCTGCTGCTCAATCTGAAGAAGAAGAAGACATTGAGCCACTTAGTGCCAAGATGGACAGATTGAAGAAAGAAGCTGCTGGAAAAAGGGCCATGGGTTCTTCATCTACTAGCAGAAAAAGAAGGAAGGCAACTGCTGGGAGACCTGTCAGAAGGCCTGTGGACATCTCTTCTGGATCTAGCTCTGACTTTGGGTCTGACAACACTGTCCCTGAAGCTGAGGAGGATGCCTCTGATTTCAGTGATGAAGAGTGATTCCCTAGGTCCTATTCTAACTTCCTATCTTCTTTTCTTTCCTTTTTGTTAACTGTTGACAAAGGGGGAGAAGTATGAAGATTGAGATGATCTGAAGAAGCTTCTCTGGCTGGTGGCAAGTTCTTTTGTTCTTTTGGTGAGATGAGAGTGCTAACTATTCTCTCATGAACTTCTGGTGGTCAATTGTGGTGAACCTGCTGTAAAACTTTAAGCTTGCCTCTGTTGGCAAGCATGGTCTGGTCATGGTTAAACTTTGGGATGTGAAAACTTTAAAAACTCATGTGTGATGGATGTAATAGGGCTGATGTGTTGGATGTTGTTATCTTTATCTAGCTGCTATTTCTGGTTAGATTGTTGCATTGCATGTGTATGTTTGTATGTTGGAGTATCTGTTGCAGACCTCGGAGGTTCTGAGAATTTTTCCGGAGGCTCCAACTCCTAGAGGTTCCAGAAACTTTCTCGGAGGTTCCAAATTCTGTTAATAGATAACTTTCTGAGTGTATTCACATGTCATTTGCATCATGTTTTATCAGTTACACATCTTTTGCACCCCTCGATGGTCTGAGTGTAATTATCCTGTCACTTTCAGTGTATGCAATATAAATGTCATTTGAGACACACTACCCAATTCAAAAGGAACATGCATACATTAGGGGAGACTTGTACTCAAATCATCAAAAGCTCAATCTTTTAAATTAAATTGTAAACTTTAATTGGGTTGTCAACATTTACCAAAAAGGGGAGATTGTAAGTGCAATCAAGCCCTATGAGGGTTTTGGTGATGTTGACCACACAATTAAAGAGCTAATGAGCCTTTGAGACTATTGCGCAAAGATAAGGTTGTTTTACAGGTGCAAAAGAAAGAATGGAGACCCCTCAATTACATGAAGTTGGATCCCTATGCTCTTTGGAGAAGTTTATTTATTTTATCTTTTGAATTTGAGTATAGGACAATCCGTACTATCAAGAGGGATACTAATGGTGAGTTAGGGTGGATTCAAGTGCACATAGTCTATCTTTCCTAAATCCTAACCCACACCCAAAGGAAAGAGATCTGCTGCTGTTTTGCCCCTGTTGTTTCCTTGTTCGGAGGTTCCGAGTTTTATCTCGGAGGTTCCGACCATACGGGCTACAGTCAGCAGAGATTCCAGAGGTCGGAAGTTCCGAGATTTTTCTCGGAGGTTCCGAACTTTGAAATATAACCGTTACTGTTATGGATCTGGGGGTCAACGGTTATCTTCTTCCTTCCCTCGAACAGTAAACCATTCTAGCATGTTTCTCTCACCTAGCATTCACTCCTAACCTACTCTCTTTCAAATCCTTGCCTAGCATTGATTGAGAGTGGAATGTTGAAGTGAGTTTGTGAGCAAAACCTTCCTCTCATTGACCTTGAGCACTTGGAGAAGTCCTAGCAAGCTCGATAGATCTATTACTCTTGGAGCCTTGCTCCTAGACGGATAGAGGTTCTTGGAAGCTTTCCAACCCGATTTGTGTAAGCTCCAAGGTGTTTGTATTACCCTTTGTGAAACTAGTGGAAAGCCTCCACCTATTACCCAAAGTGATAGGTGTGAGAGAGGAGTTGACCTTTGTGGTCCCTAGCATTTGTGGCTTCCTCAACAACGTGGACGTAAGCAAGCCTTTGTGGTGAGCTGAACCACGGGATAAATCTTTGTCTCGTGTGTACTCTGTTTTACATTCTTGCTTGTTCTCGTTCATGCTTGCTCTTGACTAGATCTATTAGGGTTTATCTCCGAACTATGTTGTGGTACCTTCCTAGCTTGTTCTTTGCTTAGAAATCTTCTTGCTAGGTCCTAAGTACCTCCTAGAATTTGGTAGATCTGTTTTTCATCAAGTAATCGCGAGACTTGTTTCATATTTGCTCGTTCTAACAGTTCTTGGAAGTTCTGAGTTTATTCTCGGAGGCTGCCTCATTCGGAGGTTCCGAGAATAATCTCGGAGATTCCGGAGTCCGACGATCTTTCTACGGTGTAGGCCTATTTACCCCCCCCCCCCCTCTAGGCCATATTGCATTGATCCTTTCAGTAAGGGACAATTCCCACAATAAGCCGAGTCTCTTTCAACCACTTTCCTCCTTTCCATTAAGGGGATCTTTTCCACGAAGAGGCAAGATCGCAGCCCTTACAAACTTCTCGCTGCTCACTACAACCTTGGGAGCTAGCCGGCGACGCCTAGCCGTCTAGGAGGCAAACCTCCAAGAGTAACAAACGCTTCAAACCTTGTAGACGCGAAACCAAATTGCTCAAGCTATGGAAATGCTCTTGTTAGCTCACTAGATCACTCTTGAGCTCACTCTCTCAACCCAACACAAAGAATATGGCTTGAATCCACAAATCTCACAAAGAGAGGGTTGGGGAGAGCCACTAAGGCTTGGAGCTAGTTAGAAATGGCTTGGGACCTCAGAAAACTCACTAGAAACAACAACCCTCACTTGAAGAAGGCTTGGGGTATTTATACCCCTCAAAGGAGAAAACTAGCCGTTGGTCCTCGGGCGGCACCGGTCAGACCGGTGCCTCACACCGGTCAGACCGGTGTTTGAAAAACTAGCCGTTGGGGCTAGCGGCACCGGTCAGACCGATGCCCCTGACCGGTCAGGACCGAGACACCCCCTAAAACCTTTTCTAAGAGACTAGCACTTCAACACCAAGATGAAATGACTCAGGTTAGTTTAGGAGGGTTTGTTAGCAAGCTCTAAGGTTAGATCTCACTTAGGTCAACTAATGAGCACTTTGACTTGGTCAACTCGCTAAGTTGCATGCCTCTTGATAGTACGACACATCTATACTCAAGAAAGACTAAAAGTACTTCGTTGATCTCTTGAGCTTGAACAACTTCAATCTTGTCATACTTGATCAATATCCACTTGAGGGCTTTCAACATAGCCTTTGACTTGGGCACGTCCATCCTTGAGCTAGTGACTTAGGATCTTTCCATATAGCATAGGAATGCACACTTGGATCCTTGAGTCACTCCATATTGCCAATCTTAACAAGTTGATGACTTGCAAAGCTTCCCTCGGTTAAGGTTCGAATATGATACTTGAAGATCCCACGGATGCTAGAACTTCACCATAGTAAAACACTAATGACGGCTTAGCTACGGCCCCAAAGATTGCTTAGTCCCTCACCATAGATATCTCGGATGATCTCTTCATCACTTATTCAATCCACTTTGAGTTCCACTTTGCTTCATACACAATTAACCTTCATTTGAAAATTCCGCTTCAAACACTTGATCTTGATTGACAATGAATGTGCAAGCTTCCAATTTAGAACCATAGTGTGTACACTCATTATTATGTTCTCTTTAAATAAACACATGAAGCCTTGCATCATATACTTGTCTTTGTCAATGTGAGCCATATAATATTCATCATCAAATAAATACTTCAATAAAAGCTCATGAATAAGTGAAACCTGCTCACAATCTTAGACAAATTCACTAGTCCTTTAATCGCCTTGCCATTCAATTCACCAAAATCCACTTAGGGGCCTATATGCACTTTCAAGAGCAGGGTTAGTGGGCTTTCTCTGCCCAGGATGCTCTAACCGCCACTGGGAGGCGGTCTAACCGCCTTGAGGGTTAACGACTAGTCTTTCAAACTAGCCGGTCTAACCGGCTTGGTACCCCAGTCTAATCGGGTTAGCCAGTGCTCTAACAACTAATTTTCTTGGAGTAGGGTATTTATACTCCACATGTTGGAGGTACTTCTTCTAAGGTTGTTGGTGTGCTTCCTCTGCTATTCTTGCTAAGCCAAAGCCAAAGAAACTCTCCCAACCATCTTTTTGTGAGATTTGTGCGATTCAAGTCATATCTTTGTGCTGGGTTGAGAGAGTGACCTTGTGTGAGGATTTGTGAGCTTACAAGAGCATCTCATAGCTTGAGCACTTGTGTTCGCGTGTACAAGCCATTGAATCATTTGTTACTCTTGCAGGTTTGCCTCCTAGATGGCTAGGCGTCGTCAGCTAGCTCCCAAGGTGTGGTGAGCGGTGACAAGTTTCTGAGGGTAGTGATCTTGCCACTTCGTGAAAAAGATCGTCTTAGTGAAAGGAGAAAAGTGATTGAAAGAGACCCAACTTGTTGAGAGAGAGTTAGTGGGAAACTCGGATCTCAAACAAACTCCTCAACAGAGATGTAGGATTCAAAGGTGATGAATCTGAATTTCGGGAAACAAATTTGCGTGTATTCTTTGTGGTTTGGCTCAGTAGTTGGTTCTAGAATATTTACTTTGCTTCTATTTCGATCTACTTAGGTTTGCTTATCTTTGTGTGCAGAGATCATTACCCTATTTGTGAACATCTACATAAGCCACTCAAGAACTTCAGTTCATGCTAGAAGTCAAGAGAAGCTTGAGCTTCACTTTGGCAAGTTCACAGCGTGGAGCCGGTCTAACTAGGTCTAGAGACCGGTCTAATCGGCCTCCTCTACACAACTCTGAAGGGTTGGTCTAACTGCCTATCAGGGGCGGTCTGACCGCATGTGCCAGGGAGTTCAAGTTTTGGGTGGAAAAGTTTTATTTGGCTGACTTGCCTATTCACCCTCCCTATAGGAGACATCAAGATCTTTTCACGTGTGGGCGAGGTTGATAGGTGGGGCCATGGTAAGAGTATGGGAGAGCTCTGCCGTGAGGCGTCCGTCGCTGACCATGTAGGTGAGCTCAGCCATTTGTTCGCTGGTGGGCTAAGAAGATGATGAAGAGAAACATGCAGTTGTTTAATCAAGCCTGCACAAAGCGGAAACGGGAATGAAATGTATTTCTCGTAGCTTCTTTTTGCATAATAGGCTAAGCACCAAATGCAGCCTAGCAATCACTAGTACGGGAGTATATCGCATACAGACAAGATAGGAAGGGCTCTGCCTCCAAAGGTTCATGCTCAAAACGATCTAGCAAGTGGCTTTGGCTCCTTCAGACCGGTTTATATTCGTAAATTTACGTTAATAAATAGTACATTGAATTTCGCAAAAAAAAAAATAAATAGTACATTGAGTGAAATTAGAGTGGAAAGTGAAAAACACATATTGAGACGCGTGTGGTGATAAAAGATATGACTTGATGTGATGTATGAATTAGTTCGATCTCATGGATTTGTTTGCAAATTTGTGAGTACGAATTGGAAGCCGTACATGCGGGGCGTAGCGGCCGATTGCACATGCGCCGATGCGCGTTTGTGTTGCTGTCTTGCTGAACCTCTGTATTCCTGGACACAAGAAATCCAGGCAGTTCAGAGAACCTTAGGTAGGACAACCTCCAGAGGGCAAAATTTCTGTGAGCCGCAGAAACACAAGAACTCTCACTGACATTACGACCACCATTTCACAAAGGACCCACACATCATTAAGCCTCAGCTCTCCGGTCTCCACCACCAGATAAGCTGCTTGCTTTATCTTCTCCCGGTCCCTCGAGGGAACACGCAGCAGCTCCAAGCAGCGAGGAATCCATGGAGGTCGTGGGCGGCGTCTCGCTGAGGCCGCCGTCGGCGCGCATCGGGCAGCTTTCGCCCGTCGACGTGGGCGGGCGCTTCTTGCTCAGGGCGGCGCCGCGGAGGCAGCCGGCCGCGAGGCGCGTGCTGGTGGTGGAAGCCCGGGGGAGGAACTGGTCGGAGCGGCAGATGCAGCAGCAGCGGCGCATGCCGCAGCTCCCCAAGATCGAGGACGACGGCAACCCGCGCTTCGTGATCTTCATCCGCACCGCCAATGTTCGTGTGGTTTGCTCTAAGCTGATGGCTACTGTCTCCATCCCTCCATTGTATTCTTCCTTTCGTAGCCAGTTGGTTTTCCTTCTGCAAATTCAGTGGCGCGTGACCAAGATTTGTGCATTTCGCTGAAGGTCTACTTCTGGTACCCGCTCAACATCATCACCGGCGGCACGACGGCGAAGATCATGCTCGCCGCCAAGGACAACTTCCTCGGCAAGTACATATACAAGGACACGCTCGCCAGGAACCTCGCTGCCGTCATTTACAAGGTAATCAATGCTTCACAGTTCACACGCTCTCTAATAAATCTTAGTATTATACTAGTAATGATCTAGTTTTACTACTTGCACAAACTGATAAATCATAATGGTGCTAATTAACAACTGACTGCTTTTATGTGTCTGTCGGTGTTGTTGGTCTGAATTCTGAAAGGATGAGGATGAGATTATCGACACCGCAAAAGAGCAGTACCGTGTGTTGAAGACCGAAAATGAGTTTAGATATGGCTACAAAGTTGTGGTAATTTTCTCCTCGAACCTTTGGTTGCAGAAGCATTAGTCGTTATGTTAAATTTTTGAATTCGGATAATAATTGTTCACTTTTCAATTGCATGGGCAGGAGAATGGGAACGTTAGGTCTGCGCTTGCCACAAGTAATGTGATCGAAGTATGTTTCTAAAATTTTGTAAAGTTCTATCACAATGGCATAAACAATATCCTAGTTCGGACTTCAGGCTTCTAATCGTTATTACTTTTCAATTATGATCTTACTTTATACTGAACTATTTATGAGTTCTTTTACTTAACTATTAATTGCATGCTGGATAGCTCGAAATAGTGTTTTCGAAAAGTTCTCCTAAGCAGAAGTTGCATCCAAATGAGGATGCAAATTGAATCGTGGATAGCAGATGATCACATTTTCAGTAAACATGTTTTGAGCATTCTGGCATGTCATTAACAATAAAACTCCTATTTTTTTGCAAAACATTAACACTAACACTCCTGATCTCAGCTTCCAAAGAAAGACGAGCTCAAAACCGTGGTTGACAAGGTGAAAGACTTCTTTGGTGACGTTACCAGTGGCGCTAAAGAATCCTTCGCGCAGATCACAGGATCTGCTGTAACCAAAGAGGACGAGGAAGCAGAAGGCAAAGGGAAGTTCCGCTCAAAGAGGCGAAAGAAGCAGCGGAAGTCGAAGCAGGGGCTCAGTAAGTATATTGAGACTGCTTCAACAAAGCAGCATCACTTCTGTAAATCTCATTGCCATCCTTTATTTAGCCATTGGACGCTGAGTCTAAGCACGTGATTTTCCATTTGCATCTTGCAGAAACGGAGAAATGATTGTATCACTCAGCAGTCAGCACACATGAGGGATCGTTAGAAAAGTGAAGCACCGGCCGGAGTTTTGTTATCTATGTCCAGAGTTACTGTGTAATTTGTCGAGAATTTTTTTTTCAAAGAATGTGTAACCTCATTGCGACTAACGTGCTATGACTTCTCACTAAAGCTCGCAAAATTGGGTGAAGGTTACAGCTGTATATTAATTTCTTGGAAGTTCCAAAGTTGTACAGTGCGGATACGAATTGTTCATATATCAATTGAATTTTCTTTTTGTGTTACATATCAAAGCACTTTATGTAGGTTATTATAGAAAAAAGGCACCAGTAACTTAATGGGATTGCACAGAACCTCAAACATGAGATTTGGAAATGAGAAAAAGGTTGGCCACAAAAGTAACGCCCATGAGATGGAGCTGCACCTTCCTCATTCTACAAACCCTTGGGATGCATGTACCAAATTCACGCTTAAACCACAAGTTCTCTCAGAAATTTGTTACTGATACAAGAGCAACGCTCATGTCTTAATGGAAGACTAGATGCACACGTTGAGGTACCCCTTCCAGTGTGAAAAACATTGGCAGGGCCCCGAACGAGCTGCAACAGAAATAGCAACTCTTAGAGGTCAATGACTCTTGAAAGCTTCTGTATGCGGTTCAGCAAGAAGTCCCCTTGCTTGATGGTCGCCTGGTAGAAAGCATTCCTCTCATCTGGTCGGTTTGTCTCCAGAACACCAGCAACCTTATCGATCTTGCAGTGAAGCTTTCCAGCTGCAATGAACCGTGAGAGTTCTCTACAACAAATGAAAGGAAGGCTTTATGAATAATAAAATAACAGGAAGAAATCATGATTAGCAGGAATTACAAAGATACAACCACAGCAACTGATAAAGCACATACTGGTCTATGAAATCAACAGTCACACCAAAAGCAGCAGCCATTGCTTCCATTGTCACACTCTTGTACGACTCCAGGAATTGTGAGTAGACAACAATACGCACTTCCCGCATGTAGTAGCGGAAATGAGGCTGAAGGTATCGGTCTAACTTGATCTGCTCTGTCAAGCCAGCTGGAAACAATCATTGAACATAGCACTGTCAGAAAAGAATATAATCATAGCAAGAGCTTGGACACGTTATTTATATATCTTAACTTACAGAATGCAACGAAGAACGACTTGTACTGGCAATTGTACAGGGAATTGAGGAACTCAGAGAGGTGAGGTACTTTCCCAATCACAGCCAGGATTTCTGGTGCATCTACCACCTGTCAAATTTCTTGTTATTTAGGAAACCATGATATGATAAGAAAACACAGCACACTAGACAAAGTTGAATACCTTTTGTTTCAGAGATACACGATCCAGTGTGATGATACTAGTGAGGACTGTATAAAAGATGAATGTATCATATGGGAATAACTCATAGGTAGTGAAAGTTGAAATGGAATCTAAAAATAAGCTGGCAGCTTTTGTGAAGTTTCTAGTTGCCATGCAGTACAATCCTTCATATACTTTCAATCTGTTCTTCCTCTCCCAGTCGCCTCCTTCCTCAAACAAGCTTCAATAAGTAAAATATGTGGTTATATATTACTGATTACTTTGTGAGACAAATGACAGAATGGAACCCTCAAACAAAGATAAAGCTTACTTCTTTGCCTTATCAATGGATTTTGAGATGAGATCAAAATCCATGTAGAAAAATCCAATCTGCAGAGTGTGAAACACAAGATCCATCTTTTGGCCAACAGCTACAGTTTTTCCTTCAGTAACTTTAAGCTGTTCCAGGGCTTTTTCCTGAAATAAATCAATAGGGATTTTCAAGATGTGCAGCCACAATATCCTGAACAGGCTCTCAGTGAAATAGGACAAAACAAATTCGTACCTTCTCACCAACCCTTATAAAGTATAAGGATTTGGCAAGATGAGCTTCACGTACTTCGCTCTCACCCAAATTCTCCTCAGCGTCAGCAATTCTTCATGACAATTGATAACGAGTTCAGTTTGAAAGGAACAAAATTTGCTTGCAGTTAAATCATTATACATTTATACACATAGTTTGTGAAGTCAAAAACACAAAGAATCACATCGCTACTGAAAAGACATCCAAATTGCACTTCCTTCGCACTCATATACTCATTATAACCTCATTAATACTGACTAGGCACAAATTCCAACTTACTTGACTGTTTTTTATTCCTGTGGTTAATGTGTAGAAGGTTATTTGGTATCAATTGGATCATATGTGAGATATCAAAGCATGGACTGTAGTACAGTCTTTAGAACCCATTAGGCCCTTACCACCCTTCCTCATCCCCTGTTACACCACTTAACAGAAATGCAATAACCAAAAGCATGTGTACCTATCAATGTGCATGACAGAGGATGCAGGGATATGCAAACCATTTCAGAAAATACCAATTAGATCATAGAGTGGACACAATTAGGGACAACTCTAACAAAAATTGCACGACTTTTTTCAATGCCCTACTGCAGAGCTAAAATGTATATATGGACCATTAGTTTAAGGGGTAAGTATGTTAATTAATTAAATCAATTCAAATGGATCTTATCACAGTCCATGAATGCAAAATCATAAATCAAATGTGGGGAAGAGGCACACCAGTGTAGTACAGGTCCCTCTGGATCTATTTCAGTGTTTTGCATCGCTAACACAACCTCTTTCCTCCTATAGTTTGAGAGAAATTTCTTTTAAAGTGAATACCTCAAGACCAAAAATAGCCCGTATAATTATTCATCTTTCACGTTATTCGATGATTTGCTTGCTATCTGAGGCATTAATGTACCTACTAAAATATCACCAGTGTATACCCAGGATGCCAACTTCACTACAACTGATTTGATATAATTGAAGCATATTCCAAATACGGTTTTTTGAACGGAACATTTGGTGCCAGCCTATAGGTTTTCTGGTTCCCCCACCCTCAAAGAGCACAATCATAATCCATAACTCACACCTATCTAGTGTAATACAACGGCAAGCTGTACCACCTACTTCTAGCATCCAAACTAAAGGTACTCTGACTAGAGAAAGGGCATAGCACAACCTGAGTTCTCATCACCACAAAATCATCCACATCCACGGTACTATATGTATAATCAACATGGCAACGGCAAAGAATCCACATCCGAAGAGAAGGAAAAAGAACAAAGCAACTCACTTCTCATCGAGCTTGCGGATCTCCTCGTCGATCCTCCCACGCATCTCGGCCAGCAGCGCGGCGTCTGGCTCCAGCACGCCCGAGGCGACCAGAGACTCGAACAGTGGCGCCATGTCTGTCGGCATAAATCCAAATCACGTCAAGGGAGCCGCACATCTGAGGAAGCGGGGAAGAGAGGGGAGAAGAGGAGCGGCACGGTACCATCGGATTTGACGGCGTCGAGGACCTCGGTGCGGAGGGCGACCTTGGAGAGGTCGTCGACGGCGGGGTGGGAGAGAAGGAAGAGCTTGTGCGCCAGAACCAGGTGCCGCTCCTGCTTCCCATCCTCGCCGGCGCCGCCGTCCATCTCGCTCGCCGCCGGGGGTCTCGCTTCCGCTCGGTTCGGCAGGCAGGCTTTCGCTCGCTTCGGTCGCACGGAGCGTCTGTGGGCGAATTTTTGGCTGCTTCGGCTGCTGGACTTGGATAGTTATGGATGGAAACGTAGCCCAGTTGTAAACCGAATCCAGCGGCGCTAGCCCATGGGCCGGATTTGTAGTAATGTAATGCTGCATGTAGAGAGCGAACGGAAATCTTTGATGTCCGTTTGGCAGGGATTCAACTTCGTATCCGGAGCTGTTTGTTGTTGAATCCCTGCCAAAGGGTCCGTGAAAAGTCATCTGAGAATCACCTGGATATCCCGGTGACTGGAGCCCTTCGCTGCCCACGGAGCCAAAAATCGTGCCCCCCCCCCGCTCCGCCTGTTCTCATACAAATTTGGCCCCGCCGTTGCTGGAAATTACAACAGAATTGCCACCGCGGCCCCACACGCATGGATTCCCCACACGCCACCGCTCCGTCTCGCGAGTCGCACGCGGATCGCCTCCTCTGCCTTTCTTCCCCAGCGCTCCACATAATAGCGGCGGCCGGCGCATGGAGAGCCAGGAGGAGGCAGCGATGGGAGGAGGAGGAGGAGCACCGACGGCTACGTCCTGGGGTGGCCTGGCGGCGGATCTGTTGCGCGGTGGAGAGGCAGTCAGAGAAGGCCAGCAAACGCGGTGGAGAGGAGGCCGGCGGGCGCGGAGGCGCCTCCATGGCCGACGCGGGCGCGGTGGACGAGGCGGCCGGAGGTGGCGGCGGGCGTGGTGGAGAGGAGGCCGGCGGGCACCGGGCGAGAGGGGAGGTGCGACGAGCTGCGGCCGGGCCGCCTCCATGGCCGACGGTGAGGCCCCGGTCGGGGGAGCCCGCGGCGGCGTGAGGGGGGGCTCGACGGCGGCGCGGTGGCGCGGACGCGGCGGGAGGTGACCGGGGAGGGCGCCGGCGAGCTCGTGCGAGGCCGTCGGGGGTGGGCTTGGAATTGGATAAGGATGTGGCTGGTGGGGGATAAAGGAGGGGTGGATAAGTAAATAAGAAAAAATGGAAATGAGAATGAAAAAATAAAAGAAAAAGGCAAAATAGGAGGAAATAAAGAAGGAAATAAAAAAAGAGAAGGGTATTCTGGACATTTCACTCTTATCCACATTACACACCTAGGAGAAGCTGTTTTGACAAACGTTTTCCTAAAACGGATTCACCTCCCCCACAGAATCCACTCCACCAGCACAGCCACAGCCAGAGCCGCCACAGCCACAACCGGAGCCCTGCCAAACGCACCCTTGCTTAAAAAAAAGAAGGGGTCACTTTCCCATAGCGTCTTCCAATTCCCAGGTCGAAATCGATTGGGAAAGCAACACATATATGACTTTGTTTAGTTTGGTGTTACATAAATTTAATGTAGAAATTGTAAATTGATTATAAAATGATTAAATTATAAAACTAACTACACGAATTGATGAAAAATGAGGAGACGTATGTCATTGTCACCTAATTAATCCATCATTAGCACAACATTGTCCGATTATGGACTAAATAGTCTCAATAGATTCATCACGCAATTTCATATAAGGGTTATGGAATACATTTTGTCATTAGTTTACATTTAATATTCATAATTAGTGTGCAATTTCATATAAGGGTTATGGAATACATTTTGTCATTAGTTTACATTTAATATTCATAATTAGTGTTGACAGATGAATAGTAAAAGGTTGTCGAAATAAAACAAGGCTAGTCGAGCTCCCAACATGTCTTCCAAAGTTCCAATGTCGAATCAAGCATCAAGCAAGAATAATCAAATCTCCATACCAACCAATTCTTCTTGCAAAGCCAAAGTAAGTGGACCCAACATCAAACTTCCAATTTCAAATTTCCACTGCAGTTGTATTGCATGACATGACTTCCCAATATTACTACACAAATAGAATCTTACAGCATTGTTCCTATGAACTAAATAAAATCTTATAAAGCTGTACTTCAATACACAAAAAACCGCAGCCTGTGGACAAATTCCCGCCATTCCCACAGGCTAAGGCTAGCAGTAGCAGCTCGGATCCGCGAAGAGCAGTGGAGAGATGGCGAATCCCGGATACTCGGGCATCATCTCGTACATGCAGTGCAGTGCAGACCGTCGTACACGTCCATACCCAGTCAGCTCCTCAAGCTCCCCGCCCCACCTCCGCACCTGCTCCCGGTCGTGCGCCGGCTCCAGCGACATCCTCGCCAGCAGGATCGCCGCCGCAGCGACGGCCGACGGCAGGAGCCGCAGGCAGCGGTGGTCGACCAGCGACGAATCGGCGATCGCGTGCGCCGCGAGCCGCAGCTCCAGGGCCCCCCACGCCGCCGCCGGTGTGCCTCGTGAAGTGCTCCACGAACGTGTGCGCCGTGGGCCCGCCGAGCCGGTACCCGAGCGCCGCGCGCTCCGCGGCCACCACCTCCCGCCCCGCCGCGAACCCGCAGCGGGCGGCGATGTCCCGCGCGTTCACCCTCCGCGGGGTGCTGCTGTCCTCCTGCTTCGCCGCGGCGTAGACTGCCGCGGCGCCCAGGAGGCGGAGCCGGTAATCGATATCGTCGGCGCTGATCGTGATGACGGCTCCCGCCGAGAGGAACCGGTCGGCGTAGGAGACGGCGCGGTGGAGCGCGGCGGGGCCGATGCCGGAGCTCCAAGCGAAGCCGAACATCCACGCGACCAGGGCGGCGCGCGTCGCCGCCGGGCCCAGGATGCCGCCGCCCCGCGCGGGGTCGAGGTAGCCCGGTGAGGGGTCCCTGGCGTTGGTCTCCGTGGCGCGGAGGCTGGCGTCGATGTCGCTGTCGTAGCAGGCGTCCAGGGCGGCCGCAGAATATTCGTCCTGGGACGAAGCAGCAGAGTGCGCGGCCGGCTGGACGTGGGCGTCGACAACGTGAGCTGCAGCTGTTGGAAGAGGAGGGAGCACGCCGACGGCGCGGATGCAGTCGTCGAGCTGCGCGATGTCCATGCTCCTTCCGGTGCCGTCGCCGGGGGAGAAGTCGAAGACGGGGGGCGGAGGGTGAACGAGGAGCTCGTGGGCAAAGGGATCCAAGATCTCCATCGCCGACGCCCTCGAGGGATCAGAGCGAGCGAGACACGCGGAAAACAAACAAGAGCCCGGCCGTGCCCGTGTGGTGCGGCGGCGGCGCGAGAAGCAGGGGGGAGGCAGAGGAAAGGGGAGTGCCGCCTTCAGCAAGGAGATCGAACTGCAAAAGCGTCCGACACGGAGTACTGAGCCGAGTCGGAGTCGGAGTTTGGCCGACAAGGTGCCGGGCTGCCGGCGTCCTATGCTCCCATAGTCCCGTGGGTGATAAGTGCTAGTGCTGCCAGATTCAGATCGCGCCGTCACTAAGGGCTTGTTTGGGAATCAGTGGAATGAATGGGATTGAAGAGTATTGGGGTGTAGGAATTTCCATTATAAGTCAAAATTTCCCAAAATCCCCTTCAATCCTCTTCCATCCACTTGATTCCTCCATTTCCCAAACAAGCCCTAACTGGGAAGGGACGTAGTGTAGCTAGAGGTAAAAGTACTCCCTCCGTTCAACTATCTAAGGCCCTTTTGGAAATCCGAAAAATTCATCTATCCAAGGCTCATTCCCGTTTTTCATCGAACGGCTCGCTCTCCGTCGCTTCGTTGCCCGCCAGGCGAGTTACTCCGCAGCACGCGCGCCTCGGGAGGTCGCGATGGCCGAACTCACCACGGGGAAACACAGATCCGCTGCGAAGAGGTGAGGTCTTTTTATTTTGCTGCTCTACCGCTCCATTGCTACACTGCCCATCGCCCAAATCCTCCACCGCTCCATTGTTGTGCTGCTCATCGCCCAAACCCTGGCTGAACCACACACCTAAACCCTAGACTAGACTGCAGTGCTCACCAACGACATGGAAGGGACCACGAGCGACGACAAGGCAGTGCTCACCGGTGACATGGAGGCGGGCGGCAACATGGAAGGGGTCACGAACGACGATAAGGCAGTGCTCACCGGCCACATGGAGGCGGCCGGCGACATGTTCGTTGATGATTCTGACAAGGTCGCGTTCGTGATGGACTCCTTGGCCAACGACAGTTGTGCCTGACTCACAAGAAGATGCAGAGATCGAAGGTGCTGCTTGCAATTCTGGGGAGGTCGCAGATGCCCTAGTAGCTCTTCATGCAACTAAAGTGAGCACCTTTCAATCTGAAAGGGAGGTTCAACTCGTTTCAAAATTGATGCTTCCTGTAATGGTCCTGGTTTATACGGAGAGCATGATAGGATGTGAATGAAGCTGCAGCTACCCTACTTTGGTTTAGCCATGGATTCGAACCTAAGTTTGGTTTCTCAGACATTCCTGATGAAGCTTTGGATAGTGAAGAGTTTGGAGATGTGAAGCTTTCTATGTGGAAAATTGCTTACCCTTATCTGTATGTAAACAAGTAGAATCATGTACGTGGAATGGAACTTTAGATAGGAAGGAGTTCTACTGAAAATCGCATATCATTCTATGTATGGATATCCTTCTACTGAAATCACAATGTTCTATTCCATGAAGCTTATGTTTGGTTTTGATTAATTTTTTTAAAAGATTGTAAACATGTGATGAAGTGTGGAGAGATCATTCTGTTACATGACAATGAAATGCATTTCAAACTAACAAAAAATAGTTTAACACTGATACATCATGCATAACACGTTGAAACCCAGAACTACAGTAGCACTACACTTCATCATGGACAAACTGAACGACCTTAATGTAAAGGTCCATAGGACACTTCAAAGTTATGGGTAGTTCACCTATCCTCTCCAAATGTATCTTCTTCATGTGTGGGATGTTGTAGTGTTGCCCTCCATTATGCTTCATGATCTCCATCATGCAACTCTGTTGAGTTAAGAAGATTCTATTTGATCTATCCACCGGGTAATCATAAAATGCTTTTTCAACCGCTGCCACAATCTCGACGATATTGTTAGGAGTTCCCCTCTCAAACAGTGCTTGGATAGCTGCGAAAAACCCAAGGTCCAGAACATTAAGATCTGGTGAGTTAGGAGGTTGACATGTTAGCTGAATGTTCCACCCATCACATTGGGCAGCAGCAACAAAATCTGAATCGTTCACATCAATATGAGTCCTTGCATTATCTTGCTGAATAAAAATGGGCAAGTGCCTTTCCTCAGTCGGCCACTTTGCTTTGATTGCTGGCAGCACCTTGTTTATAAGGAACTCACGGCTAGTGGCCTTTGTAACAGGCGTCATTGCCTTTGTGATCAAGGTACCTACAGAAATGTAAACAATTTAAGCATGATGCAACACTCTTTAGGATTTTGCTAATTGAACAGTGCAAGAGTTTATCATACCTCTAGGTCTATTTGGGCTCTCCCTCTTTGCTGGCTCCACAAAGACGAAGGGGAACACACCTAATTTTCCATCAAAAGTGCAATTTCCATTCTGATCAAATCTTGGTCGAGCAACAACAGCAAGGGACATCACCTTCTCTATAAAATTTTTGCTTTTAACATCTCTTTGAGGTCTTTCTTCGGCGAGATAATATTTTTGGTTACGACGGGTTCTATAGAACCACTTCTCATCAATGTAAATGATGTTATACATATGTTTGAAACTAGGATCACTTGGGCCATACAGTGCCTGAAACATGGTCAAGCAGTACTTAACACGAGCCTTCTTGTTCGCTTCGGTCAAGCTAAACTTCAGGTCGTTAGTGTGTCTACGGAAATACCCTTCCTTATAACGGTTGTAAAGAGTGGTTTTCTTTAGACCTAAGGCATTAGCTAGATCCCTAAAGGTTCTGCGTTGCCTCAAAGGCACAATTTTCATGGCTTCAAGATCTATCTGAATTCTTTTGCGACCACAATTAACTAATTTGTTTTTAACACCTACAATCCCACTAGCGTCCTGTCCATTGCGTCAAATTCTTCGCACTACTCTAACAGGCACACCAAACTTCTCAGCAACCTGTTTGGAAACACCACGATGTAATACTGGTGGATCCGTTTTCGCCAACAACTCAAGATAAATGGCGATTTTAAAGTCATCAGTGTAGTGCCTCCTCTTTTTGATGGTCGAATCTGCAAGCAAAAAAAGGGGGGAGCTATAGAGAACCATGAACTGAAACATGTACCATCACAGCTACTGTAGAATGTCCAACACAGCGAAAACATCAACTGAACAACATCCAACAACAGGAAAAAAGACCAAGGACTGAATGAACTGAAACATGTTTTGAAAAACAGCTACTGTACAATGTCCGGCAAAAACAGAAGCATAAACTGAATGAAGTAGTGACTGAATAAAAGATACGATTGCCATGTTCTAAAACTTACTCTCTTCAGGAGATCCTTGAACACCATCAGCGGCAGGTCCTCCAACCTGATAAGAACCGGCACCTCCTTCAACACCATCATTAGTGCCTCCTTGATCAGCTCCGTCAGCACCATCCTCAGTGTCTCCTTCTTGATCAGCTCCTTCAACGCCATCACCAATGGCTCCTTCTTGATTAGCTCCTTCAAAGCCATCATCAGTGGCTCCTCCTTGATCAGTGGCTCCTTCTTGATCATCTCCTTCAACGCCATCATCAACGCCATCATCAGTGGCTCCTTCTCCATGACCTGTAATGCAAAACCACAAACTACTGATAACAATGGCCATGGGTCACACGAGCTGAACAAACACATGAACAGATGCTATACCTTCGTCAGACCAAACCATGTCATACTCGAGTTCATGAGCAGGACCCTCCCACTCACCAATTTCGTCCCAATCAAAGGGTGGCTGGACATTTAGGTCTAACATCTCTACAGCTACAAGAATGAAATTGGCTGGGCATTTGGCACCTCATCTCTATAGGTTTATATAGAGGATGAAATTGGAGCAAAGAGGAGGGCGCATGGGTGGAGAGAAGGGCGCCAGAAGAATTAGACGCCGCTGAAAATTTTGGTTTTTGAATTTTGGGAGGGCGGTGATCTGTTTTTGGGAGGGAACAGTTGAAAATTTTTTTGCTGATCACCTTTGGGAGCGCGGGATTTTCGGGCAATCAGTTTGGAAGGGCGCCGATCAGTTTTGGAAGGGCGCCGATCAGTTTTGGAGAGGTTCGCGGGATTTTTTTGCAGCCACATCTGATCACCGCGCGCGCCGTCTGGAGTTAATGCCAAAAAAATTATGGAGGGAGTTAGCGCGGAACAGTAATTGTCGTGGTTAGCCCGTGGTTCCTTTCCTCCTCCCCTTGGTCTTTGCGTCAAAAGATATGGGCCTTGCATATTTGGACGGAGGGAGTAGCTGCATAATGACCCCGCATCGTCTCCCGGGGGCGACACTCCGCGCTGGCCTAGCCTCCTCCCCTTGTGGCCCCTCCTGCCGCCATCGTCATGCCCGGTGGCAACGACTCCGTCCTCTCTGCTTCACCCCTTCACTCCCCTCCTCCTCTCCCTTCCCTTCCCTTCACTTCCTTCCCCTCCTCTTCCATGTGGTGGTGTGTAGTCCGCCGGCGGCGGATTTGCCCCTCCCGGCGCAGATCCAACCGTACCCGCGCGTGGATCTGGTGCTCGTGGCGGCGGACTCAGTGCCGGGTGGGGCGGCGGTTCCTCATTGACTCAGCAGCTGCAGTTGTTTTCGACCGGCTCCAGCTGGCAGGGCCCTCTACCGGCACGGATTCAGCCACCTCTAGCGCGGATCTGGCGGCCCCCATGTGTTTCTATGCGAGTGGCAGTGGCTTGCGCGCGTGTTGGGGTGGCAGCTGTAGGTCTGCAAGCTCGTCAGCGGCAGCTCTCTCTACCCGTCCGCCCAACTCACTGTGGGTCCAGCACTCGGGTCTGCCAGCGGCTGCGCACCCCCTCTCCCCCCTCATTACATCACACCAAGGTTGTCTATTTTGATCACCGTTGGCTTCCTTACACACTGTCGGCTGCGCTGGCGGCGCCTCGCTGTCATCTTCATCTTCAAAATTGAATCCATCCACATCAAACAACTCTTGCTGGCGAATTGCATCAACTTCAGCGACTGCAACCATAGTCTCCTCCCCTGCCAGCAACCTCAACATCTTGGCGGTGCTGAGCTCCTCCACCGCGGCGGGGAGTGAGTTCTGCCTCCCGCTCGGTAGTTGTGGTTGCCATCTAGCGGTGGACGCGACTCCTTCCTCATCGGCGGTCAAGGCTCTCGCCCTCCCGTCGGCGGCCACGGCCCTACCCGACGGCGTTCGCGGGCTCATGGCCTCCTCCTCCCCGCCAGTAATGCCTTGAGCTTGCGACCTTATGGAGCTTCACCTCACCGACGATCGCAGTTCCCCCTCCTGCTAGCAGTCGCAGCCCCTCTCCCCCGTTGGCGACCGCGGCTCCCTTCCTCCTGTCAGTCGCGGTCCCTTCACCCTCTCCTCGCGCACTCCTCTTGTTGGTGCCGCTGCGGATCTATAGAGGGCCCCACTCCTCTCCCCTGCTCGTCACTGGTCTTCGTTGCTCCTTGGTTGATGTGGGTCCTCGTTGGTCAGTCGCTGGCGTCACTACCGGAAACAACGTCTTTTCGTCTCGGCAAAAGGCTTTGCCGAGAGTAAACTCTCGGCAAAATGCACTCGACACCATTTGCTAGGCAAAGGCCTCTCTACCGAGAGCTACATCAAGCCCTCTCGGTACATGTGTGTCGTGAGAGCAGATGACTCTCAGCAAAGACGTTTTGATAAAACAAAAAAGCAAAATATCAGGGCTGCGGGCTCACAAACCGACCACTGTGCCCCCCCCACACCACGGGGGAGGAGGGGGACAGTGCGACTATGCTGGCAGAGGAGAGGGCGACGGCGTGGAAGCAGAGGAGGGAAGCAGATGGGGAAGGAGTGGCTGCAGCGTGGAGAGGGTTAGGCGGCAATATATAGGGGAGGGAGGGAGGATTGGTGGGTCAACTCGTTTTTGGCCGAAGATGGGCTGTGGTGGGCCGAATTAGTTTGTCGCGAGCCCCCTCAGCCTGGCTCTCGGCAACGTCGCCCTCGGCAAAGTTGCCCTCTTTGCCGAGAGCCAGGCCATCAGCAAAGGCACTTTTAATCAAATCAATTAATTATTAAAAATAGCAAATAGATTAAAAAAAATCTGAAATTTAACATGACACCGGTTATGTTTATATTACTTATAGTAAAGTTTTTATAGTCAAACTCAAATTTGAATTTCTCTAAGACACTAAACCTAGTGACACCAGTTCAAATTCTTAGAAACTTCTCGGGGGATGTTCCGGTTTCTAAACAACGTATGTGTCCAGGTGTTCAAAACATTCTCAATTTTTTACCGCAAACTCCACATATGATATCATGACCACTTGACAAATTTCGTGATTTTCGAACTTCATTTGAATTTTATGTAGTTTAAAACCTTTCTACCTCACAATCTTCATCAGCCAAATACCGGAAATTTATCTTCATTTCATATACATGGTCTTAGAGATGTCTCATGAACATGAATATCATTTTTTTCACCAACTTCATTCCAAGATTTCATGCACTTGCAACTCATATCGGACCTATACGAAAAAATGCCTAGAATGATGTAAAATTGTTGAATATAGAAAACAGAGCTAAAATCGTGTCAAATTTGAACATAAGTTTTGTATATGTGTATGTTGAGGATACAAAAAGTTTGGAGCTAAGAAAGCGTTTTAAAAAAACAATTTGCCGAGTGCTTTCTCTTTGCCGAGAGTTTTTTGTGGAGCTATAGGAAAAGAAGCCTCTTTTGTGTTTCCTCTTTGCCGAGAGTTTTTGGTTGGCTCTCGTCAAAGCCTTCGAATCTTACGGGCCTGGTGGGGCCTCTGCACGTGAGGGGGAAGTATTAGCGTACAAGTGAATTGTCCACCTGTCACAGTAGGAATTGGTTGGTCCATGCAACTATCTAAGAAGGAAAATTACGAAACAGAGATGGATGTCAGCCAGCCAGCTTCAAAATTAAATAGGAGCTGACACGGGAAGAATTAATATATACTACGTTACCTTGTTTAAGCTAGTAACAAATCGATGTACCATTGGCGAAGATAAGGCAACTTGAATGCACACGCTAGCCTTTGATGAGGCATGTCTACGCTGAGCTCGTAGAATCCTTTGGCTTTCCACTGCTCCCGCTTGTACTTGAAGGCAGTAACAGAGAGGTTAGATGACACAATGCAAGGTTTTATCCGGCTAATGACAGGGAAACGATTTTTTTATTTTTTAACTTTTTTAATCTAAAATTTTAAAACTAACCCCATCCCAACTAAAATTCCAAGAAGTAGACCTTTTGATCGCGCCAAGCCTCGTGGCGCAACTAATACTTGAGTCACGCCACATGATGTGGCGTAACTAATGTGTCGCATTTGATGTGGCGGAGGGAGTCACGCCACACTGCGTGACGCGACTCGTACGTGAATCACGCTATGCACCGTGGCGTGACCGGATCGATACATCGCCTGGATTGGAAGTTCCTGGTCTCATTTAGCCATGTTTACGTATTCCTTTTAATTACCAAATGAGCTCCTAAATTTGTGAAACTTGAGGTGTATGATCTACAGAGTGCATACGTTCCATTTTAACTATGTGCACTATAAACCATGATGTATAAAATGAGATATCTAATTTTGAAATAGCCTAAGTGTTATTAAATCAACACATGAAAAATGTTTAAGTCTGAAAATAGAGTCAACTTGTCAACTTTAGACATACTTTTTGAGAAATTTTACACTAATATCTTAAATACTTTTGGGCTACAAGTGAATTTGGATGTTAATAGAAAAGTTTGGACAAGTTTTTGGTCAAATATAACAAAGAATTCATAATTTAAGGGAGGCTTAAAGTTGGAAAGTTGTGCTGTTTAATGTCTTAGTGTAAAACAACATAATACTGCTTATAACATAATCAGGCAATTAGTTTTTTAGCTTACGTTATGTAACGACCCGGGTTTTCGGTGAGGAAAACCTGACTCCCTGTACCCTTGTGATAGTCCCTGGATCGGTAGCTATCACGTACATAACTCATTACAGAATAATATCATTTCCATACAACGAAATCAGAGTACAAAACATAATATTTACATCTGAAACAACTCGGTATACGAATTTAGTACAAGCCCCTTGGGCTAAGCGACAAGTAGAAATCCTGCGTAGCGGTAGCTAGGGCTTCAAGTCTTCATCTTCAGTCTTCACCACAGGCATCCTTGAGCGAAGCAACACAACCCTTCCTTCATGGATTCCCCGAACTCGGACTCTTAAGCCAAGTCCAATCCTGCACACTCACAAAACTATACCCAAGGAACGGGATAGGTTCACGTCACCGACTATATGCAGCTTTAAGTGGCCTATCTCTAAAGGATAAGAAAAGTGACAAGGTAGAAGCTCAGGCTTCCTATGCAGCAGCAACGAAGCATAAATAGAAAACATCTCCACATCAGTCCCAAACCAAACTCTCAAACACAGCTCGGAACCACCTTGTACCCCAGGGCCCTGTCTCCACATCCTATCTACATCTAGGGTCGATGCGAGAACTTCCTCTCCTCGCACCTCAATGATTGCAATCGGATCGGCGAGGTAGAGGGATCCACTCTCCTCTAGCCGACTACAACCACGGCTCACCACACTCTCAACTACAGGGGGAGGTAGAAATCCCAAAACATGAGGAACGAACATGTCTTCAAGGTTTGTCCATGACCGAGGACGCGGCTATACGTATAGATCGAACAACTCTGCAGAGCGTGTACACCTGTACCCAACCCGGGATGGAATCCAGCCGGTAGCTAGTCGACTGAACCCACCCAACCGTGCGAACTCTCGGTAGTTACTGTCCCATCCTGCATCCGGCCCTCAAAACGATCCCCCCGTAGTGGGGATTGCACCAGAACTGTGAAATGTCCCCGTGTGGCCACACGGGAGTCGCTTTGAGAGGGTGGTCTCACCTCCACCGCTCCCCCACTGATACCCCACTATCCTCCTAAGCAGGTATGGTTCCGCACTTGCCGAGCTCAACCCGACCCTAACCCCATGCTCGGCGGGGTGGTGTGTACGAAAGTCCTATAGACAAGTTGATCCACTCGGTTTCAGACCGGGGCGAGCTCATATCCTCCATCCGCAAGTAAAACCCCAACACCTAGGCTCCAAAAACCGTCAAAGTAGGGATACACTAAGGAGTGCACCCCTATCCCCGATCCCAGATCGGTTGTTTCGAGCTCACCCCCGCCAAAGTACCCAAAACGCCTTCTCCTGCCGGTTTTAGCCCACTCACGCCAAGATCCACTATTCCCATCCCAAACACATGCATCGCGAAGCTCAGCGTAAATACACGCTTATATACATATATAGTAGTAGTAGGACAATCAAGGACAGGATAATTAAAGAAGGCAGTGCAAGGTTCATCATCATCATGCATTTAAAGTAAAGCGCTAGCATTCTACATAGCAATGCCTAATAGGTATTTCAGAATCAGTCGGGCGTGAACACCTGTGTGCAAGTAGTCGTCGGAGTTTCCGTAGTTGTTCTCGATCTTCTGGCTTGACTCCTCGGCTCCGAGGATTCCTAGATTGGCAAATATAAATAAACACGGTGTCTAGATGCACATAACTCCAAAGAGAGGCAATAAAGAACCAAATAACTCCAAACGCTAGTCTAACGGGTGCTTCTTGGTTTTAGAAGAATACAACATCAGATTTCATATTTTTCTAAGGTAGAAACAATTTTATTATTGATTTTCAAATAAAGAAATATTTTATGAATTTAGTTAATCGCGATAAAGCATAGAAAACACAAGTCAGTGGGTTAGGAAACCACGAGCTAGGTTTTGGGTCGGTCTGCATGGTAAATCGACTAGTCAATGATCTTTGTTGACCACGTCAAAGGGGAAGATCAAAGGTCAACCGGAACCCCACAAGTCACCTTGTGGGTCCCGTAGGTCTGATGGGACCAGACTGGATAGTTAGCGGCTCTCATAATTAGTGGATCCCAACGGTAAGTCTGTAGGCTCTTTTGGTCAGATTAGAGAGATTAAGCAGGGTAGATCAACTAGAATAGATGTGGTGATTGAGAAACTTGGCTGAAGCTGAACGTGGCTAAGGTGTGGCATGACCGACCGCTTGGTTAGCGCACGTCTTGTGCACGGCGAAGGTGTGACACGACCACGGCGAAAGATATGGACAGGACTTGAAAGATCGAGTTCAGGTACCCAGTACAAAGATTAAGGCTTTGCAGAAAATAGCAAGTGTCGTTGCTAACAAGCAACACATTCACCATATCGATGAAGAGCTATGGACAGATAGTTGCATGGCTCAGGGGGAACAAACATGGTTGTTAGAGCTCATTCGATGGTAGGCTGCATACAATCTAGTTGTATACCACACAGGCTGTACAAGTGTAGATGGTGGTCTCACACTTGCTAGCTCCCTTGTAGCGGATTGCAGCACCATGGATGGGTTTTAGAAAATAGCACAAGGGGAGCATAAGGCAGCAGCAGCAGCATGAGGGAAAATCCTCAGTGGTTGCAGCGCACACATGGTCGTGTGTGATGGCACCAACTGGACAGATTGATAGATAGACGACTGTTAGAGAGGTAGCTCAGCGTTTCGGGTTCAAGCGAGTTGGAACCTTTGGCACACAACTCGGCAGCGAGCGTGCGCAGCCAAAGAAGATTACAACTCATGGTCAGACGTGGTATGGCTGGGGAAACAAAGCAAGATATGGCAGCTTGCTAGCCCTTGCTTAGGATACAGCTCCACGATCTTAAAACAAAACGGCTAAAGGCTAACGTGATCGTGACCAGAGCTACTGGAACCACACATCGGCGGCTGAAGATAGCATTGCAGCTTGCTGATTTGCTTTGGTGCAAAGAGTTCAAGAAAGAGGGGGATGTGGTTTGTTGTCGATTGGAGAGAGGTCGATGGATGAGGGCGTTGCTGCTGGGAAAAGGAAGAGAAGAGATGGGAGAGAGGAGGATTGTTGCTGCTTTGTTTCTTGCATGAACAGCAGGGAGGGGAACAAGGATGGACGGGTGCACACGTAGCGCCTGCTCGCTTGTTGCTTGCTTGCTCGATGAGGATGCTGCTAGTTGATTTTGTGGGAGAGAAGATTGTTGGCTGGTAGGGGGGTGGAGTTCAAGTTGCTGGTTTGCTTCGGGAGAAGGAAAATAGAGAGGGGATGAGTGGCGGGTGCAGATCGGTGGACCACAAAGAAGATGGGAGGTCCTGCGTCGCTCCGGTGGGGGGAAGAAGGCACAAGGCTGTGGCTTGTTCTTTTGCAGCTCGATGGAAGAATCAGAGAGAGGATGGCGTGGCTGCTGGTTTGCTCGATTGAATAAACAAGATTGGGGCTGCTATTTGGTGGAGAAAGGAATTAAAGGAGTTCAGAAGAGATGGATGGATTTGCAGAGGGACTGGGGAGTACTGCAGCAGATTGCTGCTTGCGCCCCTCAATTGGAGAAAGGAGCAAAGGAGAGATAGCAGGAGGCGGGCTATGGCTTAGAATTTGGAGCTCGTAGCCGCTAACTGATTTAGGAGAGAAAGGGTTGGTGGCTGGCAATGAATGCTTGCTTGATGGAGAGAAAAAAAGAGATAGGAGAGACGAGGGTTGCTGCTGTTTTGCCTCTTGCGTAATGCACCAACAGAAAGGGAAAGCCGTGGCTTGGATTTGGTGGATGGAAGATTGGAAAGGTGTGCTTGCTGTGCTTGGTTGCTTTGATGGAGGAAGGATGCCGCTGCTAGCGAAATAAATCGATAGCAGTTCACTTCGCGGGACAGGAACAAATGAATTAGACAACTTTTCCGGGAACGAATTAAATAACAAAGTATTAACCTGAGAAGCCGGAAAACATGGTCTAAATTCAAATGAGCTCGTGGGTGGTTTAATCCAATGAATTATAGCTTGCTCCCCGAAATCAAATCAATAAATGATTAATTCGAATAGTTGGAAAATAATTTCATAATCCATTTAAGGACTTCCAGAGCACTTTTGAAGAGATTGGCTGAGAAAGATTAGAGGGTCGACTGAGTGGTTAAGAGAGATTCAGGTAGCTTAAGAATGCACCTAGGGTTTCTGATCTGGCACAGAAAAGATCGGCCTTTGGCCGGAATCCGGCTCAACGGCGGTGACTGCTATCCCGACGGCGGAGCAAAGCAGAACGACGTCACTGGCTAGGGTGCCTGCGCCAGCGTGCTTGATCACGTGCGTGCGTGCAGACAAACGTGTGCACATGTTCATGCTGGCGCTCGCGGGTGTAGGCCAAAGGGAGGCTCGCGGCGGCGAGCTCCAGGCGGGACGGAAAAGGCAACAGCTCGACCATGCGCGCTCTCAACAGAGGATAGCATTGTTAAAGGTGGAGCCTTAGTCGGTTTCTGGGCGCAGCTCGCACGACGGTGAAACACCAGAGCGGCGGTGCTGCGTTCAGGTTGCCGGCGTGCTCGCATCGACGCATAAGCGCGCCAGGATGTGCACGGGTGCGGGCTAAGAACCCCTAAAGGCGATGCCTTGCCTCCGAGTCTGTGCGCATGCGCAAGCCAACGGCTTGACCTCGGCGGCGAGCTAGGCGACGACGCGTGTATGAAGCACACGGCGGCACCTCAACTCGGCGAGTGCACGACAGCAAGACATGGAAGGAACGACGATTCAGCTAGGTACGACGAGCTAAAGGCAAAACCTTCTGCCTCGCTACGCGTGCATGCACGCATGTACAAGCCGTCGGTTTAACCGCGACGGCAACACAAGCAGGGCGGCGCGCTCGACGGCGCTAAGGACAGAAAGGTCAAGCGGGGCGCGAGTGCGGATCGTCGGCAGCGGCACCTGCAGGCGTAAGGCTCGACTTGATGGTCGGCACACAAGCGTCGGCGGTCGCGCGGTGGCAGCGGTGCAGTTCAACCGGAGTAGACACATCACCATGGGCAATGCCCGATTTTTCCCTCGGCTCGAAGGCCAACACATAGGGATAGCAAGGAGGATAGCAAGATAGGGGGATGTGCTCACCTAGGGGCTCAATGGGGTGTTCCGCCATTCCGTCGAACACATCGTGGGCGAGGTGGATGGATGTCGTGCAGGGCAGAAAGAGGGACACAACTTGCGGGTCGTCGTCGTACACGATCGAAACTCCGGTCCGGCAAGGTCGTTCTTGTGCCCACGGCGCTCCTCCCGGCGTTGGTGCCAAGGTTCGCGACACGACAGCTCCTGGCCCGCGGCGGCTTCTGGCGCAGCACGACAGGGCGCGGAGAGTGTTGATGCCCCTGGTGCGCACGACTCTGGCTCCTTCGGTCCCTCCCATCGGCTCGACGGTTCCACCCAAGCAAACAAGGCATCAACTCGAGTCGTGGGTAGGAAGAAAAGGGGAAGGGGCCGCAGGGGCGAGCTTCTCACCTTTGAGGCGAAACACCGAGCAAGTCATGGGTAAGACGGTGTCATAGTGCACGGTCGCTGCTTCGGTTCGAGGTGGCCGGCGCTCCTGGAAGAAGATTCAGCGCGACATCGTTGCTCCTAGTGGTGAGAGCTAGGACGCGGTGACAACGGCGTGCTTACCCCCACCGGTACGGCATGGCACCACGGTTCCAGGGCGGCGAGCACCTCCTGGACGTAGCGTCGGGGCGCAGCGCAGGGGATGTAGGAGCGGCGGCGTCGCAGGCTTCCCCGGATGGCTCAGTCTTCACAGCGCCCGCGACAGCTCCAGCTCCGAGTCGGCGACGGCGTCCATGGCTCGGCGTGGCCTCCTAGAGCAGCAGCCCGGCGGTTGGGTGGCGCGGTGCACAGCGACCCCCAACTCCCTCCTCGTCTCCGGATTCTCCCCCTCTTCTTCTCCTTTCTCCTCCTCCTCTCTGTCTCATGGTGGTGGCGGCGGATTTGGATGGGATCAGGGAGGCCGGCTGGGGATTGGGCTCTTATAGGTGACCGGCTAGGGTTTGGAGCCCCAAAGGGATGGCAGGGATCCTCGGCGTCCGTGCCTGCGGCCACGCGACACACATCCGGGTGTGCCAGAACGGTGGGGGCGGCGACCATGGGGGCCGGCGCGGTCCTTGCCCCACGGCGCACGTCACACCGGTCACGGGATAGAAGATAGGGAGGAAAGGAGAGATGGGAAAGGGCTGACCGGCGGGATCCGCATGTAAGTGGCACATAAGGTGGTATGTGAGTTGGGCCACGGTGGGCTCAAAGGCCAGGCAGGCCGGCGGACTTTGCAGAGATGGGGGTGATCCTGTGGTCTTTAACATCTCGGTTAAGGCCCAAGCTGGAAAGGGTGATTTCCTATTTCAAGCCTTAAGCACAAATGATTCAAATTCGAATTTAGAATTCAAATTTGAATCCCACACAAATAAATCCAAATAAAACCCATTAAACTTCAAAACTTCCACCCTAGCATTTATAATTCCTAAATTTTATTATTTTGCGCAAAATAAATCTAGGATTTTAGGGAGGGATCACAGAATACATCCTTACAAATTAAGTGAGCACTCAAATTCAACCAAAAATTTTGAAATTCACACTTTTGCAAACATTAACATTCCGGAAAAAATCCGGGATGTTACAGAACTAACCCCTCAACAGAATCTCGTCCTCGAGATTGAGTCGTCACTGGGTACATTGGAGGTACGGATCGTCTTTAAGTTGCGTACGAGCTTCGAGCATCTTCAGCTTCTGTTGACGGTGAAAATCCGTCAACCTAGGCATGAGTTTACCTTCGCTGTTGGCATAAGTTTTATACCTTATCCATTGGTACTAACCCCCGTGGTATAACAAGTTCACGTGTGCATGTCAGTTTTGGAGTTTTGTGTTTATGCAGGGTTTTAGCGTTGAAAGCAAGAGTTTCGGGATAAGTTCATCAAGCACCTTATGACAAGACCTTGAAGCCCCATACAAGTCATGCAATGAAGCAAACTTAACTCCAAGAAGTCAGGGACTTGATCCGAGAAGACGACAAACTCCGAGGGCCTAACCTGAAAAGTTCTGAATCTTGCAAGACAAGGAGTTATGCCCAATTCGGAGAGAAACTGACGACATGGACCTACATGCAGAAGGGGGAAACATCCAGGAAGCAAGGGAACCGACGTAGAGCAAAGGAGGCCTCGGGGCCGGGCCTCGGATGGGCCCGGGCCGGCCGGCCCGAGCCGGTCGGCCCGGCCCGATCCGGGGCCCGTTCGCCCCCTCCTTTGCCCTAGCCGCCATTCGGGCTATTTATAGCCCCCTGACCGAGAGCCACGGAGGATCGAATTCGTCATCGGCCGCCGAGGAGCAGAGAAGAGAGGAACACCATCTCGGAGAGGAGAGGGTCGAGCTAGTTGACTAGGGTTTCCCTAGCTGACGTGGGAACCTTGCACGGAAGACCACGTCGGAGTTCCCAAAGCTAGAAGCAAGATCAAGGAAAGATCGCGGTGGTGATCTTGTGTATGTATCATTGTTATAGTTGAATTATCAAGTTGAATCTTTTCCTAGCGATCAAGTGTTTCCTCGAAGATTTCGTTTTTCGATCGGCTTTGCTTATTCCAATTCTATTCTCGAGATAGATTACTTAGGGTGTTCTTGTAGCCGCGATGGCTAGAGGTACACGCCGGATCTTCCGAAAGAATCTCGACTTGTCTTTTGACTCGCCCTAAGCTCCCCGCATGAGTAGGGATACATTGTGACAAAACGGGGGTTCCGAAAGGCGGATGTTTTCGGATTTGGACGGGAAACCACGATTTAAAGAGGCTTCTTATAAGATTCGATTTGCTACTTCTTCTCTTGCTTGGAACTTCAACAAAAGGCTTACCCCGATCTCTCTAGATCGGTTTATCTACCCAATCTTACTTTGTTATCTCCGGTCTTTAGTAGATTAGATTAGTTTCGTGTCTTTCATCTAGATGCATTAGGGTTTCTTTTACCGAATATTGGAGTTACTTGGCTTTACTAGATCAACTTTTGCGTCACACATTTGTTCCACGGATTCGATACCTTGGGTTCACCACTCGAGGGCAGAAGGGTCCCTTGACTACGATGGGAGACTTGTCCGCTTGCAAGTCATAAACGAACTTTGATACTGTCGGGGATAGCCCTAGGGGTCCCCTTTAACAACTGGGAAATCCCCACTTAAAACCCGCAACGAAGCCAAAACCAAACACGCCTTACTTAACCATGCAGGACATGGCCCACGCCGCGGAGGCCCCAGCGGCCCACTCGAAGGTCCCCTCGAGCAGGCTTCGCCTCGCTCGAGGATGCGCGCCTCCCTCGGGCGGACTCCGCCCCGTTCGAGGGGGTGCGCCTCCCTCGAGCGGGCTCCGCCTCGCTCGAGGGTGCTCTCCGCCCTCGAACGGGGCTCGCCTCGCTCGAGGGCGCTCCGCACGCGCGCCGCTCCCGTACGCGGGCATTTAATGCCCCGACATCGGCGGGGTGGCGCCATCATGCGCCGGGGCTCGCGCCCGGTGCCGCCGCACCAACTCCCCGGGGGGAGCCCATCCCCACCACCGTGGGGGGGGACCGTGCGGCGTGGCGGTGCCGTCCCGTGACGCCGCGCCACCCGCTCCCGTACGGCTAACGCGCCGAGCCCTCGAAGGGGGGCCGGCCGCACCCTCGATCTGCTTTTCTCGTGACCTTGCAGGGTTAGGTGGAGGCGCTAGGCCGGTGGGAGGCCATCCCTGCCACTGTTAGCGGTATGGCTTCCGCCCCCACCAGTTCGGGTACAAGATACGCCATGATGGCCGGATCGCTGCAAGGATCGCCTGGGCGGCCGCCTACTCTACAATATAGCACATCACGCTCCCTCACGTAGCTAAATTGCGCGGCGCGCATGTGATTCGCTCTCTCCTTGGACTATAAAAGGAGGACGAACCCCCTTGCCGCAGGGGACAGAGAACACACGACACAGACAGACGAACAACAGAACCCAACAGAATACAACACCAGACAAGTCGCACCACACACTTGCTCTCCAATTCTCCCACAACATCTTCAGCCACTCCACTAGGGACTTGGAAGCCACGCTTCCTCTCCCGCCTTGCTTGTAGCAGCCCCACTACGAGCACCCCCGGTGTTGAGCAATATAGTGCCTTGAGCACACCACTGCTGGACGTACGGCCCCGCGGCTGGAACCAGGATAAACTCGGTGTCCCTTATTGCTTAGCATCGACCATTGAGGGATAGACCTTGGCGCTTATTACTGGTTAGTGTCGGGACCACATTCCGCACCGACAGTTGGCGCCCACCGTGGGGCAATCGAGTGCCTAAGGTCAATCCACCACCAACTCCCTCCATGGTGATCCGCACTGAGTACCGCGGTACGCGTTACTGCATGGGCAGCTCGGACCCCCTCCCCGCCGGGTTCGAAATCCGGTTCGGGGGCCTGAACTTTCAGGCCACGGGGAACGGCTACCTGATGCGCCTCACCAACCGTGAGGAGCTCCGTGCGCGGCGGCGGGGGCCGGGTCCGCTCCGGTCCCCGCCGCGCGCACCACCACGCGCGCGACGCCCGCCGGCGCGGACGCCGCGGGACCGTCGACGCCGCGACGCCGCCGCCGCTCCGGCCGCCGTTCGCGCCGGGCACGGTCCGAGCGACGGCAGCCGAGCGCGCCTCCTCTCGGCGCGCGCGCGCCGCCGCCACGGCCACCGCCACCCCAGCGGGACAGCGCACGGTCTCCGGACCGCGCCTTCCCATTGGGCTGCGTGGTGCCACGACGGCCTACAACGCCAACGTCAACACCAAGATGCGCAGGGTTCCGCCTGGCCGTCACGTGTTCGTCGCCAGGGATTCTGGCGCCTCAGCGGGTGATGAATCATCCCTAGGCTCCCTCGACGCGTTGTCGCCCGCCAACCTCCACGGGTACGCGGAGTGGGACTTCTCCGGCGTGCCGGACCCAGTCGTGTTCAGGCGTTTCCTTGGCGCTACGGACTACTGGTTCGGCTGCTCCGATGACTCCAGCACCGGGAGCTACGACCCCGCGCGGGAGTGCTGTGTCGTCATTGCCAACGACCCAGCAAATGCCACCGGCGCGGTGGGCGCAGGCACGGGGAGGTTACGCCCGCCCCGGGGGATCGCTCCGCGCCCGGCCGCGGACCAAACACCCCCCGCCGGGGCCGACGCCGACGCGCGGCCTAGCCCAAGCCCGTGAGCTCGAGGCTAAGCCGGCGGAAGAGTATCGGACGGTGCGGCCGCTCCGCGCCTCGATGGCCGGGGAAGCCTCCACGCGCGGCGAACGAGCGCGGGAGCCGGGCGGACAGGGCCCGCGACCGCATCAACGCCGACAACCCTGACGCGCCTCCACGGGAAAGTCAGAAGCTCGTTGCCGCTGCGACACTGCTGCGGGCTATGCCGCACCCTCGACCCCTGAGGCGCGGAACCTGCAACGTGAGGTGCAGGCTCTCATCGAGCAAGCGGCCGTCCGGCGGCCGAAAGCTCGGCCTCACGTATCCGCCAGCAGGGGGATGCGCGAGGAGACAGGGCTGCTCAGGGGGGAGAACCCTCGGTCCACGCAGTGAAGCCGCGGGGCGCCCGCCAACTCGGGACGCGCGCCGGCCAAGGAGCGGCTCCTTGACACGCGCAGGGCGCTGGACGATGACGCCCGCAACGTCATCAACACCCGCCGCACGAGCAGGGCGGATGCGCAGGCGGCGGTAGGCTACCACCCTCGACGGGGTGGACGCTACGACAGCGATGAAGACCGCTCTCCGACGCCGGAGCCCCCGGGAACCCGTGTGTTCAGCCGGGAGATCCGTGCGGCGGCCTTCCCCCAGCGCTTCCGCCAACCCTCGACCATCGTCAAGTACAACGGGGAGACGGATCCCCGCGTATGGCTCAACGACTACCGCTTAGCGTGCCAGCTGGGCGGGGCCACCAGCGACGAGGTCATCATCCGCAACTTGCCCCTGCACCTCGGCGATTCGGCTCGGACGTGGCTCGAGCACCGCCCGCCGGCCCGCATCCACAACCGGGACGATCCGGTCCGCACGTTCATTGGCAACTTCCGGGGCACGTACGTGCGCCCGGGGAAATTCCCCGGGACCTGCGTTCCCGCACCCGAAGCCCGCGAGTCGCTGCGGGACTTCATACGGCGCTTCTCCAAGCGTTGTACGTAGCTCCCCAGCGTGGCGCAATCCGAGATTGTGCACGCCTTCCTCGAGGGCACCACGTGCCGGGACCTCGTGCGAGAGCTGGGACGCAGCCCGCCCGCGGACTCCAACGAGCTGTTCGACATCGCCACCAGCTTCGCCTCCGGAGAGGAAGCCGTGGGGGCGATCTTTAACGGCAAGAAGGGCGGTGCGCCGGACGATGCGCCCGCGGAGGGCGCAAGTCCGGTAGCCCCACCGCAAGGACAAGCGGAGCAAGAAGGGGAAAAAAAGCCGCGCCGTGAGGCGCGCGAGCAGGGGCGCGACGGTGATGAGGCCGAGGCTCTTGCCGTTGACCCGCTCGACGGGGCCCTCGACCCGCCCCTCGAGGTCCGGGGGTGTTTGACGACATGCTTCGAAAAAGCCATGTCCTTACCACAAGACCCCGTAAATCACACCCTTGAGCAGTGCGACATGCTCAAGAAGTTCTATGGCCGCGCCGCCGCGAAGGAAGCAGAGGCCAAGAAAGACGGAGGAGATGGCGACGCCGGCGGCTTCCCCGCCGTGGAAAATGTGTTCCTCATCTTCGGGGGACCCACCGTCGACATGTCGACCCGCCAGCGCAAGCGGGAGCGGCACGAGGTCCTCGCCGCGGAGAAGGCGCCTCCCTCCTTCCTCGACTGGTCGGAGGACGCCATCACCTTCAGCCGGGAAGACCATCCGAACCGCATCCCCAACCCGGGCCAGTACCCGCTGGTGGTCGACCCGATCATTGGGAACGCACGGTTCTCAAAGGTCTTGATGGACGGAGGCAGCAGCCTCAACATCCTCTATGCGCATACACTACGCTTGCTGGGGATCGGACTGGACCAGCTGCAGCCCAGCACGACGCCGTTCCATGGCGTCGCACCCGGCAAGCGAGTCCAGCCCCTCGGGCAGATCGACCTGCCGGTTTGGTTCGGCACCGCGAAGAATTTCCGCAAGGAAACACTCACCTTCGAGGTGGTGGGGTTCAAGGGCGCCTACCATGCCATACTTGGGCAGCCCTGCTATGCCAAATTCATGGCAGTTCCCAACTACACCTACTTGAAGATGAAGATGCCAGGACCAAACGGCATCATCACCGTGGGCTCGTCCATCGAGCACGCATTCGACTGCGACGTCGAGTGCGTGGAGCACGCGGAAGCACTGGCGCTGGACGAAGCGCTGGTGACCACCCTGGAGAAGATGGTCAACGAGGACCTCGACTCCGCCTCCAAGCACACCGGCACCTTCGAGGCCGCGGAGCAGACCAAGGAGGTACCCCTCGACCCCGCGGCCCCCGAGGGCAAGGCGTTGAGGGTCAGCTCCACCCTCGATCCCAAATAGGAAGTGGTGCTCGTCGACTTCCTCCGTGCCAACGCCGACATCTTCGCGTGGAGCCCCTCGGATATGCCAGGCATCCCGAGGGAGGTCGCCGAGCACTCCCTTGACATCCTGCCTCACGCCCGCGCCGTGCAACAACGGCTCCGCCGCTTCGACGAGGAGCGGCGATGGGCTATCGGGAGCGGAGCTGCGGAAGCTTCTCGAGGCCGGGTTCATCAAGGAGGTGTTCCACCCTACGTGGCTAGCAAACCCTGTACTTGTAAAGAAAAAGAACGGGAAATGGCGGATGTGTATAGACTATACTAGTCTCAATAAAGCATGTCCTAAAGTTCCCTTTCCTTTGCCACGCATTGATCAAATCGTTGATTCAACGGCTGGGTGTGAGTTGCTTTGCTTCCTTGATGCCCACTCCGGTATCATCAAATAAAGATGAAGGAGTCCGACCAGCTCGCGACTTCGTTCATCACGCCGTTCGGGATGTTCTGCTACGTCACGATGCCGTTTGGCCTCCGAAACGCAGGTGCGACGTATCAACGCTGCATGCAACACGTTTTCGGAGATCACATCGGGCGGACGGTCGAGGCGTATGTGGATGACATCGTCGTGAAAACCAGGAAGACGGACGACCTGGTTGGCGACCTTGGCATCGTGTTCAACTGCCTACGGGCCAACGGGGTCAAATTAAACCCCGAAAAGTGTGTCTTTGGAGTGCCGCGAGGCATGCTCCTGGGATACATCGTCTCCCAACGGGGGATCGAGGCCAACCCTGAGAAGGTTGCAGCCCTCGAACGAATGGGCCCGATCCGGGACCTCAAAGGGGTGCAAAAGGTGCTGGGGTGCCTTGCCGCCTTGAGCCGCTTCATCTCGCGGCTCGGCGAGAAGGGCCTGCCCCTCTATCACCTACTCAAGAAGCACGAGCGCTTCTCCTGGACCGCCAAGGCCCAGGACGCGCTCGACAAGCTGAAGGCGTCCTTAACGCACGCCCCGATCCTCACGCCGCCGCAGGACGGCGAGCCCCTGCAGCTCTACGTGGCCGCAACCACTCAGGTGGTCAGCGTCGTAATCGTGGTGGAGCGCACGGAGGGAGGGCACGCCCTACCGGTCCAGCGGCCAGTTTACTATATCAGCGAGGTCTTATCTGACACCAAGACACGCTACCCCCAGGTTCAGAAGCTGCTGTATGCGGTGATCCTTGCGCGGCGCAAGCTCCGCCACTACTTCGAGGCCCACCCCGTCACAGTGGTCTCCTCCTTCCCGCTAGGGGAAATCATCCGCAATCCTGACGCGGCGGGCAGGATCGCTAAGTGGTCCGTGGAGCTGATGGGCGAGATGCTCGCCTATGCCCCGCGCAAGGCCATCAAGTCTCAGATCCTGGCGGATTTCGTCGCTGAGTGGACAGATACGCAGCTGCCGCCGCCGCAGATCCAAGCAGAGTGCTGGACTCTGTACTTCGACGGCTCGGTGATGAAAACAGATGTGGGCGCGGGCCTGCTCTTTGTGTCACCCCTCGGGGAGCACATGCGATACGCGGTGTGCCTCCACTTTCCCGCATCAAACAACATGGCCGAATACGAGGCCCTCCTTTGCGGCCTCAAGATCGCCATTGAGTTAGGCGTCAAGCGCCTCGACGTGCGGGGGGACTCTCAGCTTGTAATCGACCAAGTCATGAAGAACGCGAGCTGCCATGACAACAAGATGGAGGCCTACTGCAAGGCCGTGCGAGCCCTCGAGGACAAGTTCTATGGCATCGAGCTCAATCACGTGCCCCGACGGTACAACGAGGAGGCGGACGAGCTGGCCAAGATCGCGTCCGGGCGGATCACCGTCCCTCCGAACGTTTTTGCCCGCGATATCGCTCAAACCTCGGTCGCCTTCGAGCCTCACCCCTCGAGCCACACGGAACCCTCGGGGGCTCCCTCGAATCCAACGGGCGCGGAACCCATGGATGAGGACCCCTCGAATGAGGCGTACGTGCTCTCCCTCCTCGAGGGGTATGGCACACACGAAGCTGACGTGATGGATATCGAGCCAGCCCCTGTCAAGGTTGACTGGCGCGACAAGTATATCGCATGGATGGCTCGAGGGGAACTCCCTGCGGACCGGGCCGCGGCCAGGCGCATCGCCAGGATGGCCAAGTCCTTTGCCCTCGTCGACGGCGAGCTGTACAAGCGCGCCGCCCTCCGCATCCCCTGCGGCGGTGCGTGCCCATTCCCGAGGGGCGCGAGCTCCTGCGGGACATCCACGCCGGGATCTGCGGCCATCACGCCGCGCCTCGCACCCTCGTTGGCAACGCTTTCCGCCAAGGCTTTTACTGGCCTACCGCGGTCGCGGACGCCAGCGAAATCGTACACACCTGCGAAGGGTGCCAGTTCTACGCCCGCAAGTCCAACCTTCCCGCTCATGTCCTGCAGACCATCCCCATAACATGGCCGTTCGCCGTGTGGGGGTTGGACATCGTCGGGCCCTTACAGAAGGCGCCCGGGGGCTTCACCCACTTGTTGGTTGCGATCGACAAGTTCTCCAAGTGGGTCGAGGTGCGCCCCATTACGAATCTCAGGGCGGAGCAAGCGGTGACATTCTTCACCGACATCGTCCATCGCTTTGGAGTGCCAAACTCCGTCATCACCGACAATGGGTCCCAGTTCACGGGCAAGAAATTCTTGGAGTTCTGTGATAAGTTCCACATCCGTGTGGATTGGGCAGCTGTGGCACACCCGCAGACCAACGGCCAAGTAGAACCGTGCCAACGACATGATCCTACAAGGCCTTAAGCCTAGAATTTTCGACCAGCTAAACAAGTCCGGTCGAAAATGGCTCCAAGAGTTACCAGCAGTCGTGTGGAGCCTAAGGACCACCCCGAGCAGAGCCACCGGTTCACCCCGTTTTTCCCGATCCATGGCGCAGAGGCCGTCCTCCCCACGGACTTAGAATACGGGTCGCCCAGGGTTCGAGGCTACGACGAGGATGCCAACCAGCGAGCCCGCGAGGACTCGCTGGACCAGCTGGATGAGGCACGCCTCGTGGCCTTGATGCACTCCGCGAGGTATCAGCAGTCCCTCAGGCGCTACCAAGCACGCAAGATACGCCGACGGGACTTCAGCGAAGGGGATCTGGTCCTAAGGCTACGCCAAGACAATCGGGGACGCCACAAGCTATCGCCTCCGTGGGAGGGACCCTACGTCGTGGTGAAGGTACTCAAGCCCGGCACGTAAAAGCTGGCCAACGAGGACGGTGAAGAGCTCACAAACGCTTGGAACATCCAACAGCTACGTCGCTTCTACCCCTAGCTAGGATTTCCAAGCATTTTTGTTGTAAAAACCACATGAACAACACCCCAGTTGGTAACAACTATGTAAACATCATAAGTCTAATGAAAAGGGCAACTCAGCTTTCCCCCGAAACCCAAGTTACCCTCGGGGGCTACTGCGGGGGGCATCCCCCCAAAACGGTCCCATTTTCGCGCGAAAACGAAATAACTCACACGCGCTTGTTTTGTTTTTCACTTCGGTCTCGAGCAAAGGTTCGAACAGGGCGTGGGCAGCCTAGCGGAAGGAGCGCGCGAGCCAGAGATAGCCTACGCCTCCGTGAGGATACGGCCCTTCTCTCTCGCCTCCAACCCAGCAGGCCACCCACGAAAATTGAACTCCCCTAACTAGAATCTGCTCAGGAAGAAGGAGAAACAAAAAGGCGCAATAAACATAAAACTTCACTTCACATTGGCAATTGTTTACGGCAAGAACAATTTGTTTATTTACAAGGGCCGCGTGGCCAGAGCACTGATACACAAACAAAAACGGGCCTAGCGCCCAGCTGTCTTCAGGCGGGAGGAGCGGCGGTGTCAGCAGCGTCCGGGAAGAGGAACTCCTCGAAGGCTTCAGCGAGCGACCCGGCGGCGTCGGCGGCGAGCGCGTCCACGCGCTCCATCGCCACCTCGTCCTCAACACCCTCGGGGACGACGTAGCCCTCCGCCAGCGCCTCGAAGTTAACCTCGTAGTGGGACCGCACCACCCCGAGGGCCTTCTGGACGCCAAGATGAAGCGCCCGGCGCATGCGCCCGGCGACGTGGCCGCCAAGGGCGCGCAGGCGGCTGGCCAGCGAGCTCCCCGCCTGCGCTTCGCCCTCCTCCACGGCCCGGCAGGTCTCGAGGGCCGCGTTGCGCGCCTCCCCGCAGCCTCGGCTCGGAGGAGTTGTAGGAGGTCCGCGCGCCGCCTCGGCCCGCTCAGCCGCGTGCCCCAGCGCGGTGCGCAAGCCTGGAGTCACCAAGACAAGAAAGAAATCAGAAAAAGGGTGCGAACCCTCTAAGGGAAAACCAGCGAAACAGGAGTCGAAAAGTGGCTTACCTTTGACTTGCTTCCGCTCCATCTCGAAGGCGCGGCGCCCAGCCTCGACCGTCTGCTCGAGGCCCCTGATGGTTTCGCCCTGCTCCTGGAGGGCCAGCTCCTGGCCCGCGCTCGTGATGCTGAGCACCATCAGCTCTCCCTCGACCTCGGAGAACTTGGCGTTCCGGTCCTCCAGCGACATCTGCGTCGCCTCGCGAGCAGCGCGCTCCCGCTCCAGGGCCGACCGAGCGTCGGCAAGGGCGGCCTCGCTCCTCGCTAGAGCCGCCCCTCGCCTCCTTGACGGGCCGTGTGCTCCTCGCAGAGCCGGCCCTCGGCGGCGGCGAGGGCCACGACCTTGGCGTCAAGGGCGGCCCTCAAGTCGTCGGCCTCTTTGGCCTTCGCTCGAGCGCGCGCCCGCTCCTCGGCCTGGCGCTGCCGCGCCTGCGCCCCCTCGAGCGACGAGCGAAGCCCCCAGTTCTCGTTGCGGACGCCAGCCACCTCCGCCTCCCAGTTGGCCGCCGGCGTGCGCATCTTCTCCGAGTCCGAGCGCGCCTGCCGCAGCGCCTCATCCCGGTCGATGAGGGCCGCGCAGACCCGCTCGAGGCTGGAGGGATGCGCCGGGTCCTGCCTTGTGCTCTCGTGGAGCTGATCGCGTAAGGCCACGGCCCGATACGACAGCCAGCCGTCCGGGGTCCTGAGGGCTTCGGCGAGCGCATCAAAGGCATCGCACCGCTCCAGGAGATGATGGAGCTCGGCGGTCACCTGATCGAAGGCGCCGTACTTCTCGCGGGCGCGGTGCTCGAGCTCCTGTCACCAACAAGTTGAGACCCATAAGCATCAAGCCACGAAAAGTGCGCGCGGAAACGAGGGTAAAAGAGAAGCAAGCAGGGACAACTCACCTGAAAGACGCGCCACGCGGGGCCGCCATGTATCCTCAAAGCCTCGTTCAACACCCGGTTGAGCGCGGCGCCGTCGCTGCGGAGCTCTCCCCAGAGCTCCTGCTCCGCCTGGGCATCGGCGAACGCAGGCGGGTCGCCAGCGATCCCCTCCACTCGGGCGGAGTGGCCGGCGCGGGAAGACGAGGCCTCGACGCCGTGCCCTCGGCCCCCCGCCACCATGTGGCCCTCGCGCCGCCTCACGAGGGCCCCCTCCTGGGACTCTGGGGAGGGCGTAGGGAAGCTCGCCCACTGATCCCACCCGGGGCGGCGAGGAGTCGTCGTCTGGGATCTCCACTACCACCGCCCGGGAACCGCCGGCGGGCGCCGCCCCGCGCCGCCTCCGTCGGCGCCTCCACTTGCGCCTCCGTAGCCGCGGGGCGCTTGACGCGGTGCCGCGGCCGCCGCTTCCGCCGCACCTCCGCGACTACGGGCGCCCGCCGCCCTCCTCGCCCGCCGCCGCCCGCTGCGCTCCGCCGCGGCCGGCGCCGCGACCGAGCCTCCGTCGTGGCGCCCGCCGCGGGCCGCATCTCCACCACGCCCACCGCCGCAGCCGCGTCTCCGCCACGACCGGCGCCCGCCGCTCTTCGACGACCGCCGGCCGCGCCGCGGCGGGCCGATCCGCCGGCCGAGGCCTCGAGGCCTCGCCCGGGCCCCGCGAGCTCTCGCCCGCCGCCGCCGTGCTCGCCCCCGCCCGCGGCGCCCTCGACGAGCGCCGCCGGGTGGGAACGGACGCGTCCGCCCTCGCACCTTAGCCGGCGCGAGGGGGAGGCACGGTTGGCACCACCCCGCACGAGCACAAGCAAAAAAAAAATCGAACGCCCGGGCACCAAAAAACCAAACCCCGAGAAGAATGAGCCCCTTACCTCGAAGAAGAGAAGGCGCGCTTCCTCTTCCTCGAGGCCTCGGTGGATGAGGCCGGCGCGGCCGGCGCGCCCGTCGCCGCGCCTCCCCGACGCCCCCTCCGCCGCGCGCGCGGGGCCCCGCCCCCGCGCGCAAGCGCGCGCGCGCGCGCGCCTCTACGCGCGCGCGCCGGCGCCCTCCGCGGCTCGCGCCGCTCCCGTTGTCGATTGCCCGGCGGCGGGCGCCGCCGCGCCCGCCCCAGGCGATGCCGCCCTTGCCGCCGGAGCTGGCTCCGGCGACGGGGGCGCAGGCTCCCACCTATCAGAGGGGCCCTGCCCCCCGCCTTCTTCCTCTTCGTCCTCCTCCGAGGACGAGTACTCCTCGGTCCCCGGGGAGGAGAGCCCCGCCCTCCTCGCGCCGCGGTACTCCTCGCTCCGCCGCTCGCGGTGCCGCCTCGCGCGCTCCCTCTTGCGCGCCGCCCGCTCCCACTCCCGTTGCTGCGCCGCCCGGCCGAGCGCACGGGAGTCAGGGGTGGATGGAACAGACTTCGCGGCGCTGAAGGTCACCAGCTGCAGGCAAGAACATCAAGGGGGCGTCAGAGGCCAGAGGCAACACCAAGAACAAAAACAGGGCCAAGAATCACACTCACCAGCGGGCCAGTGGGTAGCATCTCGAGGTCCCACGGGGACCGATCCTGGCGCAGCATCCGGGTGTCGACGGCGTTCCGCGCCCGGGTGAGCGCATACCCCCGCTCGAGGGGGGTCGGGAGCATCCGTGACCTCGCCAGCGCGACGGGGGTCCGCCTCCTCCGTCATCTCGTAGATGCGGAGCGGCCTCTCCATCGGAGGCACGACCCGCCGGTGGTGGAGGAAGGCGAGGACGCCCGTTGCGGTCGCCCGCGCGTCGCCGGGTTCTTCGGGGGCGGCCGGGGAGCGAGTCCGGCCGCCTCCGATGCCGGGGCGTGGACACCCCGTGGCCCCGGGAGTTGGGCTTCTCCCGAGCACCGGACCGGTGTAGGCGGGGAGGCCGGGCTCGGCGTTGCGCGGTAGAACCACCCCCGCTCCCGGCCCGGCGTTGTTCGTCGTCATGGTGCGGGGGGATGTAGTCGTCCTTGAAGCGCGCCCGCGGGGCGAGCGACATCCCGCCGGCGCGCACCGCACGGTGGGGTCCTCTCGCTCCGTCGTGGGCTGCGTGAAGAGCTCCGCGCGGAAGAGGTGTATCCAGAGCTCCCAATTGACTGGGATCCCCAGATACCCCTCGCAGACGCCCACAAACGTGGCCGCCTGCGAGATCGCGTTCGGCGCGAAGTTGTGTAACTCCACGCCGTAGCGGTGGCAGAGCGCCCGCATGAAGCGGCTCGCCGGCGCGGCGAAGCCGCGTTCATGGAAGCGGATGAAGCTCACCACGTAGCCTTCCGGCGGGTTGGGCGCGTGGTCCCCCGCCGGCGGCACAATCCACTCCGCCGGCCGGCCCTCCTCGTTCGGCGCCGCCAACTGGCCGGCGGAGACTAAGTCGCCAAGGGCCAGCCGGGTCACCGTCGACCGCTCCCAGGCGTACGGGTCGAGGATCGTGAGGGGCGGAAGCGGCGCCATGAGAAAGGACAAGGAATTCGAGAGCGGAAGACAAGAAGAAGGAGAAGAGCTCTAATGGCGAAGGCGCGCGGTGGCAAGAGCAAAACGAAGGCGAGGGCACAAGGGGCAAGAACGGCGGAGCGCTAAGGTAAAAAACCGCCGTTTTCCCTCCCCTCAGATTTATAAGCCGTGGGTGTGCTCTCCGGGGCGGACGTCCCGCGCGCATTAACCGGCAGGGGAATCTTTTCTCTCGCCGACGGGCGGGCCCCACCACGACCGCGGCGGCCACGCCACCGCGAACAGGCCATCATCACGGCGAAGAATAGCAAGGGCCGTGGCAGGCAGTCATGTCCGCCTGCCCACGCCGCCCACTACGCGCGCGGCCGCGACGCCTAAAAAGGCGCGCCCGCGGCGCAAAACCGCAGCCTGTACTGTGGAGCATTTAATGGCCCGGTTCCTTACAAAGTAAGGAGAACCCTCGAGCGGCACAGACTCCTGGCTTGGGAAAATGTCAACCCTCGAAAGGGTACAAGCGTGAGAAGGTCACCTCGGGGCCCGTTTGAAACAGAACGGGCACCGCAAAGCACCCATGCCACGCCGTGTTACTGATCAGCACCTCGAGGGCTGGCTCGCCCAGGCCCCTCGAAGGATCGCAGATGCCAGGCCGGGAGCGCTTAGGCACCGCCCCGAACCTTACTAATCAGCACCTCGGGGGCTGGCTCGCCCAGGCCCCTCGATGGTCGCAGATGCCAGGCCGGGAGCACTTAGACGCTGCCCCGCACCATTTTTACTGATCAGCACCTCGGGGGCTGGCTCGCCCAGGCCCCTCGATGGTCGCAGATGCAAAGACGGGGCCGCTCAGGTGCCACCCCGCACGGCCCTACTGATCAGGGGTTCGAAGCCTGACCCTCAACGGGTTCGAACAGGTGCCCCGCATCGCCGCAGTCGGGGACGACGAGGGCACGCGCATTCGAGTCATTCCTCGAGCCCGCCGCCTCGAGGGTGCCCCACATGTCGTGTTCGAGAGCCGCCGAGGGCGGCTAGCGGGGGATCCCACCGAGGGAGAGCTTCCGCGCCCTCGGTCCCTAGCGAACGGGACCGAGCCCCACCTAGCAAACCCACGCAAGCGCTTCAATGGACGTGTCTCTGGACCATGCAGCCTACCCTTATCGAACGGGGCATGGGCGTCCACTCGAACCACCCACTAACAGCTCGACGAGGAATCCGCAATTCGCGACCCGACCGATGGGGGTTGCGGAAACCTCACCCTCCGTCCCGCGGAGGGACGGCGAGGGCGCGTTAAAAGACAAGTCGTAAAGCTCTACCCGATCGCCTTGAATGGGCCCAGGCTCGGGGGCTTGACGCACGGCTACACCTCCTGGATTGCACCCGCCGGGGATAATGCCAGCAGCGCATGCGTCACCGAAGTCGGCTGAGACATTGCCGACGCCGGTTGAAACATGTACCACGCCCTCTGCCCAAGTCTCACGGTCAACCCCTACAGGAGCGCCTATGCCCCCGCAGGCTCGGGGGCTGGGACCCGCCGGGTCCGCCGACGCGGCCCCACCCGAAAGCGTTCGCAAGACCGGGAGGGAAGAATGTCCTATCGCAGGTTCCGGCATCCGCGGGAGCCTCAATGGCAAACCCACGGATGCTCGGGGGCTACTTGTCGGGGACGACCCCTAGGGGTCCCCTTTAACAACCGGGGAAATCCCCACTTAAAACCCGCAACGAAGCCAAAACCAAACACGCCTTACTTAACCATGCGAGACATGGCCCACGCCGCGGAGGCCCCGGGCCGGCCCACCGGGCGGCCCACTCGAAGGTCCCCTCGAGCAAGCCGCCTCGCTCGAGGATGCGCGCCTCCCTCGGGCGGACTCCGCCCCGTTCGAGGGGGTGCGCCTCCCTCGAGCGGGCTCGCCTCGCTCGAGGGTGCTCTCCGCCCTCGAACGGGGCTCGCCTCGCTCGAGGGCGCTCCGCACGCGCGCTGCTCCCGTACGCGGGCATTTAATGCCCCGACATCGGCGGGGCGGCGCCATCATGCGCCCGGGGCTCGCGCCCGGTGCCGCCGCACCAACTCCCCGGGGGGGGGAGCCCATCCCCACCACCGTGGGGGGGACCGTGCGGCGTGGCCGGTGCCGTCCCGTGACGCCGCGCCACCTGCTCCGGTACGGCTAACGCGCCGAGCCCTCGAAGGGGGGCCGGCCGCACCCTCGATCTGCTTTTCTCGTGACCTTGCAGGGTTAGGTGGAGGCGCTAGGCTGGTGGGATGCCATCCCTGCCACTGTTAGCGGTATGGCTGCCGCCCCCGCCAGTACGGGCGCACGCCAGGCGCTGTGGCAACAACTCCAGCACTGTGGAGCGTGCAGGAACGGGACGCCACCTTACCTGCCGCTGCGCCTCGTACAGACCGACGTCAGCAACCCCCTCGAGCCCTATCTGAAGACATCACAGCCATCTGCTGCCCTTCTACCCTCGAGGCCGCCACTGTTCGGGTACAAGATACGCCATGATGGCCGGATCGCTGCAAGGATCACCTGGGCGGCCGCCTACTCTACAATATAGCACATCACGCTCCCTCACGTAGCTAAATAGCGCGGCGCGCATGTGATTCGCTCTCTCCTTGGACTATAAAAGAAGGACGAACCCCCTTGCCGCAGGGGACAGAGAACACACGACACAGACAGACGAACAACAGAACCCAACAGAATACAACACCAGACAAGTCGCACCACGCACTTGCTCTCCAATTCTCCCACAATATCTTCAGCCACTCCACTAGGGACTTGGAAGCCACGCTTCCTCTCCCGCCTTGCTTGTAGTAGCCCCACTACGAGCACCCTCGGTGTTGAGCAATATAGTGCCTTGAGCACACCACTGCTAGACGTACGGCCCCGCGGCCGGAACCAGGATAAACTCTGTGTCCCTTATTGCTTAGCATCGACCATTGAGGGATAGACCTTGGCGCTTATTACTGGTTAGTGTCGGGACAACATTCCGCACCGACAGATACAACTATTAACCGTCAACAAGCCCCTTTTTCTGGCGCCGTTGTCGAGGAACAAGTGATCAAGATTTGATTTTTTATTGCCTTTTTGTAATTTTCAGTTTTCTTTTTGTTTTTTTTTGCATCTACTAAACTTTGATCATCCTCAAAATACATCTAATCTAGTTTGTCTAACCCTAGTTTTTATAGATTTGTTTTTACTTTCTAGTTTCTGCATACTTTGTTTATTGCCTACCTCTCCAACAAACCCGATAATTTTGTGGATGATCCAGAAAAACTTTACGGGCTAAGAAGACGCGAAGCACATCAAGCTAAAAAGCTGGATTTTGTAGATTCAGAGTCGAAAGACAAAGGATCGAAGGAATCTCCAAAGAATTCACCACCTCAAAGTCCTCGGGAGAATCGACTTCCACCGATGGGTGACCAACTACCGCAAGAATGCAAGATTGGGGAGCTATGCACCCCAGACATCATTGACCTACCAATCTTGAACCTCGAGGAGATCGGAAGACCGTTCGAGATCAAGACCTCAACAATCCGCATGGTGCAACATTCACCCTTCACCGGTAAAGAGGATCCGAACCTTCACCTCCAAGCATTCATTCAACTATGTCAGACTTTCAACATGGACGGGATGACTCAAGATCAAATGAGGGCAAGGCTTTTTCCGTTCTCACTACTCGGGAAGGCTTTGCAATGGTTCCACTCTCAACCGGCGGAGACGGTGCAAAATTGGAACACGTTGATGAAGGCTTTCATGAAGGAATACTACTCGCCGGGTAAAACTCAAAGCTTGCGTAATAAGATTGCCACCTTTGTTCAATATCCTACGGAAACTATCTCGGAGGCATTCGAGCGCTTCAACGAGTACACCCGGGTGATTCCACATCACAAGTTCCCGAAGGAAGACCTTGTGCAAAAGTTCTATCAAGGACTCACCATGGCGTCAAGGACGATCATTGATGCATCGGCGGGAGGATCCATCATCGAACTTACACCGACTGAAGCTTTCACTCTATTCAAGAAGGTCACGGATAATGACACATGGGCGTCGTTCGGGCGCCTACATCCGGTTCAACCCACGGGGAACGTCAAAGGAGTCTTGCAAGTGGAGAAGGAGGATATACTTGAAGGCAAGATCGACTCACTCATGAGGAGGTTGGAGAAGATGGAGATGGAAAAGAAAGAGGCTCAAGACTTGAAGGCCGCCGAAGCAAGGTCCACATGCGAAGAATGTGGAGAGTATGGCCATGTCCGCAAAGATTGTCCGGAGGAAGCCAAAACGCTCGACTACATGAGGAAGGGAGAATTGCCAAACTTCCGCTACGGGCAAGGTAGACCTCAATTTAATGCAATCTCATCTATTCCTAATGCGGTTCTGCTTCGTATACAATTGAAGGAATTCATGGACGAGCAAGCTAAGATCAACAAGGACACCGTCACCAAGTTCAAGACCATAGACAAGGTGTTGGAGAACATCGATAGCAAAGTGACGGAGGTCGAAAGTTCCAATCATCAAGTGCTCAACATGATGAAGATGCTCGAGACGCAAGTTGGACAACTTGCGGGGCGCCTCACTAATGATGAAGGGAAGCTTCCGGGACAACCCAAAAGTCCCGAATCGGCGAAGGCCATTCAAACACGTTCGGGGAAGGAGACCGAAGACCCGGAACGTTCCGCGGGAGCAAGGAAGCTTAAACCATCCACCGAGGTGGAAGGAGCTGCTAAAGAGAAGGTTACGGGGATCATCACCGAAGATCCCGAATTTGAGATGCCGGAGGAAGACACGAGGATACCACAACTCAAGCCACGCTACTTCCGAGGTAAACTTGACAACCACTTTGAGAAGTTTGTGGAAGTTGTGAGTAGACTTAGCATCAACATGCCATTACTAGATGCCCTACAAGTACCTACATATTCTCGTTACTTTAAAGACATACTTGCAAATAAATATGAGATAGCAACACTCGGGGTAGATCATGTCAAGATGTCCGAGGAGTGTAGTGCCGCTATTGCTAATGGGCTGGAGAAGCAAAAGGACCCCGGATGCCCTACAATTCCATGTTTGGTTGGTTCTTTCAACTTCGAGAAGGCGTTATGCGACCTTGGAGCAAGTGTGAGCGTCATGCCGAGGGATGTATTCGAGAAGCTACGCCTACCAATGGAGCCTACGGGTATATGTTTGGAGTTGGGAGATAACTCCATTCGCTATCCCTTGGGCATTGCCGAAGATGTACCCGTGAAGGTCGGACACCACTTCATCCCCGTTGACTTCGTTGTGCTCGAGATGGGAGAGAGGGAGAAGCCGCCGCTCATCCTTGGAAGGCCTTTCCTCAAGACCGTAGGAGCTACTATTGATGTTGGCAAGGGGGGGATCATGTTCGATATCAACAGAGAAAGGAGTTCCTTCAAGTTCCGTCCAAGAATCGAGGCATGCAACATGATTGGAGTGAAGGGAGAACCAAAGCAAAAGGAGGGGCTGAAAAAGAAGAAGGTGCCGGAAAAAATGAACGTAAAGAAAATCAAAGAAGGTGTTGCATCCGTCAAGACAAAGGAAGAGAAGCCGCCTGTGAAGACCAAAAAAAATGACTAAGCCGGAAGACAAACCCGTGCCCAAGATGGTGCGGAAGTGGGTACCCCAGATTGCAACAACCACAAAGAGCGTTGATCTGAAGTAATCAAGTGAAGAAGTCTAGCCATGGACTATAAACGAAGCGCTAGGCGGGAGGCAACCCGTTTCGTCGAGTCAAGAATAAGCTACCGGGAGGACAACCTGATTCCAGGTTTTTCGAGTCTTTTTAATAATTTAGTTTTGAGTTTTATTACGCAAAGACATTAGACTTAGAAGTGGTTGAACAATATTAGAGACATAATTCTTGATTGAATATTTCGCTTTATCATAAAACCTTTGCATGAACCATCCTATGTGCTTGTTTGTTCTTTTCTTTTCGAGAAACCTCAACCAAATAATTTCAGAACCTAACTCAACCTTTCACCCCTGTTATGGTGCTGTGGTTGACTTATTTTTCATGCTTAAACCACACGAGTAGAGCCACGACTTGTACCTAGGTGTTATTTAAATTTCAGCACGTGGTAGGACTCACGTGAACCTAGAAATTAAAACTTTTGGTTGGTTTAAAAATCTATATCCTTGGTTTCTCTAGGATTAGAATTTTTCTAAGCCTCATGTAATTTTGTTTTATTCAAAATCCTTCTTATTTAGCCAAAATTAGAACCTAAACCTATGCCCCCATGATCAAGCCGGGAAAAGTTTGCTCTCAACCAATGAAGGCAAACTATACCGGTGAGACCGATATCAACGTAGTCGGAAAATATTTTCGACTTACATTTGTTTTTAATGGTTTAAAAACTTCTGTAAATTTATGCCTGAACTCTTGCATGGATCTGAAAAATATTTTTAAATTTCGAATTAGAGGAGCGCTTAACCTTAAACATACCTAAAGGGAGGCAATCTAGTTTGAATTAATCATGCATGCACCATTGGATACCCTTTCATCAACTTTCACCAAGTCCACATGCAAAGGACAAGCATGGTGGGAAGCAAGCATGAACTTTGCAGGAATTTCATGGTGGCATGTGATGCAAGTGGAGCAAGGGAGCATGGACATGACCCAAAGCATGAATCATCAAGTGGAAGGACCAATAATGCAAGAAAAGGAGTGGACGAGAGCGTTTGGGCGGTGCAACTCGTGGAGCACGCGGGCAAGAAAGTTGCAGAGGAGAAATGATCGTGCTGGAAGAAAGCCGAGGCGGGGAGGAGCGAGAGGCCACCCAGGCCAGTCGGCCCAGGCCAGCCGGCCTCCCCTACTTAAGGAGCCCCCCGGCTCCCGTTTTCTGCAGGCAAGCTTCCCTCTCCTTCCTTAGTTTGTGTGTTCAAGTTTGTGTGCCCAAAACCTTCGTAGACATAGCCAACCTTCCCAAGCTTGATAGCTCAAAAAAAATCCACCACCTTAATCCACTCAAAGTCCACATCCCGAAGTAAGATTTTTAAGTGCCTAGTTACCGGTTGCAACCCGGAGTTTTAGTAGAGAAAAGAGTGCAGCAACCATGTGGAAGAAAACCACAAGTCTCTTCTCCAAGAAGAAGGGTTCTTCGTCATCCAAGCCGTCGTCGATGACGTCTTCGAGGAGGCACTCGGTTTCCGAGTCTCCCCGGAGCATGGAGACGGATACGGCACCACCAAGGAGGAACGATGCTCTCCTCCTTGGTGGTATGAGGGCTGCAAGGAGCACGTCCATGAGGTTTATCGAACCTCAAGGGCACACGGAGGAGCCGCCCGTGCCACCACGACGATCGACCCGTTCGACTGCGCCACCTCCATACACTCCGATATATTCCTCATACGGCTTCATCATTTTGTCGTCGTCGGAGGAGGAGAGGCTCTCTCGTCTTGAGAAGAGGCTTGTGCCCAACGTCGAGTTCGACGACCAAGCACTCTTCAGCTTGGGTTTCGGCACCGACATATACTACATGTTGGGGCACCTTGGATGGGTGCAATTCTCGAACGGAGTATCGGCGGACACCCACAAGGAGTTCGCCTTGGAAATCTTGATGACCATTGCACCTATCCTTGATGATGGGGTGTAAAGCTTATCATTCCGTTTGGAGGGAGTCCAACAAGTGGTTTCCTACGAGCATGTTAGGGAGCTACTTGGATTCCACAAGGGAGCTCCGGAGAAAGTTGACGTGCCACCCGGCATGTTAGATGGATTTTGGAATTTGATCTCCGGAGAAGCCCACCAACAACACAATTGCATCCGCAACCCCATTATCCGGATATTTCACTCTTAGATGTGCAAGAGGGTATTGGGGAGGATGAGGGAGACGAAGGTGACCGACACGGAGTTGAATTGGCTCTACTCGGCTTTAATTGCCAAGCAGCCAATAGACCCCTCATACCTTATGATCAACCGTTGGTGTTGCGAGGCAACATCGGGGGCGGGACATATTGGTTCGGGGTGCTACCTCTCTATGTTGGCCTTCTCCCTACGGCCGGGGATCACAAGAAACCCCGACCATCTTTTGCGTGGTACCTCTCTCGGCATTGAATATTTGCGACAAGGCAAATACATTCGTGGAGATGAGAGAGGAGGTTTTCGTTTGGCCATGGTGAACCTACCCCTTCCGGATGCAAGGCTTAGGCTTTTCATCGAAGGGAGGGAAGATCGGTTGGAAGAGGGACTCCTTGTCCCGGCAAGGAAAAACAAAAGAGGAAGAATCGTAGAGGAGGGAACATCCTCCGCACAAGCGAGTGGTGCACAACCCAATGTGCCACCATTCGGCGGGATCCCTCCTCCGCCAAGTTATTACGGAGGGCCACAAGAGCAAGCATGGGGGGGTGGTGCACCGGTACCCCCACCAAATTATGTGGTGCCCAACGCAAATTTCGCGGAGCCCTACGCACAATATCCCCAACCACAACAAAGCATGGCCATAATTGGAGGGTATGTTGCGAGAAACGCCCAAAACGTCGCAGCCATCCAAGCCAACGCAACTCAATTTGGTGAGGGCAATGCAAATATTGCCTATGAGCTTGGACGCCTTCACCTAGTGGAGCCGAATCAATTCGTTAGAGGGAATGTCCAACCGTACTACGAGCAAAGGTATTACTATCAAGATCATCAACACCAACCACCGGCGGAGGACTAGGAAGATTAAGGAACTTTAGTTTTCTTTTCTTTTCCCTTTCTCTGTAATTTTCAGCTTTTGTTTGTGTGTGTTTGCGTAATATTTTCTGCTTTTATTTAAATTTCAGCAAGTGTGTTTGTTTATTTTCAGTTTGTATTTCAACTTGATTTCATCATTAATAAAGACACCACCTTGATTATATCATTGGAAAAGTTACAAAAATTTGTGTCATAATGATATATGATTATAATTGCTGCTTTGTTTACCATTGTAATTGATTTATGCATGTTAAAGCTAGTGCTCTCTTAAATCACGAATCTGAATTTATTTAAATGCTAGCTTATCTTTAGCGGAGGTTATGATTAAAATAAAGACCCCATAGTGTTTTATGTGCTCTCAAGTTATGAATAGATTAAAGATGTCTTTCATGCTCAAAACTATCGCTAACCTTGTCATAAATATCACGTGTGTGTTGCTCAACCTATCCAGAGCCTAATATATATTTGAGTGCATAAACCTTAGTGTACAAGATTTATTTTTGAGTGAGCTATTGCAGGCCATGATTTCTCTGGCCCGAGACTAAGAAGCTAGTCATTCCGTTTTTGCGTATCTATCTTTTTGCTAGCCTTTTATCCGTGCATTGTGTATCCCCACATTGGAGATCTCACAAACCTCGCCGGATATCCACCCTTAAACCAAATATCATCTTTTGTGTTCACCTCCTTGACCACAACCTATCATTGAGAATGGATCATCAATTCAAGAAAGATCGCAAGACGGTGCCAACATTGAAGAATTCTGTCACACCGGTTTTAAAGGCAAAACCGAATGCATTGATCACGTGTGCGCCGGGATCAAGTTACACACACACTTAGACATTATGAATACCAAAATCAGTGCCACACGAATAAAGAGTTATTACAAACCATAGTCTTAAACGAATCTTAAATAAACGAGTTCTCGCAGCGGACAAAATGCCTCCACAGGCAGCTGACTGAAGACTACGCACACCTAGAACTCCTGGAAATCTCCTGGAATATCTTCAAAGTTCCCCCAGTCTGAGCAGCAATTCCGGGTATTGTAGATGCAAGAGAATAAACAAGCGTGAGCACATATCGTACTCAGCAAGAGAGAACAACATAACATGCAAGGCCATATGGTGGATGGCTAAGGTTCAAGCACTTTAGCATTTTAGTTGGTCAAGTTTTATTAGCAACCCGATTACTAAAGGTGTAAGTTCATACCAACCCAATTAAATAAGGTATAAGCATCATAAATAAAGAAATAAACCACAAATTAAACATTAAAGTTCCATAATTTAATCATGTGAGTGTCCAGGCCGCTCTTGACCGTGAGCACGGCTAATCGATTAGTTTAACACTCTGCAGAGGTTGTACATCTTTACCCACAAGTAGCGTAAAAGCTCCGAAGAACTTTTGGACCCAACCATGCGGTGTTTGCAAGACACCATATCACACTACCGAGGTGTGATCGCATAGGGACGCTACATGGCCTTTACAAAGGTTCCTTAACAAGTTATGACCCACAAGGTCCGGATCAGTTAGCAAGGTATAAAGTCCCCTAGCAGGTCAATACCCCACCATAAAAGAATAACTCACCCAACCCCCTGCTAGAGCGAGTCCATACCCCACAGTACCGCCGATCCCTTGTCCTTATCAGGTAAGACCATCCCAAGCTAAAGTTCCTAATTAATCAGCCAAGACCATTGCCCATTAGTTCTTGTGGTTGTACTGTTTTCCTGGGTGGTTCTCCATGTTCCGATTATCAAATTAAAGTGGTCTTGCAAAGTAAAAGATCATAAACGGAACATGAAATAACAAGAGGTAACCAAATAGATTAATACCAATTCCCAGTTGAGCATGCTAAGCAATAACTACCTCAAGATTAATGTAATTCCCGGCATCAAGGTAAAGGTAGTCAAAAGCTAGGCATGATCCTTAATAGGTTCCCATCAAGTTAATGCAAGCGAAAAAGTAAAAACGGTGAATTTAAATGCATGTTATGTAGGACAAGCGGACATGCATCAAGGAAAACTTGCCTTCAACAAAGCCTTGCTGCTCAAACTCTTGCACGACCGGATCTTCAAATCCCTCGAACGAATCGCTCTCTACGATCCACAATCATCACATACAAGCATACAATAGAAATAAATAAGAAACAGTCACCAAACAGATCAAACAGATCTAAACAGTAGCATAAAACTAATCTACGCTTCGAGACGAACGCGTGGACATAAAGAATGCTAAAATCGGAGCTAAAACGACTAAGTTATGGCTTAGGGAAGGTATAGGGACTAAACTGTAAAGATTTGAAAAGGTTTTGGGCTAAAATAAAGAAAAAGGACTAAACCGTAAGAAAACTTCTAAGGTGGAAGGGTATTTTTGTAAATAAAGAAAATCCGGGGGCTTTTCGCAAAAGCGCCGGGGGGCGGCGGCGGGTTTGACCTAGTTGACCGGGTTGACCCGATCTAGATCCGTTGGATCTAGATCCGACGGTGGTGGTGGCTTGCGGGCGGCGGGATTGGACGGGGAGCGTCGGATCTTAATCCGACGGCTCGGATCGCACGCGGCGCCGGCGGCGGGTGGCGAGGGGGACGGCGGCGGCCGGCGACGCACGCGCGCGGCGGGCGGCGGCGCGCGCACATGGAATTGAGCCGGGGGGCTCGGTTTCGTGCGCAAGCGGCACCAACACGAAGCACGGGCGACGGGGAATCCAACCAAGGCGGCGCGGAAGGCTAGGTCGCAACGGCGGCGGCGCTCCACGTGGCGGCGCGGCTCGGTGCGGCGGCGGCGGAGTCCGGGCGGAAACGAGCTAGAGCTCGGGGATGACACGGGGGCCCCACGGGTCGGCCGACCGCGGGCGGAGGCGGGGAGCGGGCCGGCGCGCCCGGGCCTCGCGGGACGTTAGTTGGGCGGCGGCCGCCGGGCCGCGCGCGCAGCGGCCGCCGGGCTGCGCGGCGCCGGGTTGGGGGGGCCGTTGCGGCCCGCCGGGCTAGCAAGGGGCGACGGGCCGAAATTGGAAAGGGAAAGGGTAGGGTAGAGGGTTTAAGGTTTGGGAATTTAGAGGTTTGGGTATAGGTATTAGAAAGGAATTCAAATCAAATAGAATTCAAACTTCGAATTTGAATTCCAACAACCAAAAGAAATGCTCCGAAAGCATGTATGCAACAAGTAACTCCTACATTTCATTAACTTTATTTTAGAAAAGGTTTTAAATGCCTAAAAAATAAATAAAGCAACCTTATTTTCCTTAAACAAATAAATGGTTTCTAGCAAATTTTAATAAAGCCAAATTTTTAGTAAAATTAGGGTGTTACAAATTCAAGTATCTCTCCAAGGAAAAATATTTCCGGTACCTACCTTATTTATCGCCTCTTTGCTCGAGGACGAGCAATGTCTAAGCATGGGGGAGGAGGTAGGTACGATGCAATTTTTAGAGTTCAAATGGGAGTAATTAAAAAAAGAAAGTTCAAAAGGGGAGCAAAATAAAAAAATCAAAACTCCGATGTGAAAGTCTCGTGACCGAATGTATGACAAGAAAAAAATGAATGAATGAGAAAAAGAAAGAAAGAAAGAAAAGAAGGAGAAATATGAGAAAGAGAAAAAATATGAGTATGTGCAAAAATAAAGTGAACTCCCCGGTTCTCTAAAATGCATTAGGAAATTCAAGGCTTCAAGTTTAAAAGATCCATTCTCATTTTCCAACCATGTGCAATCCGATAACGAGGACTTCCTTTGTGCCTCGGCATCTTTAGCTTCTGTTGACGGTGAAAATTCATCAACCTAGCCATGAGTTTATCTTCGCTGTTGGCATAAGTTTTATACCTTATCCATTGGTACTAACCCCCGTGGTATAACAAGTTCACGTGTGCATGTCAGTTTTGGAGTTTAGTGTTTATGCAGGGTTTTAGCGTTGAAAGCAAGACTTTTGGGATAAGTTCATCAAGCACCTTATGACAAGACCTTGAAGCCCCGTACAAGTCATGCAATGAAGCAAACTTAACTCCAAGAAGTCAGGGACTTGATCCGAGAAGACGACAAACTCCGAGGACCTAACCTGAAAAGTGCTGAATCTTGCAAGACAAGGAGTTATGCCCAATTCGGAGAGAAACTGACGACATGGACCTACATGCAGAAGGGGGAAACATCCAAGAAGCAAGGGAACCGATGTAGAGCAAAGGAGGCCTCGGGGCCGGGCTCCGGATGGGCCCAGCCGGCCGGCCTGAGCCGGCCGGCCCCGGCCCAGTCCAGGGCCCGTTCGCCCCCTCCTTTGCCCTAGCCGCCATTCGGGCTATTTATAGCCCCCTGACCGAGAGCCACGGAGGATCGAATTCGTCATCGGCCGCCGAGGAGCAGAGAAGAGAGGGACACCATCTCGGAGAGGAGAGGGTCGAGCTAGTTGACTAGGGTTTCCCTAGCCGACGTGGGAACCTTGCACGGAAGACCACGTCGGAGTTCCCGGAGCTAGAAGCAAGATCAAGGAAGGATCCCGGTGGTGATCTTGTGTATATATCATTGTTATAGTTGAATTATCAAGTTGAATCTTTTCCTAGCGATCAAGTGTTTCCTCGAAGATTTCGTTTTTCGATCGGCTTTGCTTATTCCAATTCTATTCTCGAGATAGATTACTTAGGGTGTTCTTGTAGCCGCGGTGGCTAGAGGTACACGTCGGATCTTCCGAAAGAATCTCGACTTGTCTTTTGACTCGCCCTAAGCTCCCCGCATGAGTAGGGATACGTTGTGACAGAATGGGGGTTCCGAAAGGCGGATGTTTTCGGATTTGGACGGGAAACCACGATTTAAAGAGGCTTCTTATAAGATTCGATTTGCTACTTCTTCTCTTGCTTGGAACTTCAACAAAAGGCTTACCCCGATCTCTCTAGATCGGTTTATCTACCCAATCTTACTCTGTTATCTCCAGTCTTTAGTAGATTAGATTAGTTTTGTGTCTTTCATCTAGATGCATTAGGGTTTCTTTTACCGAAGATTGGAGTTACTTGGCTTTACTAGATCAACTTTTGCGTCACACATTTGTTCCATGGATTCGATACCTTGGGTTCACCACTCGAGGGAAGAAGGGTCCCTTGACTACGATGGGAGACTTGTCCGCTTGCAAGTCATAAACGAACTTTGATACAACTATTAACCGTCAACAGCTTCATTGTAGTTGTTTTCTGGTCATTGCCATTAGTGTGCTCACAACAAAAATCTCCGGACACTAAGAATTGTCCCGAGGTAAGGTTGATCTTGATCTTCTATCTCTTGAGCTTGATGTCTTCGCTTGAGTATACTGAGGTTCCAACTCGAGTACTCTCTAATCCAAGGTAGTAACTCGATTCCAAAGGCAAGAGGTGGCTTATCTGAAATCTAGATCTCACCTTCGGTCGAGGAGGCATAACTCTGATACTCCTTATACTTGGCTTACAGAGATGACTTGTCCTTTGGGTTATTTCAGGTTCCTTAGGCCAACAGCCTCCAAAGCATTGCATTGTGGTGGTCTCTCCTATGAAGTGTAGCACTCGGGTTTCCTATTCTAGGAGTCAAGTACAAGCATGAAAACATTCGCTAATATATAGTCCTACACTCATTAGTAAGAACCATAAGATCCAACAAGATCCATAAAGAACCAAGCACACAAACATTCACACACTACTCAAGGCTGACTCATAACCGTTGAGATCTCACACACTACTCAGTCTAATTATTTCGAGGAAAGTCAAACAAGGTAGACTCTACTCTTAGTGGTTCAAGGTATTCTCATGTCATCCAAACTATCTTCGGTCTCATCCTAACTAGTCCACGTAAGAAATTGCATCAACGGAAGAAAGATAGAGTTTTTCAAAGTAGGGGAGGTATATTTCAAATAATCCAAGGGGATATATATAAAATAGAGCGTATAGAATGTTCCTAAGCTATCGACCAAACTAAGGTTGCATGCTACGGTCAAGTACGGCTCTGATACCACCTGTAACGACCCGGGTTTTCGGTGAGGAAAACCCGACTCCCTATACTCTTGTGATAGTCCCTGGATCGGTAGCTATCACGTACATAACTCATTACAGAATAATATCATTTCCATACAACAAAATCAGAGTACAAAACATAATATTTACATCCGAAACAGCTCGGTATACGAATTTAGTACAAGCCCCTTGGGCTAAGCGACAAGTAGAAATCCTGCGTAGCGGTAGCTAGGGCTTCAAGTCTTCATCTTCAGTCTTCACCACAGGCATCCTTGAGCGAAGCAACACAACCCTTCCTTCATGGATTCCCCAAACCCGGACTCTCAAGCCAAGTCCAATCCTGCACACTCACAAAACTATACCCAAGGAACGGGATAGGTTCACATCACCGACTGTATGCAGCTTTAAGTGGCCTATCTCTAAAGGATAAGAAAAGTGACAAGGTAGAAGCTCAGGCTTCCTATGTAGCAGCAGCGAAGCATAAATAGAAAACATCTCCACATCAGTCCCAAACCAAACTCTCAAACACAGCTCGGAACCACCTGGTACCCCAGGGCCCCGTCTCGACATCCTATCTACATCTAGGGTCGATGCGAGAACTTCCTCTCCTCGCACCTCAATGATTGCAATCGGATTGGTGAGGTAGAGGGAGCCACTCTCCTCTAGCCGACTACAACCACAGCTCACCACACTCTCAACTACAGAGGGAGGTAAAAATCCCAAAACATGAGGAACGAACATGTCTTCAAGGTTTGTCCATGACCGAGGACGCGGCTATACGTATAGATCGAACAACTCTGCAGAGCGTGTACACCTGTACCCAACCCGGGATGGAATCCAGCCGGTAGCTAGTCGACTGAACCCACCCAACCGTGCGAACTCTCGGTATTTACGGTCCCATCCTACATCCGGCCCTCAAAACGATCTCCCCGCAGTGGGGATTGCACCCGTGTGGCCACACGGGAGTCGCTCTGAGAGGGTGGTCTCACCTCCACCGCTCCCCCACTGATACCCCGCTATCCTCCTAAGCAGGTATGGTTCCACACTTGCCGAGCTCAACCCGGCCCTAACCCCACGCTTGGCGGGGTGGTGTGTACGGAAGTCCTATAGACAAGTTGATCCACTCGGTTTCAGACCGGGGCGAGCTCATATCCTCCATCCGCAAGTAAAACCCCAACACCTAGGCTCCAAAAACTGTCAAAGTAGGGATACAGTGAGGAGTGCACCCCTATCCCCGATCCCAAATAGGTTGTTTCGAGCTCACCCCCGCCAAAGTACCCCAAACGCCTTCTCCTGCCGGTTTTACCCCACTCACGCCAAGATCCACTATTCCCATCCCAAACACATGCATCGCGAAGCTCAGTGCAAATACACGCTTATATACATATATAGTAGTAGGACAATCAAGGACAGGATAATTAAAGAAGGCAGTGCAAGGTTCATCATCATCATGCATTTAAAGTAAAGCGCTAGCATTCTACATAGCAATGCCTAATAGGTATTTCAGAATCAGTCGGGCGTGAACACCTGTGTGCAAGTAGTCGTCGGAGTTTCCGTATTTTTTTTTGATCTTCTGGCTTGACTCCTCGGCTTCGAGAATTCCTAGATTCGCAAATATAAATAAACACAGTGTCTAGATGCACATAACTCCAAAGAGAGGCAATAAAGAACCAAATAACTCCAAACACTAGTCTAACGGGTGCTTCTTGGTTTTAGAAGAATACAACAACAGATTTCATATTTTTCTAAGGTAGAAACAATTTTATTATTGATTTTCAAATAAAGAAATATTTTATGAATTTAGTTAATCGCGATAAAGCATAGAAAACACAAGTCAGCGGGTTAGGAAACCACGAGCTAGGTTTTGGGTCGGTCTGCATGGTAAATCGACTAGTCAACGATCTCTGTTGACCACGTCAAAGGGGAAGATCAAAGGTCAACCGGAACCCCACAAGTCACCTTGTGGGTCCCGTAGGTCTGATGGGACCAGACTGGATAGTTAGCGGCTCTCATAATTAGTGGATCCCAGCGGTAAGTCCGTAGGCTCTTTTGGTCAGATTAGAGAGATTAAGCAGGGTAGATCAACTAGAATAGATGTGGTGATTGAGAAACTTGGCTGAAGCTGAACGTGGCTAAGGTGTGGCATGGCCGACCGCTTGGTTAGCGCACGTCTTGTGCACGGCGAAGGTGTGACACGACCACGGCGAAAGATATGGATGGGACTTGAAAGATCGAGATCAGGTACCCAGTACAAAGATTAAGGCTTTGCATAAAATAGCAAATGTCGTTGCTAGCAAGCAACACATTCACCATATCGATGAAGAGCTATGGACAGATAGTTGCATGGCTCAGGGGAAACAAACATGGTTGTTACAGCCCATTCGATGGTAGGCTACATACAATCTAGCTGTACACCACACAGGCTGTACAAGTGTAGCTGGTGGTCTCACACTTGCTAGCTCCCTTGTAGCGGATTGCAGCACCATGGATGGGTTTTAGAAAATAGCACAAGGGGAGCATAAGGGCAAAGAAGATGAGGGAAAATCCTCAATGGTTGCAGCGCACACATGGTCATGTGTGATGGCACCAACTAGACAGATTGATAGATAGATGACTGTTAGAGAGGTAGCTCAGCGTTTCAGGTTCAGCAGGTTGGAACCTTTGGCACACAACTCGGCAGCGAGCATGCGCAACCAAGGAAGATTACAACTCATGGTCAGACGTGGTATGGCTGGGGAAACAAAGCAAGATATGGCAGCTTGCTAGCCCTTGCTTAGGATACAACTCCAGGATCTTGGAACAAAACGGCTAAAGGCTAACGTGATCGTGACCAGAGCTACTAGAACCACACATCAACGGCTGAAGATAGCATTGCAGCTTGCTGATTTGCTTTGGTGAAAAGAGTCCAAGAAAGAGGGGGATGTGGTTTGTTGTCGATTGGATAGAGGTCGATGGATGAGGGCGTTGCTGCTGGGAAAAGGAAGAGAAGAGATGGGAGAGAGGAGGATTGTTGCTGCTTTGTTTCTTGCATGAACAGCAGGAGGGGAACAAGGATGGACGGGTGCACACGTAGCAGCTGCTGCTTGTTGCTTGCTTGCTCGATGAGGATGCTGCTAGTTGATTTTGTGGGAGAGAAGATTGTTGGCTGGTAGGGGGGTGGAGTTCAAGTTGCTGGTTTGCTTCGGGAGAAGGAAAATAGAGAGGGGATGAGTGGCGGGTGCAGATCGGTGGACCACAAAGAAGATGGGAGGTCCTCGGCGTCGCTCCGGGGTGGGGGGGAAGAAGGCACAAGGCTATGGCTTGTTCTTTTGCAGCTCGATGGAAGAATCAGAGAGAGGATGGCGTGGCTGCTGGTTTGCTCGATTGAATAAACAAGATTGGGGATGCTATTTGGTGGAGAAAGGAATTAAAGGAGTTCAGAAGAGATGGATGGATCTGCAGAGGGACTGGGGAGTACTGCAGTAGATTGCTGCTTGCGCCCCTCAATTGGAGAAAGGAGCAAAGGAGAGATAGCAGGAGGTGGACTATGGCTTAGAATTTGGAGCTCGTAGCCGCTAACTGATTTAGGAGAGAAAGGGTTGGTGGCTGGCAATGAATGCTTGCTTGATGGAGAGAAAAAAAGAGATAGGAGAGACGAGGGTTGCTGCTGTTTTGCCTCTTGCCTAATGCACCAACAGAAAGGGAAAGCCGCGGCTTGGATTTGGTGGATGGGAGATTGGAAAGGTGTGCTTGCTGTGCTTGGTTGCTTTGACGGAGGAAGGATGCAGCTGCTAGCGAAATAAATCGATAGCAGTTCACTTCGCGGGACAGGAACAAATGAATTAGACAATTTTTCCGGGAACGAATTAAATAACAAAGTATTAACCTGAGAAGCTGGAAAACATGGTCATAATTCAAATCAGCTCGTGGGTGGTTTAATCCAACGAATTATAGCTTGCTCCCCAAAATTAAATCAATAAATGATTAATTCGAAGAGTTGGAAAATAATTTCATAATCCATTTAAGGACTTCCAGAGCACTTTTGAAGAGATTGGCTGAGAAAGATTAGAGGGTCGACTGAGAGGTTAAGAGAGATTCATGTAGCTTAACAATGCACCTAGGGTTTCTGATCTGGCACAGAAAAGATCGGCCTTTGGCCGGAATCCGGCTCAACGGTGGTGACTGGTATCCTGACGGCGGAGCAAGGCAGGACGACGTCACTGGCTAGGGTGCCTGTGCCGGCGTGCTTGGTCACGTGCGTGCGTGCAGACAAATGTGTGCACATGTTCATGCTGGCGCTCGCGGGTGTAGGCCAAAGGGAGGCTCGCGGCGGCGAGCTCCAGGCGGGACGGAAAAGGCAACAGCTCGACCATGCGCACTCTCAACAGAGGATAGCATTGTTAAAGGTGGAGCCTTAGTCGGTTTCTGGACGTAGCTCGCACGACGGTGAAACACCAGAGCGGCGGTGCTGCGTTTAGGTTGCCGGCGTGCTCGCACCGGCGCATAAGCGCGCCAGGATGTGCACGGGTGCGGGCTAAGAACCCCTAAAGGCGATGCCTTGCCTCCAAGTGTGTGCGCGTGCGCAAGCCAACGGCTTGACCTCGGCGGCGAGCTAGGCGACGGTGCGTGTATGAAGCACACGGCGGCACCTCAACTCGGTCGAGTGCACGACAGCAAGACACGGAAGGAACGACGATTCAGCTGGGTACGGCGAGCTAAAGGCAAATCCTTCTGCCATGCTACGCATGCATGCACGCGTGTACAAGCCGTCGGTTTAACCGCGGCGGCAACACAAGCAGGGCGGTGCGCTCGACGGCGCTAAGGACAGAAAGGTCAAGCGGGGCGCGCGCACGGATCAACGACAGCGGCACCTGCAGGCGTAAGGCTCGACTCGATGGTCGGCACACAAGCGTTGGCGGTCGTGCGGTGGCAGCGGTGCAGTTCAACCAAAGCAGACACATCACCATGGGCAATGCCCGATTTTTCCCTCGGCTCGTAGGCCAGCACATAGGGATAGCAAGGAGGATAGCAAGATAGGGGGTTGTGTGCTCACCTAGGGGCTCAATGGGGTGTTCTGCCATTCCGTCGAACACGTCGTGGGCGAGGCGGATGGATTTCGTGCAGGGGAGGAAGAGGGACACAACTTGCCGGTCGTCGTCGTACACGATCGAAACTCCGGTCCGACAAGGTCGTTCTTGTGCCCATGGCGCTCCTCCCGGCGTTGGTGCCAAGGTTCGCGGCACGACAGCTCCTGGCCTGCGGCGGCTTCTGGCGCAGCACGGCAAGGCACGGAGAGCGTCGATGCCCCTGGTGCGCGCGACTCTGGCTCCTTCGGTCCCTCCCATCGGCTCGACGGTTCCACCCAAGCAAACAAGGCATCAACTCGAGTCGTGGGTAGGAAGAAAAGGGGAAGGGGCCGCAGGAGCGAGCTTCTCACCTTTGAGGCGAAACACCGAGCAGGTCATGGGCAAGACGGTGTCATAGTGCACGGTCGCTGCTTCGGTTCGAGGTGGCCGGCGCTCCTGGAAGCAGCTTCAGCGCGGCGTCGTTGCTCCTAGTGGTGAGAGCTAGGACGCGGTGACAACGGCGTCCTCCTCCCACCGGTGCGGCGTGGCACCGCGGTTCTAGGGCGGCGAGCACCTCCTGGGCGTAGCGTCGGGGTGCAGCGCAGGGGATGTAGGAGCGGCGGCGTCGCAGGCTTCCCCGGACGGCTCAGTCTTCGCGGCCGCCCGCGACAGCTCCAGCTCCGAGTCGGCGACGGCGTCCATGGCTCGGCGTGGCCTCCTAGAGCAGCAGCCCGGCAGTTGGGCGGTGAGGTGCACAGTGACCTCCAACTCCCTCCCCGTCTCCGGATTCTCCCTCTCTTCTCCTTTCTCCTCCTCCTCTCTCCTCCTCCTCTCTGTCTCATGGTGGTGGCGGCGGATTTGGATGGGGATCAGGGAGGCCGGCTGGGGATTGGGCTCTTATAGGTGGCCGGCTAGGGTTTGGAGCCCCAAAGGGACGGCGGGGATCCTCGGCATCCGTGCTTGCGGCCACGCGGCACACATCCGGGTGCGCCAGAACGGTGGGGCGGCGGCCATGGGGGCCGGCGTGGTCCTTGCCCCACGGCGCGCGTCACGCCGGTCACGGGATAGAAGATAGGGAGGAAAGGAGAGATGGGAAAGGGCTGACCGGCGGGACCCGCATGTAAGTGGCACATGTGGTGGTATGTGATAGTTGGGCCACGGTGGGCTCATAGGCCAGGCAGGCCGGCGGACTTTGCAGAGATGGGGGTGATCCTGTGGTCTTTAACATCTCGGTTAAAGCCCAAGCTGGAAAGGGTGATTTCCTATTTCAAGCCTTAAGCACAAATGATTCAAATTCGAATTTAGAATTCAAATTTGAATCCCACACAAATAAAATCCAAATAAAACCCATTAAACTTCAAAACTTCCACCCTAGCATTTATAATTCCTAAATTTTATTATTTTGCGCAAAATAAATGTAGGATTTTAGGGAGGGATCACAGAAGACATCCTTACAAATTAAGTGAGCACTCAAATTCAACCAAAAATTTTGAAATGCACACTTTTGCAAACATTAACATTCCAGGAAAAATCTGGGATGTTACATGTTATAAGTTGTATTATGTTATAGGTCTCCATGTTCGTGAGTTACCGCCACTTGAGTCATAAAGGTTACCTGATGACCAGCCATTTCCATGAATTTGCAAGATGAAGGTGAGGAGATGTTATAAGAAAATCGCAAATCCTAGAGGGAGAGGCCTCTCAATTTAGTCTTAGATCGAGAGCCCCTTCAAAATGGAAAGAACGAGGTAATCCGAAGAAGCAGCAACTAGAAAGTGAAAGAAGAGGGGAAGTAACAAATCAAACCAAAAAGGAACTCTACCTGCTCCGATCTTCTCCAACTCCGGTGGTTGGTGGGCAGGGCGGCCGACGGCGGGTCGCTGTCGGGCGTGGGTGGCGGTGGAGGAGGCAGCCTTAGAGTTCGATGTTAGGGTTAGGGTTTGGGGGTTCAGGATTGGGGGATCTTCTATGGCCGGAGTTAGAGGGAGGTTCGGGGGAGGCAGTCGAACCGGCGGTGGAGGTGGGGTGTGGGCGAAACGGCGGGCGACAAGGCGGGCCGCCGCCCGCCACGGTGGTGGAGGGCGGTTGGGGCAGGTCGGTGGCGGGGGCGTTAGGGTCGCGTGGTGGTTCGCCATAGGAATCGATGGCGGGAACGTCGGTGGAGGCGGATCCGGTGGCAGCGAGCTCCTGGGCGGCAGAGGTGCCGCCAGAGTAAGGAGGGACGGGTCGGCAGCGGGGGTAAGCATCGGGATAGGTTAGGAAGAGCGAGGTTGAGGGGGGAGGGGCGGTTGGTGGGCGGCGGTCGCCGTGTAAGGAATCGGATGCTCGTTAGCCTAAGAGGGAGAGGGGTGAATTGGGCAACTAAAAACCTTAACCTATGGCTTCACTATTTTTACACAAAGATAAACTAGAACATACTATCTAGATGTGCAACTAGGGTTGTTCTAGTGTGAAACTCCCATCCCAAAACAAGGTTTGCAACCTATAGCCAATCCTAGCATGATACTACTCTAGGAAAGTAAAGGCAAGCAAAGATTGCAATAGAGTAAATGCGGAAACGTAAAGGGGGTGAAAGGAAGCAAACTCTTGACACGTGATTTATCCCGTGGTATCGGTAGGCACTAAGCCACCCCTAGTCCACGTTGTTGAAGCACTCACACAAGAGTATTGCTTCTCGGTCACCAAGTCTCTCCCAAGAGCACCACTTGACTCGCCACAAAGGCTAGCCACTTAGGCACTTGCCAAGCTCCCTTGGTCACCTTGATGTCACCTCCACTAAGGAGCTTCTCCACAAAGGAAGGGGGTCTCCACGTCCCCCGCACAAAGTGTCCTCACCGCTCCACATTAAGCCAGAGGGTCAATGACGATTGCCGGTGAGCCACTTAGGCCCCAAGGCTTCCGGCGAACCTTGTACAACTTGATTCACTCAAGAATCACCTCACAAGGTTGGCACAACCTTGCACTCACTCAGCTCTAAGCTAAGCCTAGCACTAAGCACATACACTAAGCATATGCAAGGCTAAGGATGAGCAATTAAGCACTTGGATGGATTGGATATGATCTTCAATGTGTCTTGAACTCCTCTGCACTTCCACACAATCCAACAACCTTAAATGGGTGAGTGGAGGGGGTATAAATAGCCCAAGGTATCAAACTAGCCGTTGGCTAACGACCACTGAAAAAGGTAGCGTCGGATGAACCGATGCTAGATTTTCTAGGGCGTCAGTTCATCCGGTGCCCCTCCCACGTCACATAGTCGTTGAGATTCTCTGACACAACTGCTCTGACGCTATGCACCGACAGTTCGTCGGATCATCCGGTGCTGAAGACCTCGTGACCAAGTCGCCTCTGTTAGCTTTCACGCGACCGTCGGATAGACCGACGCTTCACCTTGACCAAGGCGTCGATCATCATCCGGGCCGAAGGCTTTGTCTTGGAGCGTCTCTGTCTTGATTCAAACTGAGCATCAGATAGACCGACGGTGTCCCCACTCAGACAGTCGGATCATCCGGTGCTACTGTCTTTGCTGCTCTTCCTCTGCAACTCGTCCGACGCGTCTAGAAATTGGACCATCGGTTCATCCGACGGCGCCTAGGGTTTCAACCAGTGTACCAACTCGTCCGACGATTGCACCAACGCTTGCTATTTGGGTACCGTCGGTTCATCCGACTGTGTCTTTTTCCTTCTTTTTCTTCGCGTCCTCAACTTGGATCTTTGCTTCAACTTAACATACTTAACATGCCATTACTTATAGCCTCCCAATATATACTAAGTCCTTAAATTTGTTGTAAGTAACCTAACATGTCCATGATATGTTAACTTGTGGTATGACATGTTAGCTTGGGCATGGTATGTTAACATGTGGTAACATCCATGGGACCTAGGAATGCCTACAAAGACATGCTAGACAATGTGGTTAGTCCCATTACTTGTGTTAGCATGAATCACCAAAATCAACTCGAACAAATGGCAAATTGGGCCATGTTCGCTACACGCCGGCGAGGTCGCGCGGCGGCCGTGGGGTGGTGGTGGAGGCCGGTGGTGGTGGGGGCTCGCCGGGAGTAGAGAAGAGAAAGGTGGAGTTTTCTCGAGGAAGAAGAAGAAGACCTCTTCGGTCTCCACCCACGCGTGTGAAGAGGGTAAGGTCCTCTCGACCGCGTGGTGGTGGGGCCCACGTCGGGGGGTGGGGGGCTCTCGACGGGAGAGCCCTCTCCCTGTAGCAGCTTCCTAAGAAAATAGAGAGGTAGGATGTACAATGGGTGTTTTTAATATATGAAAACACAAAGAATGGTTGTTACCTGTTAAATTGGGTTGAAATGTACCATGGCTACTGAGTTTAAACTGCAATGTATATTCTACAAAATTACCATTTATGTCATTGAAAATTCAAATAAAAAATAAGTACTATGGTGTATATTCAAATGAAATAAAACATATATTTATAGATGAAAGATCTTGATGTCGCCTAGAGGGGGGTGAATAGGCGAGTCCTGAAAATCACCACTTAAAACAATTTTATCAGTGAGACCCGGATACTCCGGACTTTTCTCTGGAGTTTCTAGAAAGTTCAGAATCTCTGGACTAGCGACTGCGCAGCGGAATATGCACACTACCCAAAACCGGTGCCACCGGTTTTGCAAATCTGGTGCCACCGGGTTTGCCTGGCAGTGACTCCCCTCTAACCTCCTTCTTGATTGCTTGCTTGAAATCAACTAAAGCTGGATGAGTAGTTCAGAGTGAAGTTCTATGAGGAATATTCAATGCCTGCACTTCACAAACACCAACACCCGAGTAGATCGACAAATATGACAAAGAGCAAGCTAGGAATAAGAAGTAAGGAAAATGCGAGGTAAATCAACAAGAGACACAATGATTTGTTTTACCGAAGTTCGAATTCACCACCGTGTGAATCCTAGTCTCCGTTGGGTGCTTCTCCTACCGAAGCCGGGTTGCATTCCACCCTTTTCCCGATCCACTAGATGGCTTCTTCCCTTGCGGAGGCGAAGCAAGACCTTCACAAACTTTCCCACAGCTCACCACACCTTGGGAGCTTATGGGCGACGCCTAGCCGTCTAGGAGGCAACCCTCCAAGAGTAACAAACGCCACGAAGATCTCTTGCTATGAACTCGAGTGCTCAAGGATGGATTAGCTCAACTTTCACTCAATCTTTCAATCCCTCACCCAAATCTCTTCTTAAATCTCTTGCTATATTAGAGATGGGAGGGCTTAAAAGGGTTGTGGATATGTGTTTTTCATGTGGGGAACCAGCAGCCACAAATGGGAGAGGGTGAGGGGTATTTATACCCATCATCCAAAAACTAGTCGTTGGCTGTTAAGTCCCGAAATCTCCAGAAAAACCCCAGGATACTCCGGAATCCCCAAAACTAGCCGTTAGGTTCAAAAGTTCCAGATATTCCGGATATTTTTCCGAAATCTTTGGAAAGTCCGGAGTCTCCAGAAAATTCCCCGGAATATCCGAAGCTTCACTGGACAACACAGGTCACCTCGGAGAAAAAAGCCATAACTTTTTACTCCGGACTTCGAATTCGATGATCTTGGACTCTATGGAAAGCTTATTCAGAGGAGCATCCATTCCAACTGAAAATAAGCTCCAAAACCATCAGGTGCATGTGTTGAGAAAAGTGTTTCTCTCATGATAGCACTTGGAAGGTTAGGTTTGAGCACCGAGACATAAGCAAAGCTATCCACGTTGCATCCCTCTTGATAGTACGTCATACCTATACTCAAGATCAAATATAAAATCAATATTAGAACTCTTGAGCTTCATCTTCATGTATCGCCATACTTGAATAATATATCCATTTGAGAGATTCATCCATCAATGTCTCATTGATTTGAGCACTTCTACCTTGAGCTAGTGACTTTGATCTTTATTCAAGAATGAAACTGAATCCTTGATCAAGTCACCCTTCACATGACTCAACGAATATGTAATGCTTCTTCATTACTTCACTCGGTTAGGCTGGACTTGATACCTCGAAACTTTCCAAGCTATAGCCACTTCACCCTAGCCAAGCACATGGTCCAAGTCACTACTCGGCCAACCTTAGCTTAGTACCTCATTGCTAATCCCTTGCTTGATTTCTTCATCCATTCTTTGCCAATTTGAGTTAAGCTTTGATTCAACATCAAGAGTGGAGTTCAATTGAGATCATGTCTTCATTTAATTTAAATATCTCTTTTGATGATAACAAGCTTCTTCCTTCAATAAGAGACCATCCAATGTTCCAATATCAATGTGCCTCTATCTTATCCTTCATTAGCTTGTCATATACCGTCTCAACTTATCTTGTATACACATAGCTTGTTTTCACCATGTAGATTACCAATGTCATATACTATGCTTTGTTATTTATATGTTACCACCTGCTCACATGCTTAACAAGACATTAGACCTTTAATCTAGTTGTCAATCAATACACCAAAAACCACTCAAGGGCCTAGATGTCTTTCAATCTCCCCTTTTTTGGTGATTAATGACAACCTTGATTAAAGCTTACAAAAGATATCCAATAAAGCTTAAAAACTCAGATTTAGGTTGAGCTCCCCCTTAATATGTGCTATGAATGGAATTCATAATTTTTGGCCTCAAATGCCATTTTGCACATTTTCAAGAAAAAATGGAGATCCCCCTAAATCCCTGCAACAGTGGGGTGCAAAAAAAGTGTGTTAACAATTAAACTGTGATACATGCACTAAATAAGCACTTCAACAAATAAACCAAAGAAATGACAGCGTTGTCTATCCAAACCCGGTGCCACCGAGTTGCCAACCTCGGTGCCACCGGTTTTGCCCAGGTAGCCCTGTCAAAAAGCAATACATCACCCATAAAATCACACTAACATGCAATTGAGTCTCAATAAGCATTAAAAGATTCACCACACATTCAAGCACACATAACAAAGGTTCTCAAGTCCAATTGAAGCTTAAGAGAATTTATTACATGGGCATGTTGCATCCAACAACCAAAACTGGTGCCACCAAGTTTGCCTGACAGAGACAGCTGAGACACAGACACACTGAAACTGGTGCCACCGAGATCTGGAAACCGGTTCCACCGGGTTCTGGAAGACAGAGCAGACAGAACACAGACAACTGAGCTTTGAATCGACACCTCTCTTCCCCTTTGTCATTAATCACCAATAAAGGTCATGGGGGTCTTGGACAACTGCTCATGGTTCTTCTTCATCATCATCTTGAGGCGGTGGCACAAATTGACTTGGAGGCACAAAAGATGGTGGTGGTGGAAATGAAGGAAGATGAGAAGTCATTCCCTCATATGGGTTAACCGAGCCAAAAAGACTGCCATAGTAGTATCCACCAACAGCGCTTTAACTTCCTTGTTGTTGACGGTGAAAATCCGTCAACCTAGCCATGAGTTTACCATCGGTGATGGCATGACTTTTGTATCTTATCCATTGGTACTAACCCCCGTGGTATAACAAGTTCACTTGTGCATGTCGGTTTTGGAGTTAAGTGTTTACGCACGGTTTTAACGTTGAAAGCAAGACTTCCGGGATAAGTTCATTAAGCACCTCATGACAAGACCTTGAAGCCCAATACAAGTCAAGCAATGAAGTGAACATGACTCCAAGAGCCCAAGGACCAAGCCCGAGAAGATGATAAACTCCGAGGATCGAACCGTAAAAGTCTCGAATCTTGCAAGACAAGGAGTTGAGTCCAATTCGAAGAGAAACCGACGTCAAGGGCCTACATGCAGAAGGAGGAAGGATCCGAGAAGCAAGGGAACCGACGTAGAGCAAAGGAGGCCTCGGGGCCGGGCCTCGGATGGGCCCGAGCCGACCGGCCCAGCCGAGCCGGCCCAGCCGACCGCCCAGCCGACCGGCCCAGCCCTGTCCAGGGCCCAGTGATGCTCCCCTTTGCCCTAGCTGCCAATCATGCTATTTATAGCCCCCTGACCGAGAGCCACGCATCATCCAATTCGTCATCCGCCGCCGAGGAGCCGAGAAGCTTGAGGGACACCATCTCGGAGATGAGGGTTGTGCTAGTTGTCTAGGGTCTCCCTAGCTGACGTGGGAACCTTGCATGGAAGACCACGTCGGAGCTCCGGAGCGAGGATCAAGATCGAGGTAGGGCCCCGGTGGTGATCTTGTCCATGTAATCATTCATGGTGAAGTTTTTATAGTGAATCCGATTTCTAGCGATCAAGTGCCTTCTCGATGATTTTGTTTTCTTCTTGGTTTTGCTTCTTCTACGATCTATACTTAAGATAGATTACATAGGTTGCTCTTGTAGCCGCGGTGGCTAGAGGTGCATACCGGACCGGCCAAGTGTTTTCAAATTGTTCTTATCAAACTCGCCCTAGACTACCCGCATGAGTATGGATACGTTGTGACAGAGCGGGGGTTCTGAACGGCGGGCGTTTTCAGAGTCGGATGGAAGGCCACGATTTAAAGATGCTTTTAATGAGATTCGCTTTTCTATCTTCATCTATCTTGTTTGGAGCTACAACATAAGCATGATCTATACTCTCTAGATCGGTTATCTCTTGCTTTCTCTTGCTACCTCTTTAGTAGATTAGATTAGATTTGTTTTCTTTATGAGTTAGTAGATTAGATGCAACTTGTCTTCATAAGATAGCTTACCTTGCTTTACTAGATTGAATCCTTGTGTTGCACATTGTTCCACGGATTCGATACCTTGGGTTCACCACTCAAGGGAAGAAGGGTCCCTTGACTACAACGGGGGATTTGTCCGCTTGCAAATCCATATGAACTTTGATACAACTATTAACCGTCAACAAGCCCCCTTTTCTGGCACCGTTGCCGGGGAACAAGCAATCAAGATCCGATCTAGTATCGCTTATTTTTCAGTTTTTCTTTCGATTTTTTTTGCATCTCTTAAGTTTGATCATCCCCAAAAAGAAAAAAAATCAATCTAATCTAGTTTTGATTAACCCTAATTTTTCTTTTGTTAGATTTTTGTTTTATTGCTAACCCTAACCGGAGATGGTTGGCTACCTCTCCAAGAAACCCAAAACTTTTTTTGTGGATGATCCAGGAAAACTTCACAGGCAAAGGAGACGTGCAACACAAGCTAAAGGGTTGGAAACCCTACATTCAAAGTGAAGGAAGTTGTTGCATCCGTCAAGACCAAAGGACAAAGCCAGCCTGTGAAGACCAAAAAAAATGACTAAGCCGAAGTGGGTACCCAAGATTGCAACACCCGCAAAGAGCGTTGATCCGGAGTAATCAAGTGAAGAAGTCTAGCCATGGACTATAAACGAAGCGCTAGGCAGGAGGCAACCCGTTTCGTCGAGTCAAGAATAAGCTACCGGGAGGACAACCCGATTCCAGGTTTTTCAAGTTTTTTTAAATATAATTCAGTTTTGAATTTTACTACGCAAAACATTAGACTTAGAATGGTTGAACAATAGTAGAGACATAAATCTTGGTTGAATATTTTGCTTGATCATAAACCCTTTACATGAACCATCCTATGTTGTTTGCTTCTTTTTCGAGAAACCAAAACCAAAAAAAATTCAGAACCTAACTCAACCTTTCATCCTCTTTATGATGTTGTGGTTGACTTGTTTTTCATGCTAAAAACACACGAGTAGAGCCACGACTTGTATCTAGATGTTATTTAAATTTCAGCACGTGGTAGGACTCGCGTGAACCTAGAAACTTGACTTTTGGTTGGTTTAAAAACCTATATCCTTGGTTTCTCTAGAGTTAGAATTTTTCTAAGCCTCATTTAATTTTATTTCATTCAAAATCTCTCTTATCTAATCAAAATTAGAACCTAAACCTATGCCCCCATGATCAAGTCGGGAAAACCTTGCTCTCAACTAATGAAGGCAAACAATACCGGTGAGACCAACATAAAAGTAGTCAGAAATATTTTTCGACTTACATTTGTTTTTAATGCTTTAAAACCTTCTCTAAATTTATGCTTGAGCTCCCCCATAGCTCTGAATTTATTTTTAATCTTCGAAATTAGAGGAGTGCCTAGTGTTAAAACATGCTTAGAGGGAGGCAATCTAGTTAACCTAACCATACATACACCATGATACATCACGGGATGCCCCCCAACATCTTTTATCAAACCACATGCAAAGTACAAGCATGGGGGGTAGCCAAGGCTTTGTTTTTCAGGAATATCATGGAGGCATGTGAGGCAAGGGAGTATGGAAGTGAGTCAAAGTGAAAACATCAAGTGGAAGGAGCAATAATGCAAGCGAAGGTGTGGATGAGAACATTTGGAAGGTGCACGCGGTCACGAAGCAAAGTGCGCTAGAGAGAAGAACCGAGCCGAGAGGTGGAGAGAGGTAAGCCTCCCATCCAGCTCTTTGTTCGTGTGCTCTAGTTTGTAGGCCGGAATCACCTTAGACTTAGCCATCCACCGCATTTGTTTCATGCAACAAAACACATCCTAATTCCACTCAAAGTCCAGACTCCAAAATAATATTTGTGTACCATGTTACCGGGTGAAAACCCCGGATATTTATTTGTGAGGGAGAGTGCTGCAATCATGGAAGAAACCTACAAGCTTTTTCACCAAAGAAGAAGGGATCATCGTCGTCTAAGCCATCATCGACAACCTCTTCGAGGAGGCACTCGGTTTCCGAGTCTCCTCGGAGTATGGAGGAGGACACAGCACCACCGAGGAGGAACCACACTCTTCTCCTCGGTGGCATGAGGGCTACACGAAACTCGTTTATGAGGTTCACCAAACCTCAAGGACATATGGAGGAGCCGCTCGTCCGATCTCGCCACTCGACACGATCATCTGCTCCACCTCCATACGCTCTGCGGTATTCCGAGGGGTATGTCATCATGACGGAGGAGGAGGAGAAGAAGCTCGCTTGCCTTGAGTAGAGGCTTGTAGCGAACGTCGACTTCGACGACCAAGCTCTCCACATATTGGGTTTTCATACGGGACACCGAGGTTGGGTGCAATTCTCTAATGGAGTGTCGGCAAACACCCACAAGGAATTCGCCTAGGAAATTCTCATGACCATGGCGCATATCCTTGATGAAGGAGTGCTGAGCCTCTCATTCCGTTTGGAGGGAGCCCACAAGTGGAGAAGAAGGAAGACACCGTCAGAAGGGTAACCTAGATCAACGGTGCTATCTAGCACCGTGATGGGGTAATCTCCTTTCATCCATGGGTTGCAATCGATCTTGAGATGTAATCATTCTTTGTTGGATTATCTATCTATCATCTTGTGTTGAATATACTTTAATGCTTAAGGTTAGCTACCATGCTGTAAAGGGAGTAAGGTCTCAATGCTTCCTTGGATCCATTCAACACGTCGTGTCCATCATAGGTCTAGTCATGAATACCTTCGCGAGAGGAGGGAATGGGCGAAACCGTGGTCACGACCCCCAATAGATTAGATTGGTTTTCATGTTCGAAATGATTGCATGTTCTAGTATCGTAGACCCATGGGCGAGTGTCTCCTATTTTCAAAAGGGAGCTCGGAACAAGTGGATGTGCATGAAGGCACATGGGAAGGTTTTTGGAGTATGATCACGAGAGGAGACCATCAACGAAGAAATACTATCCGGAACCCCATCATCCAAGTGTGTCACTTTTGTGCAAGTGGATTTTTGGGAGAATGAGAGAAACAAAGATAACCAACACGGAGTTGAATTGGCTTTACTCGGCTTTGGCAGGCAGCCAATCGACCCCACTCACCTATGATCAACTGGTGGTGTTGTTAAGCAACATCGAGTTCGGGAGATATTGGTTCGGGGTGTTACCTCTCCGTGTTAGCTATCTCTTTGAGACCGGGTATTACAAGGAACCCGAATCATCTCCTACCCGGGACTTCCCTAGGAATATATGAAGCAAGGCAAGAACATAGGTGAAGTTGAGAGAGGAGGCTTCAAAGTGGCCAAAGTAAATTTGCCCCTATCGGATGGAATATTAAGACTTTTCTTGAGGGGAAGAAGATAGGTTAGAGGAAGGACTTCTTGTGCCGGAAAAGAAAAAAATAAAAGAGAAGGATTATATGAGAAGGATCTTCTATGGCCCAAGAAGGAGGTGCACGACAAAGTTATGGAGGAATCCCGGCGCCGCCAAGTTACTACGGTGGTCTACCAATGCAAGCATGGGGGGGTGCAGCCATATCCCCACCAAAGTCTGCGGTGCCCAACGTAGCCTTTGAGGAGTCATATGCACACCTTCCTCAACTACAACAAAATATGGCCATCATTGGAGGATACACCGCAAGAAACATGCAAATTATTGCAGCCATCCAAACCAATGCAAACCAAATGGGTGAAGGAAATGCAAACATCGCTTATGAGATTTGACACCTTCACCTAGCACCATCGGACAATTCATAGGAGGAGTAGTGCATTCCTATTATGAGCAAGGGTGCAACAACCAAGACTATTAATATCAACCACCGGCGGAAGATTAGAGAGAGGAGGAGCTTTAGTTATCTTTCCTTTACCCCTTTTTCTTTAATTTTCAGCTTGTTTGCGCCTATGTATGCGTAGTATTTCCAGCTTTTACTTTAATTTTTAGTTTTTACTTTAATTTTCAGCATGTGTGTTAGTTTTTATTTTCATCATGAATAATGTCACCACCTAGTTTTTACCTTTGGTAAAGTTACAAAGTTTGTGCCATGATGATATATGAATATAATTGCCGCTTTGTTTATCTTTGTAATTGTTTTATGCATGATTAAGCTAATGCTCTCTTAAAATACAAATCTGAATTTATCTAAATGCTAGCTTAATCTTTAGCGGCGGTTATGATAAAAACAAAGACCCATAGTGTTTTATGTGCTCTCAAGTTTTAGATGGATTAAAGATGATTTATTTTTGTTCTTAAAAGTAATGCTAACCTTGTCATAAATATTTGAGTGCAAAAACTTAGTGTACAAGGTTTATTTTTGGGTGAGTTATTTCAGGCCTTGATTTCTCTGGCCCGAGACTAAGAAGCTGATCATTCCGTTTTTGCGTATCTATCTTATTGCTAGCCTTTCTATCCGTGCATTGTGTATCCCCACATCAGAGATCCCACAAATCTCGCCGGATATCCATCCTTAAAACCAAACATCATCTTTTGTGTTTACCTCCTTGACCACAACCTATCATTGAGTATGGATCATCAATTCAAGGAAGATCGATGGTGCCAAGATTGAAGACTTCAAGTATCTCTCCAAAGGAAAAGTATTTTCGGTACCTACCTTATCTTTATCACCTCTTTGCCCGAGGACGAGCAAATGTCTAAGCATGGGGGAGGAGGTAGGTACAATGCAATTTTAAAGTTCAAGGGGAGCAAATAAAAAAAATTGATGAGAAAGAAAAAGAGAAAAAATGAGAAAAAATAAAGAAAGAACAAAAATATGAGTACGAGAAAAAGAGGAGAAAAGAAGAAAAAAATATATGAGTATGTATGATATAAAAATAAAATAAAATGAACTCCCCGGTTCTCTAAAGTGCATTAGAAATTTCAAGGTTTCAAGATTAAAAGATCCATACTCATTTTTCCATCCATGTGCAATCCGATAACAAGGACTTCCTTTGTGCCTCGGGATCACTCTTTGCCATTTGCACATGTCCACCTATCTCAAGCGTGTGTATTTTTCTCTTTCCCCTCCTTGATTTAACATTATTTTCTAATGACCTTTTTGACGAGTCTCGGTAAGACCATGAGAAGCTTGTCTTGTTTTGACAACATCTCATTTATAATATCTTGGTAAGACTAAACTTTCCCAAAAAGCTCCATATAAAGCCTACCTCATATATATGTGTTATGAGAGGGAAAGGAGTAGAATAAATAGGCTTGAGAGACAAGATGAGATGAGAGTTCATCAGCAAGATGCAAGGTGGTTTAAATTTGTGAACTTGGTTTAGCTCTTTTTCATCTTGTTCTTTATTTCAAAATTTCTGAGATCCATTTGAATTTTGGGAGCATGTTAATACTTGTGGGATAAGCTTAATTAAATATCTACCCACTGTAGGGATGAAGGCTAGTACATTATGGAACTTTAACGAATTAAACTTTTGAGAGCATCATGTTTTTTTCATGTATGATCAAGTGCAAGTTTAAACAATGAAGGGCAACGATGATATCCATCGAAGGCTTACTCGAGGACGAGCAAGGTTTAAGCATGGGGGAGCTGTTGACGGTGAAAATCCGTCAACCTAGCCATGAGTTTACTTTCGGTGTTGGCATGACTTTTGTATCTTATCCATTGGTACTAACCCCCGTGGTATAACAAGTTTACTTGTGCATGTCGGTTTTGGAGTTAAGTGTTTACGCAGGGTTTTAACGTTGAAAGCAAGACTTCCGGGATAAGTTCATTAAGCACCTCATGACAAGACCTTGAAGCCCGATACAAGTCAAGCAATGAAGTGAACATGACTCCAAGAGCCCAAGGACCAAGCTCGAGAAGATGATAAACTACGAGGACCGAACGAGAAAAGTGATGAATCTTGCAAGACAAGGAGTTGAGTCCAATTCAGAGAGAAACCGACGTCAAGGGCCTACATGCAGAAGGAGGAAGGATCTAGGAAGCAAGGGAACCGACGTAGAGCAAAGGAGGCCTCGGGGCCGGGCTCCGGATGGGCCCGTGCCGGCCGCCCCAGGCCGACCGGCCCAGCCCTGTCCAGGGCCCAGTGATGCTCCCCTTTGCCCTAGCCGCCAATCGTGCTATTTATAGCCCCCTGACCGAGAGCCACGCATCATCCAATTCGTCATCTGCCGCCGAGGAGCCGAGAAGCTTGAGGGACACCATCTCGGAGATGAGGGTCGTGCTAGTTGTTTAGGGTCTCCCTAGCCGACGTGGGAACCTTGCATGGAAGACCACGTCGGAGCTCCGGAGCGAGGATCAAGATCGAGGTAGGGCCCCGGTGGTGATCTTGTTCATGTAATCATTCATGGTGAAGTTTTTATAGTGAATCCGATTTCTAGCGATCAAGTGCCTTCTCGATGATTTTGTTTTCTTCTTGTTTTGTTTCTTCTACGATCTATACTTAAGATAGATTACATAGGGTGCTCTTGTAGCCGCGGTGGCTAGAGGTGCATACCAGACCGGCCAAGTGTTTTCAACTTGTTCTTATCGAACTCACCCTAGACTACCCGCATGAGTAGGGATACGTTGTGATAGAACGGGGGTTCCGAAAGGCGGGCATTTTCGGAGTCGGATGGAAGGCCACGATTTAAAGATGCTTTTAATGAGATTCGCTTTTCTATCTTCATCTATCTTGTTTGGAGCTACAACATAAGCATGATCTAGACTCTCTAGATCGGTTATCTCTTGCTTTCTTTTGCTACCTCTTTAGTAGATTAGATTAGATTTGTTTTCTTTATGAGTTAGTAGAATAGATGCAACTTGTCTTCATAAGATAGCTTACCTTGCTTTACTAGATTGAATCCTTGTGTTGCACATTGTTCCACGGATCCGATACCTTGGGTTCACCACTCAAGGGAAGAAGGGTCCCTTGACTACGACGGGGGATTTGTCCGCTTGCAAATCCATATGAACTTTGATACAACTATTAACCGTCAGCACTTGTGCATTAGGATCCACCTGAGGCATGCTAGAGGATGTTCCTTGCCCTTGTGTGTCCATGAAAGGAACCTCTGAATATGAAGATCGAGCACTATACATTCCTCCAAAGGTTGGATTGTAGTATGTGTTTCCATAGGCTCTATCCCAATAGTCTTTGTTGGTTGCCGGATCAACTTGTTGTGATCTTTCCCAAATGCTCTCAAAGTTCTCCGGCTCACTATCTTCCTCATCAGATGGTGCATGTGGCATGGGAGGCCTATTTGTGGGAGAGGGGTTTTCATACATAAGTCTTATAATCCTTGAATCCCTCTTCCTAAGTTGTCTCTCCTTGTGAACCGCATCATTTGCTTTCATGCAAGACCCGCACCAAAAGTTGAATAATTTTCGAAGCGGGGAAGGGGGCTTTTGCACTTGTTGTTGCCCACGTCCACTCCCTCGACCATGTGAAGGCCTTGCTGCCCTAGATGGTGCAGCAGCTGCGGTGGGCTGTTCGGGGGCTTCTTGGCCTCCAATATTTGCCTGTGCTCTTGCTAAATCAGCTAGAGAAGGTCCCATAACATCATTCTTCAAGTGTAAAGGCTTATGTTCATGATCATATACAAATGTGTAGTTGGTGATTGCCTCAATGACATGCATGAGATAAGGAGCATATCCACAACTCTTTTGTGGCGAGCCGGAGATGGAATGAATTTCCTCCAAAAAGTAGTCCACAACACTAAATTCCGACTCACTAGGACTCATTTGTTTCAACAAATCTCTTCCATAGTTTGACACATTTGATTGGTCCCCTTTCCTAGGAGCAAGTGTCTTTCTAAACATGCGGTGCAAGTATGCATAGAATGGTAGCATGCCATTGACTCGACCAAAGTTCCATTCTTGTCTCGGGATATACATGAACTTCATATCTACCTTGTCCATGTCATGATCTCTATGGATCTTCACCCTTCCAAGATCTTCTTCATCAAAACCAAGTAGATAGGCAAACTGAGTGATAGTGATACCAAACCATTTTCCCTCAGTCATCCAATGAACAATTTTCTCATTCTTCCAAGTGGTGAAGTAACATGTGGCATAGAATTGTGCTATCACTTCATTGTTCCATGACTTGGCAAAGCCCATGATGTCATAAACATTTTTCTTCTTGCACTCCCGAATAATTTCAGCAATCTTCGGATCCTCCATGACTGACAAGAATCCCCCATCAATGTATTCTGAGCGAGCAATGGGGTAGTCTTTCTTGATGATGGCACTTGCATAATAGTCTTGATGAAACTGTGTGCCAAAACGATAATCCAAGTTCCTTCCACCAACTGCCATGGGATTCTTTTCCCTTTCGTTTCTTGCTCTCTATGTCATACCCCTTCCCTTGTAGTTGACTATGTTGCGGTGCTCAGGGTCAACGGGTGGCCTCATTCTCACATTGAAGTGAGTCTCATCACCATTCTCAACGGGCTGTGGTACAAGAACTGAGATGCCCTCATATTCACCATCACGGTCATCCTCTCCGGTGCCCTGACTATGCTCATGGCTAGCTGTGCGGATGTTCTTGCCCTTCCTCTTGCGCTGAGCGACTGCTGTAGGTGACTCAAGAGGGGAGGGTTCCTTCCTGTATGGGCTCTCCTCATCATCATCACTAGAGGTTGACTCAGGCTCGGAGTCTTCAATGCGCATAGCACCTCTAGGAAGATTAATTCTCCCTGCTGCCCTTTTTGATCTTCTAGGTGGCTCTGGCACCTCTTCTATAATTTCATGAGCGCTGCTAGATCCTTCTCTTCTTCTGAACTCAAAATTTGCATTCTTCGTTCTAGGTTGCCTTCTTCCATAAGCCATGTCAAACCTTGGATTTGTGACAAAAAGAGATACATATGTGCCTTAGGAACAATTCTCTGCCACAAATATATGCAATTGAATTTTCTTGAGCAAAATCCTCAAGTTTGACAGATCCTCTGTGCTGAAACCGGTGCCACCGAGTTGGGGAACTCGGTGCCACCGGGTTCAGCATGAACCCTAGGTCATTCCCCTGACCAGCAGCTAAGGAATCTTCAAGACATCCTTGTGAAACTGTTCTAGGACCATTTGTATTCCATTCTACCCAAGGGATTCAAGAGATAGGTCCTAGAAAAGTAGATCGGGCAAAAACTCCACAAAGGTTACCTCCTGACATGGTGAGAGTGTTTCTCCAACCCTAACTGAGGGGAATCCGGTCCCACCGAGTTGGAGAACCGAGATCTTGTCCCAAGCCTTGAAATCCTTGGTGGAATCCTCAAATCACCAAGAAATTGCCTTCTCTCCCTCTCCTTTTACTGTTCTGAGTCGTGGGGGTGAATGAGGGTAAATGGTGACTGTGTAGGGTAAGTCACAGGTATATTCCCTTTCTGCCGACAGAAACCGGTGCCACCGGTTTTGGAAAACCGGTGCCACCGGGTTTTACTTAACCCGTGGACTTTTGTCCATATTTTCAGATCTGCCTTTCCATTTTCTTCCAAATTTCTTTCTCTGCTTTTTATATCCATTTTGCACAACCCTTTGTCTCAGATATGGATTTGAGAGATTTTGATGAGATGAGAGAAATCCAAAGTTTGCAATCCCTTGAGATAAGAATGAGTAGCTTCCTTTGAACTTGAGAGAATCTTGCCATTTATGGTTAGGCAACATTCAAACATGAGCAACAATAACCATAAACAACAAGACATAATCTAAAAGATCAAGACTCGAATATTTTGCAAAAAGCACACCACCTACACATGCTAAGTCACAAAGAGTATGCAAAGATTACTAGCCAAGATAGGTTTTAGCATATTTAGCTCATACCTCTACTGAAATTTCAGCCACGGTTAGAAAAACAAAATTTCCAACAAAAATTTGTGAGACGTCAACTAAATATCTAAAACCTATCACCACCACCAAGCAACAAATCAAGGTGATGCTAACTCCCTTTGCACACCAAAACTCATACTAGCAAGAATAAGGCCTAGATGCACAAATTAATGACTTTAATTTAGGATTCATACCTTTGCCTTCATTCTATGCATTTCCTCACTTAGAGAAACTCACATAAGTTAGCTTGCACTTTTTAGTCTTTCAATAACTTCCTCTTGTCACTTTTGATGAGAAATACCCATTTGTGAGCTAAGATGACAAGAGAACACAAATATTAAAAGCACAAGCTCTAGTCCCACACTAGATGACTCTTTGAGAGTGGAATGGAAGTAAGTCACCCAACATGAAACCTCATAGCATGGGCTAAATTCCTCAAAGATATAGTGCACACATGGATACGTGGATGTAAGGGACATGTGCACTACCTTGGTCAAATATGTCCAAGTTAAGAAACTTAAACCATGCTATGGTGAGTAGCCAAAGATAAATGTAATCCAATCCAAAAATATAGAGAAAGAAATATAATTACAGATATGGATTGGTGACCTCCTTGTAATATGGCTTACTCACAACCAACACCATTGCCATAAGATTTATTCAAGTGAAGAGTATTGAGACACCTCACATTTGAACTACGCACATGAATCCTTGCAAGTGATGTTAGTACCAAGAGACACAAAATGTGAAGTGAGCTCCCCCTAAATAGGTGCATCAAGTATTTGAATCTTGAGAAGTGCACTTTTGGCTCAATTAAAGCACTAGGGTAGCAAGCTCCACATTTTGGTCAAAATACATAAGCAAATAAGAATATGTGAAATGAGATCAAGAATAGCTCACAAACTATATTTGCTTAGTCTCCTTTTATCTTGAATCAAGAATAATTTGTCTTGTGATATTTGTGATAATTTTCTTTCCAACCTTTGCTGATTCTAGGAAACTCGGTGCCTCCGAGTTTATGAATCCGGTGTCATCGGATTCTTCCAGATTTTTGCACTTTTGCATTTTGCAGATCTAATTGATTCTTTTCTTGATTCTTCTTTTTGCTTTTGCTCATATATATGTTCCTACATGCAACAACCACTCAAAGCTTCTTGATGAAGCGGTTAATAGCATCAAGTGGCTTTTGACAAAATTTGCTCAATGGAACTAGGGTGGCTTATCCATCTCATATGGTTGACTAGCACAAGAGCATGTCTCACATATGAGAGTGGTCAGCAACCAAGAAAGGTACTTGTCATGGGAGGAGCATTGAGTGAGACTTCTTTCATTTATTTCACTTGGCTCTTTTCAAGTAATAAGTCATACAATTTCTCTTGATATATAGATGGTTGAAGATAAGTATCTTCTTAAGTGAGCCAAGCTTCCAATGCTACTCCAAGTACCTGCAAAGTCCTTTTAGGCATGTTTTGGTACCCAACGTGCATTGGGTCTGACAAGGTTAGTGATCAAGGACTTAGGTACCCAAATGGCCTTTGCGCCCTTCCCTTGTGAAATAACCACTTTAGGGGCACTAGAGTCATTTGAGTTACTCCTGAGCTTCTCATTACTATGATGAACATGGTTGAGCTTAGGATTATTACTATTGGGACAATCTTTACCCAGATGTCCCTTTTGACGACAAGTGTAGCAAATCTTGTGCTTGATGTTGCCATTGCCATTTACACTTGTCACTGAGCCATTCTTTTCTCTGAATTTTGCTTGAGCCTTCAGAAATCCCTTGTTGAGATTCATATGGGGCTTTTCAAGTGAAACTGGTACCACTGGTTTTGCAAACTCGGTGCCACCGGGTTTCCCTGAGGACACCCTTGATCGGTTGACGCAAGCTTCAATCGTGTGCCCTTTCTCATGACAACCAAAGTATCTTCTCTGAGCAATACTTCTTTGCCTCTTTGATTGGTTTGAGTTGTCTTCTTGCTTGAATGAGCACATGGATGCATAATGTCCCATGTGTGAGCACTTGTAGCACCTGATGTGATCTAGCTTCATCTTGTCCTCAATCTTGTGATCATTGATCTTGTGGCTTTGTTGAGAGATTGATCTAGTCACAATTATCCTCTTCTCAAGCTTCTTCACCACGGGTTCGTGGTTATCTTGAGAAGGTTGCACCTTTTCTTTTCCCTTCAACTTAGCCACCTCTTTCTTGAGCTTTTCAACTTCTTGCATAAGATCATCATTTTCTTGAGCAATGAAGTCATCACAAGACTCTGCAATCACACAATCATACCAAGAAGGTTTGCCTTTTGGGACACATGGTTTAGCACAAGATATATCATTTTCAACTTGAGTACAAGTGCTAGTGGTGCAATGAGGTGTGTAAGATTTAACTGAGTTTACCAAAACCTCATTTGCCACTTCTAGCAAAGTGTGTGATTCTACAAGCCTTTCATGAGAATATTCAAGTTCTATGTGAGTTCCTTGTAGTTTCACAAACTTGCAAGTGATTTCCTCAAGTTGGTCCTTGAGAGCTTGATTTTCCTTTTCCAAGGATGCTGCACATGATAGAGAGTTAGTAGCACAAGCATATGCCTTGGTAATGTCCTCCTTGCACTTTCTAGACAAGATATCATTTGACTCCTTAAGTTTCTTCAATTTTTCTTCAAAGGAGTCTCGATAAGCTTGTTGTCTTGTAAGCTCATCTTCTTGCCTTCTTACTCTCTTTATGAGCTCTAGCACATTCCGTCGTATGGACCTCCCCGGGCCCATTGCATCGGTGGGTACCGGGACCGACTACTCGGTGGGCCCCCGGGACTACCGGCTTGCGCTACACGGCATCCGAAGGCATGGAGCACAAGGACTACACAAGGAGTAGTACTCGGTTAGGGAGCCGTACATGTTCCGCATCGTATAGAGGACTCCTAAACGTACTCGACTAGTACTCTCTCCCTACTCCGACTTGTAACCCCGCCCTCCCGACTATATAAGGCGAGGCAGGGGACCGATCTCGGGATCACCTCATCCAATCCCCTACAACCCACGGCGCACTATTGCACCATCTTGTAATCGTGCCCTATTAATCCCGTAGCTACGCAAAGACGAGACGTAGGGTATTACGCACCTTGCGGCCCGAACCTGTCTAAATTGTGTGCCACGTGTCTCTTCCTTCGAGTTACCGATCTCGGCGAGTCACAATCATCTACTTCGGGTACTCCCCGTAGTAGGTTGCCGGTCTAAAACACCGACACCGTGGCGCGCCGGGTAGGGGGCTCTCACTCGAGATCTCATGGCGAACTCGACGGCTTCCGTCCACATCAAGCCAAGCGTCGCCTTCAACCGCGGCGACACCTTCGTCTTCGGTGCCCGGGTCCGCACCGCCGATGGCGCGGGCTCCTTCCGGCCGCCGCGACCATGCGGCCCAACCCGGAGACGAGGCCTCGTGGACGCTTCCCGAGGTTGTCACGGGCGAACTCGCCGCAAGTTCGGCGAAATCTCGCTCTTCAACCACCACGCCGACTTCGAGATCGAGTCCAACTCGAACCCGACGTCGCCATGGGCCATCGCATGCGAGCCGGGCCGCTCGCCCATCGCGGACGGCCCCTTCACCACGCCGGCGCTCCGCGCGTGGCCCCCGCGTCCTCGGCCGGGCCCGCACGGGGGCTCCTACTCCACGACGGGCCGGCAAGGAGCCCGTAACCAAGTACAACTCGGACTCCGACGCCGTCCCCCGATCACGTCTCGGACTCCAACCCTCTTTCCGAGCTCTACTCGAACCCGGACTACGAGTTCGACTTCGGGTCGGACCCTGAGGAGCCCGAGTCCGAAGACGACTCCACTGAGCTTCCCTTGTCAGGGCCAGCCTCTGGGCTGGTTATAAAATCAACACCGACCGGCAGATACGTCTACTGGCCAGACCGCAAGCCCGCTGACCTGGCAAAGGGAGACTCACGCTACGTCGCCTACATCGACTCGCTACCGTTCCAGGAGGGAACACCACTGGCCCAGGCTGACTCCAACACACCAACTGAGGTGGCACCCTCTGAGTCCAGCCTTGGCACCCCTGATCGCCAAGTCTTCATGGCCGCCGGCGACACCCCGGAGACCCTCGGGCACGGCCGAAGACAAGTACACGGAGGACATCTCTGCGGACGAGGCGTCCGCCGATGCACTGCAGGCGAGACCGCCGCCAACAGGGACGCTCGACGCGAACGTAATAGGAAGCGCAGCGAACGACACCGGCGGCTCAGAGACAACCTCCCCATCCGCAACCTTGCGGAAGCTCTCGAGGCAGTCGAGAGCAGAGTCCACACCACTCCTGAGCAATGCCTCATGTCGATCACAACGATCGCACGCCGGGCTCGGGGGCATACGTGCTTCGGAGAGGTCATCGCCAAGCTCGGCCGAAGAAGCCTACTTCATGCGGGGTCGACAACGAGTCGGCCAACCTCCCCCGGCCAAACCTCGCGACAACGAAGCTACTAGTCGCAGCGCCAACGCTGGCCCCAACCGTACTCGAGGCGACATTCTGGGCGAGCCAAACCGCCGCCGCTCCCACGCCGGCGGACCTTCTCGCGAGGACCAAGGCAACCGGGAGGTTGTCCCCCACCGCGCTCCGGCCGGTGGCGGCGGCAACGACCCCGCGGCGGCGGCGGCCGACGGCGGCGCCTCCAACCACGGGGCCAACGGGAGAGAGCCGGAGGCGGCGGCGGTCGCGGCGGCCGAGGCCACGCGAACGACCACGCCTCCGGCGCCTCGCACGGCGGGTACGACGCTCGCCGCAGAAGATCGAGGAGGCCGCGGCGGAAGAAGTCGACCACCGCCTGGCCGAGGGCGACGGCTTCCCCGCCTTCTAACCACGACTTCGCAACCTACTCCTCCCCGACAAGTTCAAGCCTTTGGGGATCACCAAGTACGACGCGAAGCGGATCCCATCCGGTGGCTCCGATGCTACACCCTCTCCATCGAGAACGGCGGCGGCAACGCCGACACCAAATGCCTCTACTTCCCCTTCGTCCGGACCGGGCACCACTCACATGGCTCGAGTCGCTCGATAAGCACTCGATCGACAAGTGGGACCGAGCCGAAGGAGCGGTTCACAAGCAACTTCGCGGTCGCCATGGGCCGTTCGGGTACTCGCATGGACCTTGCCATGATCAAGCGAGAACAAGGCGAGACCCTCCGCAAGTACATGCGCCGCTTTTTCGACAAGCGCGCTACCGTCGTCGACGTCACCGACAAGGAGGTCATCGACCTCTTCCAGGACGGCCTCTACCATCACCGCACCTTCGAGGACTTCGGTCGTCGCCGCCCCAAGTCCATTCCCCACCTCAAGGACATGATCACGTCCGGGCGGATGAAGAGGACAAGGCCAACGCCAAGTACGACGCCATCCGCGGCAAGTCCAAGCGAGAACCGGGCGGCGGCGGCGGTAGCAATGCAAATCAAGGCGGCCGCAATAACAACAACAACAACTACTACTACTCGGGTCCCAACCGCAAGCGCAAGCCGGACAACACCGTCGCGGCTATCCGGCGCCTGCGAAAGGGAACTCGAAGAAGAACTCCGGCGGGTTCAAGGACACCGCTAAAGGAGAAGTGCCCGTGGCATCCAAACGGCAACCACACTACCGAGCGGTGCTACCGGCTCGAGCACGCACTCAAGGACACGCGGAGCCACCGCACCCTCACGATCGAAGGGCAAGAAGAAGGACGGCGACAACGACGACTTCCGGGGAACCCGAGAAGACCGTCAACGTCCTCTTCGGCGGATCGCCCGGCGAGGCGGGGAGCGAAGGCTACCCGTCGTGAAGTGATGTCCATCGAGCCGGCGGTTCGACCCCTCTCGGGTGGTCGAGGTACCCATCACCTTCTCCCGCGCGGACCGGTGGACTAGCTTCTGCGAGCCGGGACGGTTCCCTCTCGTCCCGAAACCAACGGTGGCGGGTTCCAAGCTCAACAAGGTGTTCATCGACGGTGGAAGCGGGCTCAACGTCCTCTTCACCAAAACCTTGAAGAAGATGAACCTCGACGTCACCCCCATGCTCACCAAGAGCAACATGCCTTTCTACGGCATCGTCCCCGAGCAACGCGGCTATCCCACTGGGCTCGGTGGTACCGCCGATTACCTTCGGGGCGTCTCGGGACAACTACCGCACCGAGTACATCAAGTTCGAGGTCGCGGACTTCGAGACCTCTTACCACGCCATCCTCGGCGGACCGACCATCGCCAAGTTCATGGCGGTGCCCCACTACACCTACTTGGTACTCAAGATGCCAAGTCCGGCGGTGTACTCTCCCTCCGGGGGGACTTGAAGATCTCCCACGACCGCGATACGAGGCCGTGGTGATCGCTTCAACAAACCAAGTACCCAACCCAATGATGGAGGTCTCTGTTGCGTCGAAGAAGCTTGCCACAAGCGAACTCGACATCCCGCAGAAGTCCGACGGCGCCAACAAGCCTCGGCCACCGAGGAGGTACTCGTCAAGACGGTCGACCTCGGAACGGGCGACCCCGGCAAGACCACCACCATCGGGGCCGGCCTCGACCCCAAATAGGAAGACGCGCTCATCCACGGGCTCGGGGGCTCCTTCCGCGGCCTCCGGGGCCTGCGGTGTCAACTCCTCGCATGGGCACCCCCTGCAGGGGATGTCACCTCCCTCGGCGCCCGCCAACAAACAACACGAGCATCGGTGCCTACGACTACTCGTCCCGGAGTTCTACGGCTTCAAGAAGGGTACTCACCTTCGACTACGACCGCCTCTGGCAGCGGCGCTTCGGTAGTCGGGGGCTCGGTCACGGCTTGGGCCTCGGGAGCGGGCTCCTCAACGAGCGGCGCGACTTCTCCGCTTCCGCCGTCGAGGGCTCTTCCCCGTCCCGGCTCGGATCCGTGGATTTCCGCGAAGTATTCGCGAGAGGGTCGTCGGACAAATCGACTCACTTGCAGCAAGTACTACTCGTGAGGACGTGGTACTTACAAGTTCGACCGGACGATGGTCACGGCCGGAGCACCGAGGATGCTGGCAATATCAACCAGTCCACCCTCGGCGGGCGTCTCTTCCTCCGCCTCTTCGGCTACTGCCTCCTCCACGGCGGCGGCGGCCGGCGCGGACGTCTCCCCGCGTTCCGAGGGTCACCACCCTTTCAACGGTGGCGGCCACGGGTCCTCTCGCTCTCTCGCCGGAGCGAGGGGGCCGGCGCTCCGACCGCGCCGGGGAGTTCTTCGACGGTGGGGGGTCGGACTTCGGCTTCCGGCCCGGTTCCCCCACCGGTCCCACACGCCTTCGTCGCCCTCTTCGACGGGCTCCGTTGGCGGCACCTCCTGCACACAAAGGACGACTACTCGTCAGCACTGTACTCGAATACGGGTACTCGTCCACTCGCCCAAGATAGCCTACCTCCGGAGGCGTGGTCTCTGAGACCTTCATCTTCTTCGCCACCCGCTTCTTGGTGGGGTTGCGCGGCTTCCGTGGCGGCGCGGCAAGGCTAGCCTCCGGAGCTAGCGGAGGGTCTTGAACAAGTGGAACATGAGGCAAGCCCGGACGGCTAAACCTCGACCGCAGTTGGAAGCGGTCCCGAAGAGTCTCTTCGTCTTCGTCGTCGTCATCGGAGGTATCCTCCACGATGACGGTGTCGTCGCCTTCACCGACTTCGCGGCGCTCCTTCATCTTCCCCTCCACCGGGATCTCGATCCCGCTCGGTGGCGGCCGTGGCTCGGAGACGAACCGCTTCGCATCATCCGCGCAAAGACACAAGGCGTCGGCAACTCGCTACAAGTACTTACTACTCGACGAGGGGGGTACGGCTACTCACCTTGTTGGGCGGGCACGCGGCGGAGTACTCCTCGACCGGGCACGCCGTGTATGGCGGCATGTCCTTGAAGATGCGCGACAACCTCTCGATGATGTCGTGGTCGTCCAACTCGCCCCCGCATCCGCGACGAGTCGTCGTCGCCGGTGTATTCGAAGCCCGGCGTATCCCGCGCCATTAGCGACCGGATCCGCGCTTCATGAAACCGAAGGCCACGTGCTCGGCCCTCGGTCCGGCTTCTCCGAGCACTCGAATGCGTGCTAGCGCGCCTCGGGGAGCCGGATCCCCTCCCGCATGGTGGGCTCCGTGTTCCACCACTCACGATGCTCGGGGCCGCCGTCCGCTTGGCTTCGGTAGGCCGGGGTGGTGGTTGGTGATGTAGAACCACCTCGTCTTCCGTCCGTGTTGGAGTCCACGAGCTTGTACGCCGGTGCACCGATCCGCGGCGTCTTCCCTCGACCGGATCCCGGCTCCTCCGACTACTGCGGGGTTGGAGGCACCGGGTCGCGGCTTGATGCGGAAGAACTTCCGAAGAGCACCCGGTGCGGCTTGATTCCGAGGAAGGCCTCGCGGGAAGTGGACGAAGACCGACGTGTGGAAGATGCCGTTGGGGTTCGAGTTGAGGTACTCGATGCCGTAGTACCCGAGCGACCCCTTGAAGAAGTCGCTTCTTCGGGAGCGCAAGACCGCGCTCCACGAAGCGCGAGAACATCGGGATCTCGTCTTCAGCCTTCTCCATCGGATAAGGATCTCCCCGCGGATCTCCACATGTCGACTTCCTTCTCCCCGATGAACCCCTTGTTCGGCGGGGTCGGCGAGTCCTCCGTCTTGACCTTCGATTTTTTCCACTCGCGGCTTGGATCAGCGCGCGGTGGAGACAGGGGCGGCGCCGCACTAGTGGCGGCTGCGGCGGCCTCTGCACGGCTCCTCTTCTTCCCGCCGGCCTTGGACGTCTTCGACGGCGACGGCTTCATTCTCCAAGTGCAAGGAGTTTTCACTCGCATCCGCTCGGGGGCTACCCTAAAGGCTTCGGGTGGCGATGCGCTCAGATCTACTGCGGCGGCAGCAGGCTGCTGGGAGTGGATTTGCTTCTAGATTCAAATGGAAATGACTACGGCTCACTTGGGTGAAAAACCCTAAGGGTTTTGGCTTCTATTTATAAGCCAAATCGCCTCCGCAACGGGCGGCTGGATAAGTCCACGCGCGCGGCCGACCTCGGCGGGCTGCGCGTGTCTCTTCGTATTCTACTAGTCGACGCGCCTCACCTCGGGGGCTCGGCTACTTCTACTCGACTACCTGGGAAGCGGCTAGTATCAAGAGCATCTCAGGACACATTCTCCAAGAAGACCCTTCAATTCGAGAGGAAGTACTCGACTCAAGGCTCGGGGGCTCCGTGCCACGTGTCCTTCAGTTTTTTCTCTCCGGATTTTTCGGGATTTTCTTGCCAAGGTTTCAGATGGACCCTCAGCCAGAGCCCGCGGCTCGAGGCTCGGGGGCTACTCCATATGGAGTGCGGTTCTGCAAATCGCATCTCTGTAACGACTCCGGCTTCAAGACAAGACGAGCATTTCTTGAAGACCTTCGAAGGCGATTTCAAGGACGCTTGGGACTACTCGAGAAGACTTCAAGATTGCTCAAACATCACGGGAGTACATTCCGGCCTCGGGATGCTTCGACTACTCTTGAGGACTTTTGACTTGTAGCACTCGGGGACGCTTGAGGACTACTCGTTAAGGCCGTCAAGACTACTTGAAGCTATCCTTCTCGACTACAAAGTACTCGGGGGCTTGTCGTATGGACCTTCCGGGCCCATTGCATCGGTGGGTACCGGGACCGACTACTCGGTGGGCCCCGGGACTACCGGCTTGCGCTACACGGCATCCGAAGGCGTGGAGCACAAGGACTACACAAGGAGTAGTACTCGGTTAGGGAGCCGTACATGTTCCGCACTGTATAGAGGACTCCTAGACGTACTCGACTAGTACTCTCTCCCTACTCCGACTTGTAACCCCGCCTCCTGGACTATATAAGGCGAGGGCAGGGGACCGATCTCGGGATCACCTCATCCAATCCCCTACAACCCACGGCGCACTATTGCACCATCTTGTAATCGTGCCCTATTAATCCAGAGCTACGCGGCATACGGGACGTAGGGTATTACGCACCTTGCGGCCCGAACTCTGTCTAAATTGTGTGCCACGTGTCTCTTCCTTCGAGTTACCGATCTCGGCGAGTCACAATCATCTACTTCGGGTACTCCCCGTAGTAGGTTGCTTCGGTCTAAAACACCGACACATTCTTCTTGTCTTTCTTGGTCATCTTGTCAAGCTCGAAGTCTAATTGCTCAACTTCACTTCCTTTCTTCCTTTTACCTTTAGTCACTTAAGACTTGGAATTGTTAGTACATAGCAAGGAAGTACTAGGAGTTGTGGATACCTCAATAGGCTTGTGCGATGCTGCTCTAAAGTTTGATGAAGCAAATTGGTGTTGATCACTGCCAAATCCGGTGGCACCGAGTTCTGAACTCGGTGCCACCGAGTTTGCCTGGTCAGAGGCAGTGGTCACGATGTTGTCGCTCTTTTGCTTCGTGGATGAGGTCTTTAGAGGAGGAATGCAAGATGTTGATGTTGAGCACTCCTCTAGTGACTCCTCCTCTTCTTCTTCGTCATCTCCATCATCGGCACTAGTATACATGTCTTTGAGTGCCACCCAAATATGTTGTGCATCATCGCAAATGTCTTCATTGTTCAAGATGAATTCTTGAATAACCTTACTCACATTATTGTACATGAGGTTAGTAATAGAGGAGTTGTGGAGCACACAATCCCTTTCCTCTTTTGATAGATTGGATGGGTCTTCACTATCAAAATCCTCGGGAAGGATGCTAGCCACCACAACTCGTTCAAATGAAGGACCCCAAGTATGTAAAACATGAAGAACATGAGCTGACCAAGAAGAGTAGTTTGATCCGTCAAACCTAAGAGGCTCAAATGATACCTCACATGTAGTCGACATCTTTAAACTCCAAGCAGTTAAGCTCGAATCGAAGCACCAGGCTCTGATACCAATTGAAGGGATCATGATGTCGCCTAGAGGGTGGTGAATAGACGAGTTCCTGAAAATCACCACTTAAAACAATTTTATCAGTGAGACCCGGATACTCCGGACTTTTCTCCGGAGTTTCTGGAAAGTCCGGAATCTCTGGACTAGCGCCTGCGCAACGGAATATGCACACTGCCCAAAACCGGTGCCACCGGTTTTGCAAATCCAGTGCCACCGGGTTTGCCTGGCAGTGACTCCCCTCTAACCTCCTTCTTGATTGCTTGCTTGAAATCAACTAAACCTGGATGAGTAGTTCGGAGTGAAGTTCTATGAGGAATATTTAATGCCTGCACTTCACAAACACCAACACCCGAGTAGATCGACAAATATGACAAAGAGCAAACTAGGAATAAGAAGTAAGGTAAATGCGAGGTAAATCAACAAGAGACACAATGATTTGTTTTACCGAAGTTCAAATTCACCACCGTGTGAATCCTAGTCTCCGTTGGGTGCTTCTCCTACCGAAGCTGGGTTGCATTCAACCCTTTTCCCGATCCACTAGATGGCTTCTTCCCTTGCGGAGGCAAAGCAAGACCTTCACAAACTTTCCCACAGCTCACCACACCTTGGGAGCTTATGGGCGACGCCTAGCCGTCTAGGAGGCAACCCTCCAAGAGTAACAAACGCCACGAAGATCTCTTGCTATGAACTCGAGTGCTCAAGGATGGATTAGCTCAACTTTCACTCAATCTTTCAACCCCTCACCCAAATCTCTTCTCAAATCTCTTGCTATATTAGAGATGGGAGGGCTTAAAAGGGCTATGGATATGTGTTTTTCATGTGGGGAACCAGCAGCCACAAATGGGAGAGGGTGAGGGGTATTTATACCCATCATCCAAAAACTAGTCGTTGGCTGTTAAGTCCCGGAATCTCCAGAAAAAACCCAGAATACTCCGGAATCCCCAAAACTAGCCGTTAGGTTCAAAAGTTCCGGATATTCTGGACATTATTTCGGAATCTTTGGAAAGTCCGGAGTCTCCGGAAAATTCCTCGGAATATCCGAAGCTTCACTGGACAGCACAGGTCACCTCGGAGAAAAAGCCATAACTTTTTACTTCGGACTCCGAATTCGATGATCTTGGACTCTATGGAAAGCTTATTCAGAGGAGCATCCATTCCAACTGAAAATAAGCTCCAAAACTATCAGGTGCATGTGCTGAGAAAAGTGTTTCTCTCATGATAGCACTTGGAAGGTTAGGTTTGAGCACCGAGACATAAGCAAAGCTATCCACGTTGCATCCCTCTTAATAGTACGGCATGCCTATACTCAAGATCAAATATAAAAGCAATATTAGAACTCTTGAGCTTCATCTTCATGAATCGCCATACTTGAACAATATATCCATTTGAGAGATTCATCCATCAATGTCTCATTGATTTGAGCACTTCTACCTTGAGCTAGTGACTTTGATCTTTATTCGAGAATGAAACTCAATCCTTGATCAAGTCACCCTTCACATGACTCAACGAATATGTAATGCTTCTTCATTACTTCACTCAGTTAGACTGGACTTGATACCTCGAAACTTTCCAAGCTATAGCCACTTCACCCTAGCCAAGCACATGGTCCAAGTCACTACTCGGCCAACCTTAGCTTAGTACCTCATTGCTAATCCCTTGCTTGATTTCTTCATCCATTCGTTGCCAATTGGAGTTAAGCTTTAATTCAACATCAAGAGTAGAGTTCAATTGAGATCATGTCTTTTAATTTAAATATCTCTTTGACGATAACAAGCTTCTTCCTTCAATAAGAGACCATCCAATGTTCCAATATCAATGTGCCTCTATCTTATCCTTCATTAGCTTGTCATATACCGTCTCAACTTATCTTGTATACACATAGCTTGTTTTCACCATGTAGATAACCAATGTCATATACTATGCTTTGTTATTTATATGTTACCACCTGCTCACATGCTTAACAAAGACATTAGACCTTTAATCTAGTTGTCAATCAATACACCAAAACCCACCCAAGGGCCTAAATGTCTTTCAATAAATTTTGCTGCAAACACACGCACGTACACTTTGCTAGCATACTATAAAGAACGAATTCTTTTGAAAACGTTTCTCGCCCAATTCAGAGCCGTCTTACCCCTCACGCCGGACTCACCTATAATATATTTAAGGACTGTCTACCCCATAACCAGAATTTGCTAAGTAACTTCTGTACAACAGGATGCATCCCAGCACCACGTGTGCAGTTCATCACATGTTTCCAAACGGTATGATGATGCTGTCAAGCTTATTAGGGAGGGCCCTTCCAGTCTTGGAGTGATTTGCAGATTCCAGAGCACGTGATGTTTGAAGAGCCATCTCGGAATGAAGCCGCAGGCAGGTCATGGCCATCTACAGTCAAACATGAAAATGCACCATTAGCAGTATTAATGATTGCATATCCATTAACTAGTACTCTACCACGCACTTTATAGGTTGAAAACAGGTACCGTTGGCACGATAATTGCTCTATATACCAAGGAGAACTGCATAAAACATATGTAACTGATACCAATGTTTTCCTAGACGGAAACGGTAGACAAGTCGGTCGACCATCGTTTAACATTTAATCTGTTTAAACACCTATTTAAACGGGGCTAAATGGCATTTAAACGGACTAAACGGTGTTTAAACTGGCTAAACGACATAGACGGTGTTATCCCGTTTAGCGTTTAAACCGCCCGTTTAGACCGTTTAGGATAACACTGACTGATACTTATTCTCAGTAATGATCAAAGTACTTACTGATGTGCATTCTGTATCAGGATCAGCTTCAGCAACTTGAAGAGCCCATGTGCGTATCCACTCTAAGCCAGTAGAAATGTCCTGGTTGCCTTCTATTAGAGATGATGCCACAAATGATGGATGCAAAGATATCAATATACAAGATGCCGCAAACAGCACCGACCTTCTGACATATGCTTCAGCATGTTGGGAAACATCTCTGTAGATTGTAGAAAAAAGAGTTCGCACAAGATTTAGAAAAAAAAACAATGGCTAAGAATTACCAGACAAGTTCCTCAAGATGTAAATGTTTCATCTTCTGGTGAATACCTTGATGTTATCATATCAAGAAAAGCAGGAGCAAGAGCTGATGCTTCTGGATGCATAGCCATACATTTCATACAGACACCAAGCATGTATATCAATTTACCGAGGACAACAAAGTCCCGATTGAGCAAGTCAACACCGTGTGTCCTTTTATCATATCCTTGCATAACAGGGAGCATAAAAGCAGCAGCATACACAGGAAATCTATTTTTAGACCACTCAACCTGCAAGTCTTTTGCTTTTCCAAGACCCCATTTCCGAGATTTCCCTGATTTAACTTGACCTGATCTAGATGGAAGTTCTCTTTCATAGCGGTGTGACCAACTTAAAGGTGTTCCTGGTTCAAAGACCTCTCTCCAAGGCCCTGCTCCAGGAGGTCCCCTATTACTTGGAACCAGCCAAGAGGGAGAATTGTCAGTTATCAAGTTACCATGTCGCTGTTCTGCCTTCACAATTTTAGTTTCTGCAAGCTCCTGTGCTGCCTCAGTCATAACATCAATAATCAAAATGCGCTGACTAATATCCACACTAGATGAATATAGCAATTTTGTCATAACATCTAGAGATTCGAATGGGCAGGTTACCAGCAAAGCAACTAGTGCCTTCTGTCTCTTTTCTTCAGCAGAATCTTCCTCTCCTTCCATTGCCAAATCAGAACAGCGAACATGTACCAGTGCTCTAACAAGATCACCTGAGTTGTGGCGAAGTTCATCAGGTGATGCTCTCACAAGCTTTTCAGCAGAACCAAGAGCATTTTCAACCTTGGGAACAGAAAATAAAGCAAGATCAGGATTTTGCAATATTCTCTTTGAAAAGAATTGATATTATTAATCGACAACTTACTCCATCTGGATCATCAGGTTTTCTTAGTGCTGCTGCAATATCACTCAGGTGGCTGAATTTCTTTTGCAAATCAGTGTCATCATCTGATAGATCATATGGCTCCAGGGATGAATCACTGCATGCATCGATGCTCATGCTTTTCTCATCACATTCTTCCTCTTCAAATTGCCCATTCGTAACAGTATCAGATATTTGATCATGATCTATTGAATTGATCTCCACAATTTTTGGTTTGATGTCTGGAACATCCTGTTTGACTGCTTTTGCCTTTTTCTCACCAGCATTGCTGTTGTTATCACATGATCTTGGCTTATTTTTAGATTCTACTACATGTAAAGGGGCTTTGATCTCCTTAGGCGAGAGAACCCCAAACTCCCAGTCAACATTTTCACAACAATCGTCATCAAGATACAAAGGATTCTTTGGATCAACAACTTTAGAAAATGTCAATGCAACAGCACTAGCCATCTTCCTTACTAAATCAATTGGGCTCTCTAACCTGCCTATAGTAATAAAATAACACTCAGCAAGGCTGCATGGAGATATCATAGCTATTCATATCATATTCTGACATTGGTAATGTATATGGGGGAAAACTCACAGCTTACTCCTTGAAGAATAGAATTCAATATATCTTTAGTTGTCTCTAATTCTTTTTTTGTAAGCTTTTCCAAACATAATCCAATTGCTGCAGTGATATCTGCATTCCTTAAGGGGAACAATGCGAAATGATAACTTGCATAGAAAAAAATCAAACAACTTAATTTCAGAGGCTCAAAGGATACAAGCTTGTTGCTCCACTGAATATGACTGAACAAACTCCTTCCTGGACCAAATACTAACCAAACTTTGCAAAGTACCAAAGAAGTTTGGTGTCCTTTGCATCAGAGTTTCTGTGGCTGAATTTGGTGGGCATTCAAAGATAGCATAGTGAAGAATCCATCTCAAGCAGCATAAAGGAAATGTTTTCCAGAGCAAAAATTTGTCAATGAACATTGCCCTGAAGATGAGATAAAGTTACATTGTGAAGGAAAAGGGAAAAAATAATAGAAATGCTTTACAAATTTAGTAAATGCTAAAGATTCCTACAGCATGCAATTTCTATATTGAACAGTCATGTAGAGGCAAGATGTAATGAAAGTAACACATGAAACATAGCCCTTCATATTTGTATGGATCTAAACAATATAACTAACAATGAAGTTTCACAAGATTGAAAGGGCAATTATGTCAATACAATAGGTGCTGATACAAGAGATCCTACATAAACACTGATTTGAAAAAAAAATGATGGGATACTTGCAACAGAATCCCCAGTATCCATCACAAACTTCATCTCAGAGGAATACGTCCAAAAAATTTCATAATACACTGAATGGAAGATGAAGAGTTGTAGTGAGAATCTGCATAGCTATGAGCATGAAAAGAGACAAGTGATTGCTCTCTTAGTTTCCAAATCAGTATTATGAGCTAAATATTGGCCCAAGAAGAATTTTGAAGTATCCTTCACCTCACAAAGCAATATAACATACTGCATGCATATGCAGATGAACTGAAAAGAAATAATCACTAAGCTACCAGTAGAAACACTCTTGTGTTGCTTAGAAAAATAGGGTGGGTCCTATCTCACCTCATAACAGTCAAATGCTTGAAGCTCTGGTTGAAGAGGGTCCACAGAATCCAATAAGCCTCTTCATCACTTATACGTAACGATGCAAGCTGACGCAACAACTCTTCTGTCATCCTTTCAATAGAATGTTGATCTCTCAATGCTTCAACAATATTGAACCAAAATTGAGACTGGGAAACATGCCGGATCATTTCAGGACTTATGACCTTATGATCTGATGACACACATCTGTGTAGGTGATTGCGGATCCTAGGAATCAACTCAGCAACTAAAATGCCTGAAACCAACAAGACATTATGATAAATACAAACACATAATCTGATGCCCTGCCGTGTAATAACGGTACCAAACAAACAGTACAAAGCTTAAAGTGTACTTCACACTAAAGAACTAAACATGCCCTAAGTCATAGAACAATCAATCGAAGTGCACTATGAGGGATTAATCCTCACCAGTAGATCCACGACGACTAACACGAGATAGCACTTCACCCAGAAAGAGAAACACATAACTCAAGGCGCAATGTTCATTAGCATCTTTGTCAGCAGCCAACTGAACAGTTGCTTCTTCTGCTCCAGCAAGAAGTTGGCTGACAACATCCTTGAAGAATGAGCTTGGTTTTTGTTAAGGGGTTACAATTTCAAGAACAAATGGAAAGAACGAAAATTATTTGACTCTGGGAACAACAAACTGCAGAAATAAATATGAAAAAACATAAGAACCCAATTTTTGAACTATTGTCTTTGACCTGAGCACAATATACCACATAGAAGAAATTTAGTAAGAAAGAATCCCAGGTTAATTGTCTAATAAACAATAAGCTATTCCATAGTGGAAAAGGATACGTTGATCTAAGTGCAGCTGAAGCTCCCAATCTTGCTTTATCTGGAACAGATGCAAGTAGTTGTGCAACTCTTGAAACAACTATTGTTTTATCTGGGTTGAGAACATCATTGCCCTGCTTATTAGAGTGAGTAAACTCCGCAACAATTTGGGAAACCCCCTTATTATCAAGCAAGCATAGAACCAGTAGCCTGAAATGGGTAAAACTCTTAAGTAACAAACCTAAATTCAAAATATAGTATAAGGTCAGAGAAAAAGGATAATCGCACATGGAATTAGCTTCCAAGATAAGAAGCAAGAATCATTAATTAAATATAAGATGACAATGTGCCCCAATTGCTTTTGCGATAATTAATTTGACCAACAGGGCATACATGAACATCAGGCTAAGTGTGACTAAGGCATGACACTAGAGAAGTTCACAAAGATCAACCATGAAACAAGATTTTTAGTATAATGTCTCAGAATTGAACAGATTGCAGTTCTGATAAATTGCAACTGACCAATTTACAAATATACCACCTTTCAAGGTTCAAGCAAAAAATTCGATGGTCCTCCTTAGAATCTTCTTTTTCAGATAACGCTGGCACAAGAGCTTGAATCACTTCAGTTGGAGGTCCTTTGACAAAAAATGAATCATAAATTTCATTTCTTGCAGAGGCATGGATCTTTCGTAACCACTTCAAGGCAACATCTGACAAACCAAAGTTGCAGAATGGATTAGAGTGCTAAAAATGCTCGAGTAATGAAGTGACAGCATGCTTAGTAACAGGTCCAAATTTTATGAACAACCAAAGTGGCATAACGGATTAGAGTGCCAAAATCGCTTAAGAGTAACAAAGTGACAGCATGCTAGGTCACAGGTCAAAAAATTCTGAACATTATTGATATCCAAGGGGGCGGGGTGGGGGGGGGGGCATAAACCAGATTGCTATAAAAGATAACAAGGACGACAAACAACTGGCCTCCACACCAAAGTTGGATTATTCCATCATATCATTTTATACCACAAACACATTTACAACAAACAACTGGTGTCCACATAAAACTTCGATCAGTCTATCGTTTTACATCGCAAACACATTTAAATTGCTTTTCCTTTATAACCATAAGTGACAGGAAGTATATGGTTCAACAATAGGAGGTGAGACTTCTCCACAAGATTAGTGAACACATGAAACTATAGCACCACGGACAAAAACTCTCCAGAAACATCCAGCAAGCAGGCAACGCTTGCTTTCCACCCAGGACACGGTGGATACAGATGAGAAACATCCAGCAAGCAGGCAACTCATGAAATTCAATTCACAATGACATTTGTCTGAACACAAGTTATAAGGAACTCTAAAAGCTTTCTTGTAATAAACAGCACAAGTCATTTGTGTATTGATTGCAAATGAATAATACATGCCATGAGATTGCAGCTGATAGCAGACATAAATGAGTCATGGCGGTATGAGAGCAGGAGGCATATACTTTTCATTGTTTGTGAGTACTCAGGGGCAAATAGGGTAATCAGCCTTGTAAAATACAACAATATTGCATTATACAGTGACATATTTGATGAGTACACTTACTGCTGAGCAATATTTTAGACATAGTAGGAAATGCTGGACCATGATAAAAGGCGCGTCTCCAAGACTCTCTTTCATCATTGGTGATGCTTACAGCTTCAATAATCTGGGGGAAAAGCAAAAGTGATGAATCCTCCAATCTATACCATGGTTCTGCACTCCGATTTTCTGAACCACACAGAAAGAAGTACATGTATTTGAAAATGTTCACTAATTTATAACCCAAATTTACAACTCAGTGGGCTGTCATGAATATTTATCTTTAGACAAAGGTCCCAACAATTTCATAATTGTGTACCACAAACTTTTCATCTAAGTGGTCTCAGTAATATCTTGTGTGACAACCCACTGTGGAATCATTCATGTACTAAGTACAGGAATGCTTATCAACCAAAAGATCTATTGACTCATTTAATCTAGTTCGATGCTAAACTACTTCTTTCCAGAATTTCAACTATCAGTTGCATATATGGCTTTTTCCAATCTAAATATAAAACCAATGCTCTTACTCTAATAGTTGTGGGTTTCATTTTGGCATGCTATCCCATTCAACTGCAAGCCAAAACAGACTTCCTGGAACTCTGGAAGTCCAGACCCCTTCCGTCAATGAAACTCCATTAGAATAGCATACTTGCCACACAAGTATGGAGAAGCTTCGTAGAGATCTCACAATTTCGCTTAAATGAATGAACTGCGTGCTTAAGCAACCTCACCTGGGTCCTGAAGGGTTCCTCGATGGTACCTGAAGGTGAGATAGCGCACGCGAACAACACGAGTCAGCGACCATCAGTGGTACAAATGGGAGATTTGAGGATAACTGTGTGGATTAGGGCTCGGGGCCTCACCGGCGACGGCGGCGGAGTCGATGGGGAAGAGGAGGGCAGCGACGGCGTGGATCGCGCGGACCACCTCTCCAGCACTCGCCGCGGCGGCAACCGCGTCGGCTGCCTCTGCAACCTTGGCCAGGGCCAGGGCTTCGAGAGCCGTCTCTCCATCGCCGCCGGCCGGAGAGGGCGCGGAGCTGCTTCGCGTGCTCGCCGTGCTCGCCATGCCCGTTCGAGAGTCTAAGAAGTTCGAGAGAGACCAGGGTTCTGCTGTTGTGCGAGGGTGTGTATGAGACACACAAATTATATGCTAGAAATGCATTCGTATTACTTTTAGAATGTTTTTCTCTAAAATTTATATATTCTAATGGAGAATGGGAGTAAACCTCACAAGACTATCGATCATAAAATTCTAAATTATATTGCTTTTATCACACCGTTACAAATTTTGTGCCGTTCTTTCTCGCGCTAATTATTTGAGTCTTTTTTTTTTGCGGGTATATTATGAAGCCTTTACCTGTATGCTGAAGCCTACCTACATGGAGCGAGAAGCATAAGCCACCACATTACATTGTGGCAAGAGCATCTCTACTTGTCTAGTGTACCCCAGTACGGTAAAATTCGAACCACGAGAGAAAAACCAAATGCTATACATGATAACAATTAGATGTGGGGAACCACAAAATCAATCTTTGACCAATGAGTTAACCTGGTCGTGGCCATCAAACTTTCTAACACACCACAAATTTATGGAACGAATCGATCTCACATTATAGGAGAACAACGCGTCTCCAACTGTCGGTTTCTGTGTAAGACACCGCTGAGCTGAATGCCTGAATGAGTGAATGTTGCAGCCTGCAGGTCAGTGGAAAATATGCTCGAGACTGTAAAGGCTTTCATTTCAAGCAACGAATTTACGATGATGGGCCCCAGCAGGGCGCCACCGCGCCAGAGCCACATATACTGCTACCACTTCTTCAGTAACAACGATTCAAAGAATGATAATGTCATTTTCTGCACATTGCATTTTCTGTGCGAAAATTCAACATATAGCTCAACTACAAATCTGAGCAGGAGGGAGAAAATGAAAAGAATGGCATTTGTACCATCTACCATGTATGGTATGAAAGAAGAAGAAACTGCTAATGCTATTTTTACAATTATGCTATGTGGTAGGTTGAGTAATGGGTATTGATGAAGTAGTGTCACAAAATGCCGCCCAGCAACCATAGGTGCAAGAAGAGCCAGTACACCATAAGCCCTAGCCTCGCTCGCGGCCGGTTCATTAGAATCTGGCTCCCTGAGACCCTACAGAAAGACTCAAGTTGATTAGACCAAAATGGACTCCCGGACAGAAGATGCAGAATTCTCCTCATCGTCGCCCAACCATCAAATAATCAATATAGTGGATACAACACAAGGTTTTTTTTTTGTTCCAACAAACAAATTTGACTTGTCATGTTCTATGAATTTAACCTTGCTTCCAGTGAGCCCAGTCATAAATGAAGAAATATAGAATAAACTAATAGCATGATGAATTTATGCAAGCTGTTTTGATCTTGGCATCAAAGGAAGACCAAAAGCATTTGTGAATGCAGTAAGACTTTTATTAGTCAGGCTCTAAAACTCCATAAACAGGATTCAATTTGTGTTAGGAGAACAAACAAAACAAGGAAACAAGATAACCTAATTACTGGTCTGCGCTTCATAAGCCCTTGTATCGGTGTTGGAAAGACAAGGCAGTGATTGTTATGGCCGAAAGCTCTCTACGCACCTAATTACTTATTTGGGAAAAAGAATACTGAGGAGAATTATTGGAGTGCAGATAATCCTTTTTGAAGCTTATGTTGTAATACATTTCGAAATATCATTCATCAGAGGAGATGTGGGCCATTATTTTTCTCTTTGGAAGAAAAGCACATATTTGCTACAAAATCAGTTGATTCCAAGCGTATGAGAGAATGCTGAGCATTCCCACCTCACTATAAACTAAGTTTCCAACACACAGGGCAACATTATTTGTAATAGTGTAATCAGCTTACCAGATAGCATCGACCCTATCTGCAATGTGCTTTCCTTGTGCTGGAATCAAGCCAGATGTATGCAATGATTTTATACGCCCTTCAAAGATGAGAAATACAGTGCTTTTATTTTACACATTCAAATGTAATGGAAAAAGGAAACCAAAAGAAGTATGCTACAATACCTTTGTCGTCTGAATCATGTGTAGCAATTAGTCGTTCTGATTCTGAACCAATATTAAGAACAAGATGATCTGATGATCCCTTCCTCATTGTTCTAGCATGTGCAGCAGTAGAAACAGATGAAATTGATGCCTTGCCCATTGGTCCCTGCAGAGAAGTTCAGAAGACAAAGTTATAGCCAAACATAAATATATGTGCACAGATCTGCGCTAGCATGCAAAGAACAGTCTTGTGCAACAAAAGTTGACTAACAACAAAGGCAAGGTTAATTATATTTGTAGGCAGTGAAATAACAATGAAAGAACAGTATATTACTTCTAAACATTATGAATGCTGAAAATATATTAGAAGATTTAAAGAAGGATAGCTAACGGCAAAGTCAGAAGCAGAAACAAGGTTTACCACATCTTCAATCTCAGACATATCTGAACCAATCGCTGAGGAAGATCCTTCAAATGATCTGTCTTTACTAGAATCTGGCTGTGCAAGTCGTGCATGGTACAAGTCCTCAAGCATCTTAACTTTTGTTGATAATTCATCAAGTGCCTTTTCCCTAGATTGCAGCTTTGCTCCTTGCTCCTGTATTATGGATTTAGCATTCCCAGCTTCAGTACTTGAAGCAATTATTAGTTTTTCCAGCTTCGATAAGAGAGCTTGTGCGGTGGCAGGTTTGCTATCTTCTACTACATCTTTCACTCCGAGATATCCTAACCGCTGAATCATCCGCTCCATACTAACAGTTACCTCAAGAAGTTCACTGCTTTTGGATTCCAACTCCCTATCATTTAAATCACTATTTCTGGAGACCTCCTCTCTTAGCTGTTCTATTTCACGAGTACATGATTCAACATTTAACTGTAAATCTTCATTTTCATATCTTAAGGTCTTAACCTCGCGTTGAAGTGCACTGAATCCATCAATGACAGAACAGAGTTTGTCAAATGGACTAGGCAGTGCAGTCTCTCCCCTTTGCAAATGTGACTCTCCTGATATCACATTTAACTTATTTATCTTCTCAACAAGGGCTTCCATTTGATCTTTTGAAAATGCATCATCAGTTATACCTGGATTTTTAAGGAAAAAAAAAGAGTTCGGCAAGATGAAACAAGTAAATTTATTTGAAACCAAAAGAACATAACAAATGTAAAAATGTCCTATTACAATTTAGTACAATTTTACCTCTGTCTGCTGTAATTTGAGTATGCTCAAGTGATAGCAACTCTAACTCCCTTGCCTTCAAGGAACCCTCTCTTTCCTGGTATTCCTGCATCTTTAGTTTCATTCTGTTGCATTCATCCTGTAATGTTGTGAGCTCTTTCTCCAGCATGCTTGCTCTTTCTAATAACAACTGATGGTCGTGTGAAAAAGTTTCAGCAGCTGATTCAGCTTGTTTCAACCTCATTTTAAACTCATCCAATGAAGTTACCACACAACCCTTAATAGAAGATAATTTTTCAGATTTTGACTTCAGTATTGTAATCGTGGACAGTAAAGCATCAGCCACCTTATTATAATCATCGACATCCTCATCCTTCAGATCAGATACAGTTATTTCTAGTTCAGATCCTGTGCTTGACCTGCATGTAGCCAACTCTATTGCATATCCTAGATCAATCACATCATCAAAGACAACTTTAATCTGTTGGATGCAATAAATACATCTTGATGACATTGCTCTCAGCTCTTTTTGTAGAGAATGCACTTCAGATTCTTGAGCTTTGTTATGAGCATCCTTGTTTCCCAATTCAATCTTCAAGGTACCATGCTCTTCTAGAGTATGAGCAAAGTCATTGCTCGCCAGCTGCAGATCACGAAGCACCGACATAATATTGCCATTTATGTAGGCTGACAAATCTTTCAAAAAACTAGAGAAGTATTCAGTTTGGTTGTTCAACTGTTCAACAATAGTAGAGAAGGATGAAGTATCATCAATATTCCCTTTTTTAGTTTTCATGTTGCCCAATCTTTCTGTAACAAAGTTATGATAGTCTGAAAGAGATAGAAGTGTTGGTAGTTCTGAATCCTGCACAATTTATGATCATAAAGAGGTCAAGTTAGCGCAATAATTATACCTGACAAGAATTACAAAGCAAATCAAAGGGGAAAAAACTAGAAGGGGATCAGTTTTCAATTGTACAAGTACAAAGTACCACCTTTTTAACTGCATGCATAACATACAAGCAAAACAATGTAGCAACTGAAACTAGATGGCCATGTCAACAGTGTATTCCATTTACTACCATTTGTTATCCCACTAACGAGATCATACACAAAATGTTGACAAATCTTAATTAGATTACTCATTCAGCTATCTTGTACACTGGTGGGAGGCAATTGCAAACACTGAGGACAACATTACAGAGTTGACAAGAGTACAAGACCAATAACACAGAACTAGATTAGCAACTATGATGCTTCAGCATAGCATACAACTTGGTCCGTTGGTAGTAAAATAGTGCTGGAACTTGGAAGTACTCTGGATAGCTCTAGAAAGCTAGAAATTTCAAAAAATGAATAAACTATGTCACTTCATTGCAAAGAACAGATAAACCTAAAACAAAATAAGGGAAAATTTACCTCCACAACCGCATCAGTTCGAAACCCCTTTGCAGCAAGCTGCTCATGCATATTTTTGACAATAAGGCCCATATCTCTCAAGTTGCTGATTGTCTTTCCAAATTCTTCAGCCATCAGAGATAACAGACTATCATCCATTACAAGCATGCTAAGCTTCTCGAGGTAGCCATGATGTTCGGTTGAATGACTTTGTAAGTTTCCATGAGTTGTATCCAAGTCCTCCAAACATTTGGCTAGCTTAGCATTAAGAGCATTGATTTCTGTTTCATGTTTCACTTCAGCTTCTTTCTTTTCAGCATCAAGAAAAGAAATATCTGATCTAGCCTGTGATAGTTCATCTTGTAGTGTATTAATGGTGGCATTGGCATCTTCAAGTTTGTTGGCATTTATAGCCAGCTCCTCGTTCGTTTTCTCCAACTCCTCCTCTATAGCCGCAGTATGCAACTGTATTTGACGTTTTTCATCAGAAATGGAAGAGATATGATCTTTTACTTTCCTCAATTCATCTTCTAACAAATTTATGGTCGAAAGGGCGTCAGAAAGCCTGGTAGCATGTAAGGTAATTTGCTCATTTGCTTTGTGTAGCTCATTATCCAAAGAACTCTTAGCAACTAGAGATTCCTGGATGTATTGGGCAATCTGGCTAATTTTTTCCACAGGATCTTCAAATGGCTGATCAACTGGAAGAGTAAGGCTTGTTATTGAATCAGCCAGAGTGCCGAAGGAAGCTCTGGCTTCTTCCAACATGCTTTCTACTTTTCCCTTTTCATCATTAAGGGTAACAATATCAAATTGCAGCTTTTCAAAATGTGCAACCTGCAACGATAGATGCTCAACATGCTCTTTGAGGTCTGTCATGGCAGATTCTCGTGATTCAATCTCATGTCTTAGATTCTCAATACCGATATTCTTTGCATCCAGCTCTTGTTTTATCATATCTGCTTCAGAGGTTTTCTCAATCAAGGTTTGGTTTAGATTTTCTGTTTCCATGCAACTCTCATCCAGAGCATGTTTAAGCCTTTCGATCTCAGAGGTTTTCCCATCCAACACTTGCTTCAAATTATCTGTCAAAGAGTTATTTTCATCCAAAGCATGTTTTAGATTCTCTATATCAGAGTTCTTTGTATCCAAAATTTCTTTCATATTCTCTGTTTCAGATTTATTTTCATTTAGAGCATATTTAAGCTTTTCTATCTCAGAGTTCTTCCCTTCCAAAACTTGTTTCAAATTCTCTATTTCAGAGCTCTTTTCATTGAGGACTTGCTTGAGTCCTTCACGCTCATGTACTAGACCCTTGCCCTTCTTTACAGCCATTGATAGCTTCTCTCTAAGCAATGATGATCTCTCCTCCACCCGTTCGAGCTCCTTCTGGAGTGAGTCCTTTTCATTTTTCAGAACATGAATCTCCTCCGCCATTCTTTGTAGTTCATCAGTCCTCACAGATCTATCAATCATGTCTTCCTCAAGAATTATCTTACATAGTGATGATTCCTGATCGATGGTATATAGAAATGTTTGCAGCTTCTCAAAACTATCAGTCTCCATAGGAGCGGATTTTGTTCTTTGTTGTATGTTACTGAGGCTCTGCAGTACCAATTTGGCAGCATCCAAAGGCTCATTACCTTCCAACGTGACATCAGAAAATTCTGCACAAGCCTTTATCAGCTCATTATTCTGTGAAGAGACAATAGACAATTTATCGACAGCAGCATTATAGAGCGACAGCAATTCTGAATGTTCATTTACAAGCATGTCCTTTTCCTGTTTTTCTTCCAGTAGAACAATTGTCAAACGGTCAATTTCCTCGTGCATTGAAACCAACTTTGATTCATGTGCAGCCAATCTACCCAACATATCAGCAGACTCACTATGTAACCGGACAGCATCATCTTTGGCCTGGTTCAGTGAGCTGACGAGCCAACTGATCTGAGAATCAAGTTCACCGGTTAAGACCGAATGTGGAATGTCAACTGAGTTTAAGATATCTTTAACTTTGTGGTGCTCTGAGAATATCATATCAGCAATTTTCTTCTTCTCAATTAACCATCCCAATCTGTCTGTCATCTCCAAGGAAAGTAGATCCTCAGGAAATGTTGCCTCAGACAGGACCTCTTCAATATGTTGAAGAACCCCATCTTTTAATGAAACGGATGTCTGAAGGGTACTGTTTGCTTCATTTAGTTCCTCAATGCTGGCCTTAGCACTTTCCCAAGCACCATATGTTTCTCGAAGCTCATCTAAGCATTTCTCATGTTCAATCGTCTTTTCGTCTAGAGAAACCCTTAGCTCCTCAACTTTGACATCAGCTGCTTGCAGGGCATCAGACTTCTTTTGCAACTCTGCCATGCAACTTTGAAGCTCAGATGTCTTTTCAGCCAAGGTCTGCTTCAAGGAATCACGGTGCTGTACCAGTGACTTGCCCTTTGTAACAGCCATGCTGAGCTTCTCCTTGGTCGTTAATAACTTATGCTCCATCTGCTCTAACTCTGCCTTAGCTTTGCTTGCCTCAGAATTTGCTGCATCTCGAGCGGCTTTCACTTCCTCAAGTTCATCAGCAAGAGCCTTATTCTCTTCAGCAAAAGTGTTCAGCTTCTGCTGGAAATCCACCTCATTTCTCTTGCTACTGACCAATTCCTCTGTAACAATACCTAAGATGGTAGCAAGGTCACCTTGTGCTGTGGCCACAAAACCAGGCTTCACCTCTGCTAAAACTTGCTCCAGCTGTTCAATACCCAACGAGACCTGCTTGTACTTCTCTAATAGCGATGAAGTCTTCCTTTCCAGGATAGAAACCCCATCCTGCTCAGCACCCTCAAAGTTGGCATCATCTTGTCCAACCACATCATCAATTGATGCAAGCATCCGCCCAACAGCTTGCTCAGACCCTTCCCTCCACGAACTCAAGTATACATCAGCAACCTCCCTTGACACATCTGCCTCCGCACTCCTCGCATGTAGGCTCTCAATCTCCTGCTCCCTGGCCCGTGCCACTGAATTAAGTTCAAGCACAAGCCTCGAGCAGTCGTCCAGCATCGAATGCAAAGGTGTCTCATCAGGGTCCTCCCCATGCAACGAAACTGAAGCTTCCTTCCCCACCATCTCCTGTAGCATCCTCCGGAGCGCCACTGCCTCCCGCGCAAACGCCTCCTTCTCTTCCTGAACGAAAACAGCTGGGCGTCACATACTCACATCACGCACTAGAGCTTGTCCGGCGCAAAATCATTTGCTAAATCACGAGGCCAATCCAATCCAGTGCGGAGGCGAGAGGGAGCAGCACCTGGTACTTGCGGAGCTCGGCGCCGGCGCTGGACACCTCGGGGAAGTCGATGACGGTCATGGACTCGTCCAGCGAGCGCGCGGAGCGGGAGCCGGCGGCCGCGAGGTCGTCTGGTGCGTCCTCGAAGGTCTCCCCGCTCGTGGCGTCGTCGGCTGGCATGTTCACGAGGACGCCGCCGTCCGGGTCCGCCCCGGGGCTCCGCGGCGCTTCCTGCGGAGCGAAAGAAAGAAGCTTGTCTAAGAAGCCGTCGGTCCGGAGTCCGGACGACCGTACCCCGCATGTATCGGAGCGGTGTCGGCTTCGCGCCATACCTGGGCGGGAAGCTCGACGAGGACGCCATCGCTGCTGCCGCTCTCGTCGGAGTGGGCCCGGTCGCGCTGCGACGAGGAGTGGTGGCGGGCGGATGTCGACGAGGAGGAGGACTTGGGGGAGGAGTCGGAGTCGGAGTGGTCGCCCATGGCGGCGGCGCTGCTGGATCTGGGCCGGGTGGGGGGGATCCGATCAAGCCATCGGCGTTCGGCGACGCGGGGAAGAGCAGGGCAGCATTGGGTGGAATGTCCGGCTCGGTGGAGACGATGGCGTGTGGGCCAGTCCCGGGTGCGTGGAGCCAAGCTGCAGCCGCAGACGTGCTTACAGGTGGAGCCTAGCTGTCAGTGAGAGACCTAGAGGTGGTGAGTTGTCAAATGTGGCGCTGGCTGATTGGCTATTGTCAGCGGCGCGGTGACCAAGGTCCCACCTGTAGGTGCGAGAGTATGTGCACCCTGCGGGTGCAGGCTGCAGTCGTTTGCTGTCCTGTCAGTGTGGCTCACTCGTTGACCCCGAGACACGCACGAGCGCTGGGAGAGAGAGACACGCTTCCACTGGAGTACTGGGAGAGATGGCCCCACCTTTCAGTGGGTGACAAGCCCATGTTTGCCGCGACTACAACCCCTAGTGGCCAGTGCCCCAACCTACCCGAGTACCCACCCGACCGAACGAGCAGCCACAAGTCACTACGCACCAGTCATTCACAGCAGGAAGGAAAGCGTGCACTTTTCCTGTTCCGTTTACATTTTTTGAATTACAAAGTCCTCATCTCTACGAATACATTTGTGCAAACTTTACCTTTATGGGCAACTTCAAAAATTAAGTCTTCACAGTCTCAAAATTGACGAGTCAACGGTAGATGTCTCGCTGTGGATGAAAACGTGGTTGAGAAAATCGTCAAACTTGGGAGATGTAAGATAAAAAAAAAAGTAAAGAGCGACATACATACAAAGTCAATTCAGCCTAGCAAAGCCCATTCCACGCCACCTCTCCTCTCACACTGGGCCGAAAAATAGCTCGCGATGCCACCCAGAGCGGCCCGTGCGGGTGGGTGGGTGCTGCTTGCCTGCTTGTTGCGTTCAAGGTTCAACGCTTCGCCGGCGAGTCGGCGACGGCTAGGCAAGCGGCGGCGCCCTTCGCGGGCGACGGGTATCCACCAAGGTACACCCACCTCTGTCCCCTTCCCTTCCTTTATGTACGCGAGCTGTTTGTATTCCGATCTGACCCATTTTAAGTATACATACCTACTGATTCTCTTCTCTGTAGGCTCAGATGGGGCTCGATGCCATGGCGGCCGCGTGCTGCGTCCTTCCGGTGCTTGTCTCCTTGCTTTCCATCCGCTTCGTATACGTGCTTTGGCGCAGCGGCCAGCCGTTGTCCGGGTCGCCTACCGCCGGATTGCGGTGTCTCATCGTCCTCGGATCTGGTGAGCACGTCTTGCCTGACGGATGCGAATGGCCAGTTTTTAAGACAGAATTATCGTGTTATATATCAAACACTGGGAGGTGAACTCCCCAAACAAAAAATTGTGGAAATCTAGAATTCCATTGAAAGTTAAGATTTTTATGTGGCTAATTCAAGAAAATGCTATTTTGACTAAGGACAATCTAATCAAGAGAAATTGGCAGGGGGATAGGAGATGCTATTTCTGTAATTCTGATGAAAACATTGATCATCTCTTTTTTGAGTGTCAGTTAGCAAGATACATATGGAGCTTGATATCCTATGTGGTGGGCGCTGATTGTAGACCAACATCCTTCTTACAGTTTTGGATATGGGTGAACAAATTCATAACTAACAATAAAGTCATTCACTTTGCCGGGCTCTCAGCGATTTGCTGGGCCATTTGGAAAGTTAGGAATAAAGTCTATTTTGACAAAAAACCTGTACTATCCCCTACTGAGATAGTTTGTGTGGCTTCTTCGTTCATCTCTTACTGGGCAGGTCTTCACAAGGAAGGGGACAAGCAGGCGCTGGAGATTGGTGCTGAAGCTATGAAAAATGCAGCTTTACTTTTTCACCCTGTCCAAGATGAAGGAGCTACTGGTGATGGGACTGTTTTGCTGAATTAATCAGTGGTGGCTGTTGAGAAGAAGTTTGACAAGCGTCTCCAACAGTTTAGTCTGCTCTAGTGTGTTTTCGATGTCTAGGTGCTTGGTAGGCCGCTCATCGTGCTGCCGGCTTTTGATGCTTAGCGCTGGTGCTTTCCAAAACTTTTAGACCCTTGGTGTCTGGAAACTCTCTATGGTTGTAATAATTAGTTCGGTCCTTTGGTACTCGCTTGAACTCTGTAATTTCGTTGCTTCTTAGTAATGAAATTCGGGCAAGGCCCTTGATGGAAAAAGCGCATACCATGAGCTCCACGAAATGGCAACGTTGAATTACTAGTAGGTAGATGCAAGCCCATACAGGAACTACTTCGTGACTGTCTTTACTCATAATTGATAGATGATAGTTAATTTCTTGAACGTATGGCAGAAACGTATGGAAAAAATCTCAGTTGACTACAGTACACCATCACCATGTCCATGAATCCATGACAAATGGGAGTATGATATACTAGTTGTCTTATTGCCACAGTTAAGTGTGGAGTATGGTATATTTGTCTTACAGTTAACTCTTGCAACCTCATATGCTAATTCATATGGGATCCAAAAAATAATTTTATCTGTTTCCCTGTACATCGTTCGCAAATGCTTTTCCTATTCTAGAGTCAGTTAACATGGGCTATCTTACAGCCTTGACTGCTTTTAATATACAGTTATGTGTATTTGCAAATTGGTTACTACCAAGAGAAGACACATGAGTCATATTGTTAGTGCAAGGACTGTTACCCCTGTGCTAAATCCATGATGCCTTGCCTCTGATGCATTTTAATTTCGGCCCTATGTAGTGTGCACAGTCCATAATTTTTTGTTCAGGTATTGTATTGTTGAATAGTCGGGTTTGGTATTTTAATGCACATTTATATATCCTAAAACAGGCAGATGCATATTTGATCATCTCCTTGTCCCCCTTTGTTTTTGTAGATTCTGTCTCATTCTCTTCTTGCACATCACAGTGATGAATACTTGCATATGCTCAACTGTGAATACTACAGTAAGATGTCACTAAAATCATTGCTGTTTTACCTTACTTTATATATGCTCTTGGAAGAACATTAGGTAGCTAGTAGCCTAGTACTAGTAAGTCATAAAAATAATGCAGCATGTTGATTACCTATTGATTTGTGAAGTTGGTTCTTAGGAGGGCATACTGCAGAAATGATGAATGTTGTAACAGCGGTTCAGAAGGATAGGTTCACGCCAAGGTACTACGTGGCTGCACTCACTGACAATATGAGTTTACAAAAGGCTCAGGTCTATGAGCAGTCACTGATTCAGGTGGAGATCAATTACCATTCTTCGTTGAAATGAATATGGTTGAAGTTTCTTACCTAGTTAAATTCTGGAATATTTGAATATGATTCTAGATTATTCCTTTTTCAGAGCGGAGAGAAGACCATAAAAGATGCCCACTTTGTGCAGATATATCGTAGTCGTGAAGTAGGCCAATCTTACTTTACCTCCATTGGAACAACATTGCTAGCTACATTGCATGCTATGTGGCTAGTTATAAGAATCAGACCACAAGTGGTGCGCAATGTTCAAAATTGTTTGTGCCCATTGTGCAGCATGAGCTCAAAGACACTAATGATCTGTTGTTACTCGTGTAGATATTCTGCAATGGTCCAGGAACATGCTTCCCTCTCTGTGTCTGTGCTTTTGTTCTGAAGGTAGCCCTCACACCCTAGCTTCTATCCTGGCTTATTTGATGTAGTACCCTATTTCTTCCTTTTCTCTTTGTTATAGAATAGGAGCTGGAAGGTTAATCCAGTATCAACTTCTGCCTTTTCTTGTTGAGTTATTGTTATAGAATAGGATCTGGAAGGTTAATGTGGTTGTCAACATAACGACCATTGCTAATTTGTTTATCTGATTTTTCAAGTTGATGCCCCATGTTCAGTCTATAATGAGTTTGGGGCTCATGTCTACACTCTACAGGTGCTTGGTTTAGGATGGTCCTCCATTTTCTACATTGAAAGCATCGCAAGAGTGAAGAAGCTTTCGTTGAGTGGCTTACTGCTGTACAAGCTACGGATAGCTGATCAGTTCTTCGTGCAGTGGCCCCAGCTGCAGCAGAAGTACCCTCGAGCAGACTACGCTGGCCGTTTGATGTGAAGACTTGCCCATATCTGATATCGGGGTTCTGTATTTTCCAACCCAAAATTCTGAACACGCTGACAATTTTTGTACATATTCAGGAATACAATCGTGGTTGCCTTAAAAGAGAGTCATTACAGACACTCATACATGGAGCATGGAAATGTAAAGTTGCTTCAAGATAATCTTTCTGGGTGAATAAGAATCAAAGTAGGCTCATATGATTTAGTGCAGAGTGTAAACCTCATTTTGTATGTGTCAAGAGAGAGATCTGTTCTTAGTTGTGCTGGCGATTGATTCTATACATATCTTGGGATTCTGCATTCTTTGATATGTTTCCTTATCTGGATTTTTTAATATTTTTTCTTCGATTTTTCAAAAATAAATACTTCCAAAAAATTTACCAAATCTATACACCTGCCGTCGTGTCATATGGCGCCAGGATGCAAACGTCATGTCATATGGCGGCTGGATCTAACCACCATACCACAAGGTGTTAGGATCCAAACGTCATATCGTATGGCGGTAAGCCGCAGACTGTGGCGTTTCCCGGCACCTGAGGGGTTAGGACCAACAGTCCTATGGTACCCTAACCGCCCTACAGTAGGGCGGCTGGTTGGTAAAGTAATTTTTTTTCATTTCCATCATGAAAATTAAACTAAGCAACCATATAAAAAAGAAATTAAATAACTTGTTGCATATGAAAACGATTAAAATAAAACAACGAGTGAAAAGTTATACACTATAATGATCAAGTACGGTTGAAAAAAATCAAAACTAAATATAAATCCGCCTGCCCTACTTTCGGTCTAAGTGCTCGAGCACCAACCCTCGTGTGGTCCTAGTCGTACATGAGGGGGTCACGTGGTCTGATGATCCGGCGTCGATTATCATCGAGAGGCGGTGTCGCCATCAGCACCTGCGCGGCTGCGACAACCCTGCATCCATATGTGCATGTCCGGCCGCCTGCGGCGGCCCTGCAACCGCATGTGCCTCTCCGACCGCCTATGACGACCCTGCAACAGCCACATGTGTCTGCTACGTTGTCACACCTGATTTTCCGAAGAAAACCAAATGCATCTCATATATGCGCCAGGATCAAGTTTACACACATATGATAGACGTCATGAGTGAAATATCAATAAACAGCAATAAAAACATACAAGGGTTAAACCATTACATTATCTCTTTATTACACTCAGACGTTAAACTCAAAGGTCTTTACACGAACAACGATAACTATTAAGACGTGACTCCATCTTCATCTTCCATAGGCATCTGACTGGGGGCACGCAAGCCTCAAAACTCTTCGTAGTCGCTGAAGTACTCTTCTCCAGTGTTCTCCTCTGAACAGCAGGTAAGCAAGGGTGAGCACACTTATGGTTGGAGCTCAGCAAGTGGGGGAAGATGCAAGGCTATCAATAATAGGCTAAGAGTTTTGCAGCGGTTAGCATTTTAATGTAGATCAAATTTTATTAGCAAGCACCTATTTACTAGATGTAAGTTTATACCATTCCACTTAAGTATTTAGGAAAGCATCTCATCTCAAAACCATAAGAACCACAATTTATTTCCATCTTTATGTTTGATTATCATGTGAGGGTCCATGCCGCTCTTGACCGTGAGCACGGCTGATCGATCAGTTTTCACTCTGCAGAGGTCGTACACTTTCACCACAGCTCGCGTAAAAGTTCTGAAGAACTTTGAACCCAACCACGCATGTGCTGATTAGCCACAATACCACACTACCGAGGTGTGGCTGCATAGGGACGCTACGAAGCCTTTACAAAGATATGCAGAAGACCAACAATCTGCGACAAGCATTAAAGAATGAGCGGACCATAACCCTCCCTAGTGGTCAGCACCTTAGCAAAGGCTGCTACCCCAAAAGAACCGGGCTATACCCCTTCAATCCTGGCCCCTTGTGCTCCTTTCGGATAAGGCTGTCAGATAATTCCACACACCTAATTAATTGGCTAAGCCAGAGCCATATGGACTGTGGTTGCACTGTTTTCATGGGTGGTTCTCCATGTTCCGATTAAACGATATGATCTTGTTATTAACCATAAGCACACACATATATATCAGCAAAGGTTATCATGATCAACATTCATCATATTGTAAAAGATTCATTTTAACCATCCCAAGTTATAGCCGTTTGGGGAGAAAAATACCAAAGAGGATTTCTCTACACGCGGGGGAAAATATAGTGCGGGCGTGCCGTTGTAAATAAATACACAAAATAAATAGACAAAGAACAAAGTAGAGGAACAATCTTTTATTCATATTTTCGACAATACAAATACATGCTCCCAATATATATGTGCGCTCCATTGCACCGCCGTTGGGCGATCCGATATGGGCGATGAGTTCTCCGGTTCCTAGGGCCTCGGAAGGCTCCTAGTTAATTACATCCGCGAGATGAACTCGCGGAATACCTCCGATTAAGCCGCAAAGTGAGTGGTCGTATCGTTCAATCTTCGCCTCGTGGTCTCCATGCATGATGAGATAACATAGATGAATGTCGGGCGTCGGCATTATCATGGCCTCGTCGGTCCATGGGCCGGCTGGAACACAATCGAATTGTCGACGGTGTCCGCCCGTGCCATTCGGCCTCGTCGGTCACGAACGACAAGTGTTGTAGTAGTAGTATTGTTGGTGGAGTGCATGGTGACGCTCGGCTGGACTGAACGGAGACATCTCGGCTGCAAGGTCCTCCCGGTGAGCGGCGTGAATGGCATAGCAGATCAGTTATGGCCTTCCTTCAGTCTTGTACACGCACGTAGAGGAAACACATGCATGCATACAACCGGCACATCTTCAACCGGTACATCTTCGTTTCTGTTGATGTGGTCGATCGACATGTGTAGACGATCCCAGCGGCGCGGGCTGTTCGAGGACGAGCTCCGACGACGAGACGCTGGTGGTGGTTCGCATCACCGTGACGACGAGTGGTGCCGCGGTGATCGTCGACGAGGGTGCATCAACGACGGCGGCGTCCCTTGTGGCGAGTTCAGCATCTCTTCTCGTAGCATTCGTGATGACGAGAGCATGCAGGTGCCTCACGTGCGATCTGAAAGGCAACATGCAAAAGGATTATGTAGATGTACTAACCTGGGTTACCGATGAGCAGGGAAGTGGCCATCTCGACGACGACGTCGAAGTGCTGCTCCGCGTCGGTGACGTACAACTCCGCCGGCCGGCCGCTGGCACCGGGGGCTCGGTCGACGGCCGCGAACCTTCTTGCCGGTGATCGACGGACGCTCCGGGATAATGTCGCCGGCAAGAGCAGGGCGTCGGCGAGCTGATGCGTTGGACGGGCGGTGCGGTGGTGGTCCCCCCCCCTCGAAGGGGGAGTGCGCCTTTTTATAGGCAGCGGCAGGGAGGAGCTGGTGCGGAGCGCCGCCTCTCCAGTTTGTTGGCGAGCGAGCGAAGCGTCCGGCGCCGTTGCACCGCGCGGCTGGCGAAATTCGAATTTTGAACTCGTTCTTATCCTCGTACGGAGTACGCTGCTGGGTTGCGTCGGTGCGTCGAGAAGCTTCCAGAAGCCGGGCCGGCTGGGCCTTCACCATTCTCAGTTGCAACACGTACGTGTAGCGTATTGGACTTCATACAAACACCGCTAGCTTCTTCTTAGCCATAGTCACGGTACGTGCGTGGCTGTTGTTGCATGGGCCATGCAGGCCATCAATAGGAGCCCATATTAACAATAAATGATTATTGTGTTAAATCTCCACTAATCAGCCCAATATATCTTGACTTAGTGATCCGAAACCGAAGAGCACATGCCTGCCAACCATGCGAGGCTTTTTCCTCACGTGTCATGCATAGTGGCCCTTCAATTTTATACGTATACTTGTGCACGTATTTCGGCGGCAAGAGTGCTCCAAGCAAGAGTGTGGAGTATATGTATACTCTAAAACTTGTACGTGAATGTTGATTGCTTCTCACAACATACATGTACGAGCGTATTTTCAAATAGTATTTTGTATACGTGCACAAAATTTTGTCGAACAAATGCCCCCTCACCAAGTAGAGTTGGAGTACGGAGTAACTCGAACTCCACTTGGTGATACTGATTTTGGTATTTCAGCAAGTGTTGCAACTTTGGCTAGTTAGAATATTTCGACATGTTAATCTTCTCCGGTGGGCAATTCGTGCACATCTTGATTCTATGCGCCCGAAACATCTCTTCCGGAGTGCCCATATCCAGATAGCCGGCAGCGCTCGTAACTTGCGCGCGCAACAGCCGCAGCCTTTCTCTCAGCTGTTTGTTTTCATATTTGCGCCAACAACCTCATCCTGATCTTGTAGGTTTCAAGACTATAAATACTCACCCGGTCACCCTAGAGGGTCATCGAGTACACCAGCACCATTCACATCTTGCCGACGTTCATTCCAGCCCCCAGCGCCGCAAGTGCCCTTTCCTCGGTGAGGGTACTTGTGTTCATTGCTTCTACGTATTTTGTTTACTCGTGCAGATAGCAGATTCGTTTATTGACGAGCTGTACCTTGTATTCATCTGAACCGTGTTTAACCGTACTACAGCACCCATGGCGCCTAGCAAGTCCGGATCTTCGTCACGCCGCGATAGCAAGGACGCGCCGGAGCACCGCGAGGTCAAGGACGTGCAGCAGTGTCGTGAGAACAGGGATGTGCAGCAGCGTCGTGAGAACAGGGATGTGCAGCAGCGCCGAGAGAACAAGCGTCACGCCGATGGAGCTCGCCGCCGGGAAGAGCGAGGAGAATAGCCGGGTCCGGAGAGCAGCCGAGGTGCCGATTGGGGTTCCAAATCGTCACGCCGCAGCGTCGCGGGACGCTCCGCTGCCCTTGTTGCTCGTGGTGATGGTCGGCAGGGCAAAAGGATCAAGTTTGTTGATGGGATCTCTAAAGGAGAGATAAAAGCCGGTGGTTCTTCCAAAGGGCGCCGTCATGCGTCCTCCACGAAGTTCTTTACCAAACCCTTTACCCGGCGCCTCGCAATCGTCCGTCCGGCGGGTCGTCTTCTCGGCCACGTTATGATCCGGGCCGCGGGGTGTCTTACACACTGTCTCCGAGTCCCCCCGAAAGTCGCGAGCTTGAGCGACACTTGCCGCACCAATCCCGTCGTGCCGCCGGGAGGCGACCGTGTCGATGAGGAAAAGCTTGATCCGGATGAAATGCCGGATCTTGACGGAGCGACCTACGAAGAGCGACGAGACCGATGATGTGAGTACCACCGCTTGTTTTCTTTTGCTTTCTTTGTTTTTTTTTGTTTTTTTATGAATCACCCAATCCCGTACCGTGCGTACCACGTTGACCGAATCTCAAGAACTTCCCTCCGCCGCCCGTCCACATGTTCCCACCGTTGCCCGCCGACGCCGATTCGGTGCCCAACTTGGGTGACAAATCCATTCTCGCCGACCCCGCTCCTAACGATCGGGAGCCCACGGTACAACCGGCGGTGTAGCTAACAACATTTTTTATTTGTATGAATGAGATCGCATAATTCTTCTTATCCGAGATTTTTTTCCAATGGCACGTGCAAAGAGGATGAACACCGTCGCCCGCCGAACGGGCCGTAAAGCCGAAGGGGAAAGAGGTGCTCCGGTACTCCCGAAGGTGCCAAGGTGCCGGAGGATGACTTGATGATCCCGCCTTCAAAACCCGCCGAGGTCGAGAAAGGGATGGAGAAAGGGGCATTCGCTCTCCCGGAGCGGATGCGCAAGCCGAGGGAGAAGACCGTGTCTTACGTCTCCAAGCCGGGTCTCGGATGGCCCTCGCTTCATGGTCGGTTCGGTCCGCTCCGTCGAAGATGAGCCGGTGACTCCTCCAAGCCTCATCCTCCCGCTAGGAACTTTGGAGGAAGAACGTTCGCCACGATTGTCGGAAGTGATTTGGCTTGTCTCCACCGCCCGCCGGCAAAGAAACCCCATTCAACAAAGCGAAAGTGCTTGAGATGATAAAGCTCCTTATGGGTCACCGGGGGAAGATGTACGGTCCTACGCTCCCCGCCGACTTGGAGCCGCCGACCACCCGTTTGGGCGCTTTGGCCCAACGACCGGACAATGGGGCCACTTTCGAGGAAGTGACCCTCGGCCCGAGATGAAGAGAGCGCGCGTACCCACCTACGACGCCTTGAGGATGCATGCTCCGAGGTGGATGCCGAGTTTGCATCCGTCAAGGGCGGCCGTGCCGAGCCGATGGAATATCACCGGAAGGTCGTCGCCTCGAGGGAGAAGCAGGACTTGAAGGTCACCGAGTACAAGACCAAGGTGATGGAGTACGAGGAGAAAGTGAAGACCGCCCGTAAACGTGGAGAGGAGCCGCGGCGCCCGGCATCTCTTGTCGCGGGGAATATTGAGGCCTTTGACGGGGACATCGAGCCGCAAGGTGACAACATAGATCGCCTCGTCAAGCTCCGAGATGAGATGAAAAGCCACGCCGCTCATGTTGATGAGGAGAAGAAACGTCTCCTGTGCCCGGCCGCCGCCACCGACGTCGCCATCATCCCGGCATACTCGGTGAAGAAGCAGAACGGGGAGGCGGCAGGAGCACAAGAGAGAGTCGACGTGAGTTTAGCCCAATAAATAGCAGGGCCATGCGGTCATGAGGCCCGAGAGAAGATTTATTTCCTTCAGAGATTGTGTCGTTAGAGTTTGTTTGAATTGTCGGGATCGAGTCCTTGTTTTTTTTGCATACAAAGTTGGAGCACTACCGGTGCATCCGTAGGTTAGGTCACAATTTGCTTTGAACAATCATCGAATGAAAGTCGTCGCTAGTGATGCATGTGTTCTACTCGTATTTTATTATTTTTTTTTGCATGCTTGTATATATTCTTTTGAAACCCGTGATCCGCATGTGCATGTACGTGTTTTGCAGCCACAGCATCATGGGGCACAAGAGGGGACATTTAAAAACCAAATGCACCTGTGCAAGCCCATCACGACCGCCTCCTATTTCTCTTGTATTGCTTCCATCTCTATACTTGGCGCATGTAGGTCTTTAGAATATCGGCCTTCCTCCGAGCAAAAAAAAAAAACGTGAAGGCGCCGGACTCCATCTCGAATTTTTCTTTAGATCGGGGCCGCGGATACGATTCTTGCTGGCCGGACTATACCACACCAAGCCGATGGTTGTTGTTGCCCCGCGCCGGCGTGATGAGATCAAGTTGTTGAACTCGATCGCCATCCTCGAGCTGCAGGTTTGATGCCGAATAGTATAGTTTGTTGAGCCATGAGCGCTTAGCCGAGTCACGAACATACGAAACAACTAGGTTCATAACTCGGTCAAGAACCATGTCAAACGTGGGTGATGTATGGACTTGTGCCGGGCCGCTTAAATGTTGCGACATTAGCCGGCACGAAGTATGCAATCATCTCGTGCACGTGATGAGAGGGTCGTGCTTTGATGAGATTTTTTTCAACCCAGGTGGTGACCGTTGATTAGCACGGTGCCGGCACGACCGGAAGAAAGGTTTCACGGCTTGACGCTAACCGCACCGGTGCGTCGCACCGCTCCCATAGATGCGAAACGAAGAAACCATGTAGCGGATCCGGTAACCGAGGCCAATCAACCGGTGGCGACCGCCTACATGCCGCGGTCTTTTGCAAGTAGATGAAAGGCTCGAAAGTCTAGCGCGACCCTCCGGGATGGGCCGCACTAATACCCATCCGGTGGTGACCGCTTGATTGTTGCGTACTCAACGACCGGATAAAAGATTTTATAGCTTGATGCTAAATATGCCGATGAACTCGGGGAGTAGTTAATCCCGCAAGTGTTAGCTAGGATAACAAACGACATAATAGAGAAGCTAAACATTGTTAGAACACGTAATGTTTTTTTTTTTGTTTTAGAAAATGTTGGCTTTCCCTTTGAGCGCTAGCTATATGTGCGGCTTGGGATACGACCGCCAAAGGACTTAACCGTGAGGCATTGCTCGATGAGTGTATAGAGACGACCCGCTTCGAATACCCCGACCGTGGGCGATGGGAATTCTCACGTGAGCCTCTCGGGCATTGAGTAATCACCACCATTCTTCGTACTCTAACGAGAAGTCATAGGTGTGGCTAAGTTCGCGTGATTGGTTTTGGGATATTGGCTAGGTATCTTTGCCGCCGAATTTTGCCGAGGGTGGTGAACGCCTATCCTCCGCCTCCCCACTTCTTTGCTTGATATTGACTTGATCATTGTTTGAATTGAGGTCATCTACTTTGGAGACCTTTGAGACGTGAATTTTTTCGAGTCATTTGACACATAACCCTTGTCTTCTCCAGAACTTGGAGATAGCTGCTCACCTTTATGTGACTAAGTGAAACCTCGTAGGCATTTGCTGTTTTTGGTCCCTTGTTTTCACCTCCCAGGGTGGCAAGAGGCTCCACACTTAGTGAACTTGTGTTGCACCATGTATCCCTTTCTTGCTCTTTTCCTATGGTCTTCCCTGGGATGCGTTGCTCCGTGCTAGATGTACAAAGAGCATGTTGACCTTGCTGCTAGGAAGTAACCCAATTGTTATTCCCCCCGCCCCCCGGCCGGGGTATGCTTGGCGGTGCGTCGTATGTTGCACGGAGGATGGAACGTGGTTGGCTTTGCTCTTTCCGAGTATAGTTCCAAGGCAGTCAAGTCTTACACCGCAGCTAGGCACCATTATGGGAAAGCCATTTTGTGTTGGACATGTGAAGCCCATTTTGTTAGAAGGCAAAAAGAAAAGGAGTCGAGCATGCAACTATTAACGCACGTCGACCGAATCGGGGGCAAAAGATTTTATGAAAAATATTTTTTCAAGAACCTCCCATTGATTGGAGGCATTGGGCGGATACCTTGTTGATCAATGAGTTGATAGGCACCTCCATCATAAGCTTGCTCGATGACGTATGGTCCTTCCCATTTAGGCTCAAACTTGCCCTTCGTCTTGCGTGTCACGACAATGGGGCGCCGAAGTACGAGCACTAGTTCGCCTTTCTTGAATACTCGTCGTTTGACAAGTTTATTGTACGCTCTAACCATGTTCGCGATACAACTCCAAATCCCGGAGGGCGTGGAGACGCTCCTCTTCCAATGCATCAAGCTCCCGGAACCGAAGGCGAATTTGCTCATCCCGAGTGAGCCCTTCGTGGAGAGCCACGCGCAATGATGGTAATTGGACTTCTAGTGGTAAGACCGCTTCACACCCATATACGAGAGAGTACGGGGTGGCTTGTGTTGGGGTACGAACAAAGTGACACGGTACGCCCATAGAGCCTCGAAGAGCCGATCATGCCAGTATCTTTTATATTTATGCACAGTCTTTTTTAGTATCTTGCCGAGGGTCTTGCATCGATCGCTCCGTTTGCTTGAGGGTAATAGCCAGTGGAGCATTTCAACTTTATTTTGTATTTCTCCATGAACCTGTACATTTTATTAGAGCTGAATGCCTTACCGTTATCTGAAGTGACACGATGAGGGATTGCAAAGCGATATATGATTTGTCGCTCTAGCAAGTTGATAACATTGGCGATCTTCACTTTGTGGAGTGGCACAGGTTCGGCCCACTTGGAGAAGTAATCTGTAGCGGCCAAAATAAAGTGATGGCCCGTCGAAGAGGGAGGATCAATCGGTCCGATAACATCGATTCCCCAAGCATCAAATGGCCATGAGGGGATCGTCGGATGGAGTGGAAGAGGTGGTCGATGCTTGAAGTCGCCATGAATCCGGCAACCATGACATGTCTTTGCAACTCTTAAGCAATCTTCCATGATGTTGGGCCAATAGTATCCAAAGAAGACGGATGCTATGATACATTTTTGTCCCACTTTGGTGTCCTCCGCAAACACCATGGTGTACCTCCTTTAGAACTTGGTCGGCTTCACTTCGGTTGACACATCGGAGTAGGACTCCAAACCCATGGGATCTCCTATAGAGGACACCCGCCTTGTAGATATAAGAAGGGAGACGCCGTTGTAGTTGGCGCCTTTCGACAGATCATTTGGAAGGCCGCCGTGCTTGAAATAATCGAGGAAAGGTCTAAGCCAATCTCCCTCTTCAACGGCGTTCGTGGTGATGGTGTTGACTTCACACTCTTCGGGGATAAGCTCCAGGACAGCCGGGAGGAGCCATCTTTCTTCTACAAGAACCTCGCGTGCATTCACCTTCCGGAAAGATAAGTGCTTGCAAGCAAGCTTCGCTAGAGCATCCGCGGTGCATTCCTCGCTTCGGGGGACATGTAGAACTTCAATATGCTTGAATTTTTCCATAAGTTCCCGGCCACTTTGAAGTATGGCACCGGCTCGGGTTTACGAACCTCATATATTTTATTTATTTGCCGAACTACAAGTTGAGAGTCTCCATGAACTCTTAGGGAACTTACCTCCATGGATAGTGAGAGAAGAAGGCCGAATATAAGCGCTTCGTACTCGCTTCATTATTGGAGCATTCTTCTTTAAGAAGGGAGAATGAATGGTACATCACTCCACCTTGCGGGGTTTTGAATACCAACCCCACTCCGCTCTCCGCCGTGGGGTGCCGTCGGGATCGGCTTCTATGCGTGAGGCTCCATCGAAGTAGAGCTCCCATGGGGCTTCAAGCTCGCGGTGAAGACCTCTTCATCCGGTAGGTCAATGATGAGTGGCGAATCATCGGGTACCGGATGCGCCGCAAGAAAATCAGTGAGGGCTTGCCCTTTAACCGACTTATTGGATCTCGCTCTTGCAATGAGCCGGATTTCATGAGCAAGCATGTAGTGCCTTAGCTTCTTCAAAGGCAAAAATCAAAGCTAAACACACCTTCTCTATGGGGGAATAATTGCATTCGCCCCCACCATAGTACGACTAAGGTAGTAACACGCCACTTCTTTTCCCTCATCATTGTGTTGTGCGAGAAGAGCGCCTATCGAGACAAAGCCGCACTCTTTATACTATCAAAGCAAGTTTGGCACTCCTCATCCCATACAAATGGGGCGCCTTTCTTCATGAGTTTGGAGAAGGGTTGGACGCGCCCGCAGAGAGGTTGGAAATGAACCTTCGTATGTACGCCGGCCTTCCCTTGTAGGGTCCTCAACTCTTTGAGCCCCCGAGGGGGTGGCATGTCATAAATGGCCTTGATCTTCTTAGGTTCAATCTATGCCTCGGTGACGCACCACGAAGCCAAGGAAGACACCGACCGGACAAAGAAAGGCACATTTTAGTGGATTCATCTTTAATTGATGTCGACGTAATCGTTCAAAGACAACTCGTAGGTCGTCTTTATGATCCTTACGTTCCTTTGACTTCACAACCATGTCATCGACATAGCACTCCACCGAGTGGTGGATAAGATCATCAAGGATATGCCGCATGGCACGCTGGTAGGTGGCGCCTGCATTCTTCAACCCGAATGGCATTACCGTATAGTAGAAATTTCCTTTTGGCGTTCTAAAAGCCGTGTCATAAGCATCGTGTGGGTCCATCTTTATTTGATTGTACCCAGATGACCCATCCATAAAGGACAGGGCAGCAAAGCCCGTAGTAGCATCAACGACCAATTCCGTGATCGGTAAGGGGAAATCATCTTTGGGACAAGCTCGATTTAAGTCACGGAAGTCCACGCAGACTCGGATTTGTCCATTCTTCTTCTCGACGGGGACGATGTTGGCGAGCCACCGTGGGTATTGTATCTCTTTATTGAACCCGGCCTTTATGAGCTTATTAACTTCAAAGCAATTACTTGATCTTGGAATTCGGGCGCAAGGGCCGTGACGGTTGCTTTACCGGACGGAATTGCGGGTCAATCGCCAACTTGTGAGTGGCGACACGCGGGTCCAATCCGGCATCTCCTTATAGTTCCGTGCGAAGCAATCCCGTATTCCGTCGGAAGCTTCGGTACTCTTCTCGTTCCTCCTCGAAAGTAAAGCACTAACAAATATGGGTCGCGGGTCATCCTCTCGTGCCAAGGTCGATTTTCACGAGCTCGTCAATAGTGGGTTGCCCCCCATCTTCAAGTTCTTGAGGTGCTAATATAACTTCATGCTCTTCATTGGCTTTAGCATTAGCTACCTCCGGGAGGTGTTGTTGGTGTGGGGCTTGGTATGAGCACCCCGCTTCATCACCCGTAGTTGTCGTTGTGGTGAAACAATGTATGTAACCATCCTCGGGGTCCTCCTCTTTGCCATGATCGGAGACGCCCTTGTTACGATACCCGAGCCCAAACTTGGGTTGAGTCTTACCCCTTCTTTTAACAAAATCTTCGCATTGTGCCCACCATTCCTCGCACACGGTAGGCGGTGGCGGCATCCTTTTATTCCGTTGCAAGGTGCGATCCCGCATTTTCCAATAGGCGGATCATTCTTGGCTCCGCCTTCATGGTCGTCAATACTTCCTCCATATCGGAGTCAACATTAGGAAGTTCAAAAATAGACTCACACTCTTGAGCTTGAGGGATCTTGTAGAATATGGTCCGTGAAGTAGAAGTAGACAAATCGGGGATTGCCCACACTTCTAGCGGAGTAGTTACCGACTTGTAAAGCGATGGGGGCCGTATGCATCCGGGCCTTCCCCGATGGCATTTTCAATCTCTTTGACTCTTCTCCTAACAAATCCTTTTTGCGTAGGTATGGCTTTCTTGCTAGGACTCCCTCGTTCTCGTTGTGGTAGGATCGATGGCGCATCATCTCTCGTTCGTGAGGAACTTGCGGTACTGTTTGTACACTTGGCCTCAATGTGATAGGTGTCAACGCAAGAGGGTCTCGCCTTCAACGGAAGAGGTGGAGTTGTCGTTGAAGTAGAATTCGCATCTCGTGGGACGGAGGCAAGAGAGATTCCCGAGCTCCCCGTAGATGAAGATCGAGGGTCATAATGGAAAGATGGAGATGCGCGCTCATGGGAACCACTCTTGTTGCTCTTAGGGGCCTTTAGAATGAGAGAAGAGCATGGAGTAAAGAGGCTCTTTACTTCCAAAGTTGGCATAATGCCCGGCTTCAAAAGTACATCGGCCACGGGTGCAACCCGCCAAGCCGATGCTTTCCTCCATCGACCGGGAAGTAGTATTTTGCATCGGCGTGGTGTGCTTCTTTGATGGTGTAGGGAAAAAGGTTGCCAACGATACATTGTTGAGTCCCGTTGCTATCAAGGAACTTCAAACATTGGTGCAATGTCGAGGGTACTACCCGATATTTATGGATCCAAGGCCTCCCTAGAAGCGCCGAGTATGAAGAATTTGCTTCAATGACGAAGAACCGCACCTTGAAGCTGAAGGTGGACATCTGAAGCTTAACTGTAATTGCCCCAGTGTCCTTGTCCCTGAGTTATCGAAGCCACAAATGACCACGTCTGTGGGTTCCAAGTCGTCTATTGCGAAACCGGCCCGAGTCGGGCTTCGAACGGGTAGTATGTTCACTGCGGACCCGTGGTCGATGAGGATCCGACATAGATGTGCCGTCCCGATATTTCCCTCAATGTAGAGTGGTCGATTGTGGTCACCGTCTCCTACAATTTTATCTTCCTCTTCAAAGGTTATCTCATTCACGAATAACGGGTTGGAGGTTAGGCAATGCTTAGCCATAGCGACCTCGTAGAGTTCGGTTCTAGCAACGCCTTTACCAAGGTGCCTTACGTAGGTCGGGCACGAGCATAAGAGCATCATGGATGCCGAGAAGTGCGGGAATTCTCTTGAGATGTGAGACAACATTATAATCAATGTCTCGTTGTTTGGGATCCTTATCACCCCGATCGGCCTTGAACTTCATCTTGGGGAGGTGGTTCTTTTGGTGCCTTGCCCGTCTTAAGGGACTTGGACTTTTGCGCTTCCGGTAGAGCTTTTCCTCCTCTAAGCGTTATGTTGACCTCCTCCACTCCCGTATCTTCTTCTTCTTCTTCTTGCATCGCTTCCTTCAAAAACTCCTCATGTTCCTTCGAGTGAACAACTCTTCGGAGTCGAGCTTGTAGAGTTCTCATTGGAGATAGTGGCGTTACATGGCGCCACATTGAATGATGTCGTAGAATCGGTTCCCTCACTTACTCCACCATTCGGTTGAGGTGCTTTGCCCCAACTCTTGGGTAGAAACTTCTCCAAGGTGGGTAAGGTGCGCCCGGGCCGAGGAAAAGGCTCATCTCCTTCCGACTTGGGGACAAATCGGAGTTGTGGACGACGTCGACTTGGGTTCGGCCATCTCCTTGTCATGGGGGAGGAGTATGGAGACGCTTTCTTGCAAGGATGCTGGGGGGCTTGCTTACTTAGGCACGCTTGCCGTTGTACAACACTCCAAGTCTTCTCCTCGGTGGAGACAAGCGTCTCCTTCCGAGTAGTCGTGGCCTTCATGAGCACTATAGACGCCAAATTGTGTTCAACACGAGCGAGCGATACCCATGTATTCTCTTGTGGACCCCCTTCTTGTGTCGACTTGACCGTCACGACATTGACAAGATGGTAGTCCGGGTTGAGAGCCTCCGGGTCCAAGTTGATTCTCTTATCCTCAATGGCCTTTTGTAACCACTCTTTGAAGGTGATGCAATCTTCGATAGTATGCCCAACATACCTATGGTAAGGGCAATACAATGGGTTGTTAGTCATGTTTACCTCGGTCGAGCCTCCGAGGTTCGGGTAAGTTCAAAGCTTTGTGTTCCATTATCCGATCGAACATCCCCTTTATCAAATCTCGTCGAAATGCATATTGCTTCTTTAGGAGATCTTGAAATGATTGGCGTGTTCGCGCTCCTACATTCTCCCTCTTTACCCCCGGGATGGGCACTTGTCCTTGCGACGGGGAAGGAAATGTTCTTGTAGTATTTGCTTCTACGGAAGCCTTAGGCTTATTCCCATTGTTGTTCGCCTTGGACGTTGCGTTGAAGCGTCTTGACGGGTCAAAGGCACTAGCGTTCTTGTACAACTCCATAATTTGTGGAGACTTCTCAAATTCAATCTTTGTGGCAGCCACCGCCGAGCTCAAAGCACTAAATGTCTTGGGTTCCCGCCGAGAAACTTCTAGAGACCAATGTTGTTGCATTCCATTAACGCACATCTCAATGGCATCTTCAAGGTGCATCTCCCTAGCGAGACGTACATAGTGTTTCCGAAATCGCACAACATAGTCATCGATAGACTCATTGTGCTTTTGCTTTACTTGCGATAGCTCGACAATAGAGAAGTCCTTCTTCATAGCAACAAAGTGCTTTTTGAAGATTTCCTTCATACCAACCCAAGTGCCGATAGACCCAACTCGGTAAGCGATTGTACCAATGGAAAGCCGGACCGACCAAGGATCCCGAGAATTGGCGAAGTAGGAGGGATGCATTGTTTGTCGTATCGCCACAAGCAGCTTCAAAATATGCAAGATGCTCTCTTGCATCACCGGTACCATCAAATTGGCGGAACTTGGGTGGATGCCGGCCGATGGGAATGGCACTAGGTCATGCCATGACTCATATGGCTTCTCGAGCTCCGTTTCTATCACCCGAGGAGTCGTGCTCTTTTGGTTTAGTTTCTTGTTCACCAAATCTTCGAGCATGTCGTGTAGAGAAGATGGAGCCGAGCCAACATTGCCGGATGTAGAAGCGAGGTGTAATGGCCGATGAGGAGCATTCATAGTGTGCCCCCATTCTTCAAACCGTGGGTCTTCAAAGACTAGACGTGAATCTTTTTGCATTGAAGCCGTTACTAAACTAACCAAGTGATCGAGCTTTTCCGATAATTGATTCATTATTTGTCCTTGTTGATGGACTTGCCCTTCTAAGCTAGCTATTCGCGCCCTCCTTGGAGACAATTCTCCATCTTTTCCGCAGCCCTCCGGAATCCCATCCACCGCCATGTGCGCCGGGGCGCATTGAAGACATTCGGATAATCTTCTCCATCGAGAGAAGGGAAGGTGCAAGATCACGATACCGAGGAGAGTCGGGGTGTATCTCTAGAGAAGAGGATGACTCGGAGTCGCTTGCGGTTTCACCATCTCTTGGGTCTCCATGTTCTCCTTCTACTCCAACCGCAATTCCTTTTGCCCTCTGGGATGCAATGGATTTGAGTCTTGTGCCTACTCCAGCTCGATCCGCGATGTGCTGTAGATCGATTGGATCCTTGGGTAACCGCGAAGCCATATCGGTGTAGGGTCGAGGAGATATGCCACCAGATGGTGAAGCTTTACCCGCCGTGATGGGAAGACAAGGTGCATTAGCACTTGCTCCTTCTCGAGACTTGGAAGATCCCGACTCGAACTTTTGAACCATGAACGCAGCTTGGCCTAGCGGGGTAGGATCGCCCGAGTGAAGTTAGCCTTTGGGTTGGGCACAATCTCTTCATCGATGGATATCCAAACTCCGGGTGACCTGAGGAGGTACCCACTTTGCTTCGCATTCGGAGCCGAGTGTGTTGCCGACATAGTGCACATAACCACATCACGTTGTGCTTCTACATCGTCTTTACCTTTGTGTGAAGGGCGATCAATCTTGTGTTCACTTGGAGGGATAATAATATCCTCTTGCGAACCCTCCTCCTTTTGTACGGCGGTATTATCTTGTGCTTGAAGACGCGCACTGCGTCGCTTGATCCGCCGCCTCTCGTTCAACCCCCCTCCATTGGTGTGGGTGACTCGGCTAGCTCGCCGACTTCTTGGTGAAGATGTACTTGGGGTTGCCTTTGCATGATCATCACCTCGACAAAGGATGGTTATGGGAGGCTCGTCGGGTCGGCACTTCCTCCTTACCGGAAGTTGAACCCGCATGTGACTTCCGTGGTTTCGGGGCCAAGCGATTGAGAAGGTAATTATACCTCTCATCTCTCTCTAAGTTTGAGGAGATGCGGAATGTGATCTTTTCATTCTCCGGTGGACTTCACCGTCGGCTCGAACACGTACTTGTGTATGCCTCAAAGACCAAATCCTCGAGTTCTTGGTATAGTGCATAACGGTTCCTCCGACGTCTCTCTCTCTTGCGTTGGTTATCCGTCGGCGGATGTTGAGCTCTTGGGGGAATTGGCGGAGTAGGTAGGATCCCCGGCGCGACCGTCGTGCGGCCATAGGGGGAAGGCCTTCTTCTTGTCGCCTTTGCATGTGAGCATCTCGCCCGGGGGGAGATGAGGCTTGAGCCGGCCTCGGCTCTTGTACGCAGCCCCCGAACACGCCATACTTGAGTTGGCCGAGAAGATGTGGAGTGGGCTTGACGTCTCGACCATTGGTTCCGGCGAGGGGGAAACATGGTTGTTCTCCCTTGGAAGGCATGAGGTGGTGGAGACCTACGACGAGGCGCTAAGGTCCGATATCGGTGTTGGGGACGATAGCTTGGAGTATTATGATCTCTTCGCCCCCGGTGCGTGTTGATGTAGATCTTGGAGCTTCATAGTCTTGAAGCCTCCTTCCTAGCCGCTCACCCGATCTTGAAGTTGACGTAGCTCACACCGCACATCATCGCTTCCGGTGCCGGGCGCCTCGACCGTAGAGCAGCAAATTTATTGCTAGTGCCCGGAGGTGCATCACCGACTACGGATGTGTGGAAGCAAGGTGCCCAATTGCTTGGACGTGTGGTGATACCATAGTCACGGCCGAAGGCCATGGTTGGGCCCGGGAGGTGAGGTCGCTTATTAGAGCGGCGCCTCTTCCAATACTCCTTCATGATAGTACGCCTCACGAGTTCCTTGATCTTGGTAGGTTCGTTTGCCCATTCATCGGGAAACAAATCATACGGCGGCTCCAACCGGCTAGGATAGTTGAACACCTTATCCGCAAGGTCCCTAGTATCTAGAGACCAATCTTCCTCGAGTGTACCGAGCTGCGGGCTATGCGAGAGCTAATTAATCCCTGTAAATGTTGCACCTTCGGTACTTCCTCTTGTAATTACGGAGTGGATGAGGACTAGAAGAATGGCGAGCGTTGGCCATGTGTCGACGCAAATTGGCGGAGACGGCCTCTAACGCCTCAAGTAACTCGACCTCCGTGTGCCGCACCGTTGGAGCAGAGTCCATCCGGAGCGGAGACCGATGCAGGGAAACGAAGAGTGGCGATGCTCGCCCGTCGGTCGGCCGCTTTAGCGCGCGGTTGTTGCGCGGCTCGAACATTGCCCTTGATTTCGCCACGGTGGACTCCTTCAAGAGGGTACGGGCTTCGATCATGAGGTTTCGACGCTCTTTCTTGGCCTTAGCCGAAGCTCTCTTTTGAGCTTTCTTAGACTCGACCTTCGAGAACCGAGCGGGATCTTGAGTATGGTGTGAGTAGACCTTGTTGCCATGCCGGAAGACCGCCACAAGAGGGAGCGACCCGAACCGGATCAGCCATGGCGCCCGGGTGTTAGCGGCATCCAAGAGTCCCCCCGCAAGATGGAGATCTTCATTAAAACAGCCCCCATTTTTAGTCATCATGCATGCAACATGTCAATGTAGGTTGGATGAACGGCGAAGACGAATCCGACGACCACTTGCGCAAAGCAAAGATGGGAGGAGAACCGAGTCCCACCGGGCGTGCCAATTTGTTTGGGGAGAAAAATACCAAAGAGGATTTCTCTACACGCGGGGGAAAATATAGTGCGGGCGTGCCAGTGTAAATAAATACACAAAATAAATAGACAAAGAACAAAGTAAATGAACAATCTTTTATTCATATTTTCTGACAATACAAATACATGCTCCCAATATATATGTGCGCTCCATTGCCTGCCGTTGGGCAGACCCGATATGGGCGATGAGTTCTCCTGGTTCCTAGGGCCTCGGAAGGCTCCTAGTTAATTACATCCGCGAGATGAACTCGCGGAATACCTCCGATTAAGCTGCAGTGAGTGGTCGTACTGTTCAATCTTCGCCTCGTGGTCTCCATGCATGATGAGATAACATAGATGAATGTCGGGCGTCGGCATTATCATGGCCTCGTCGGTCCATGGGCCGGCTGGAACACAATCGAATTGTCGACGGTGTCCGCCCGTGCCATTCGGCCTCGTCGGTCACGAACGACAAGTGTTGTAGTAGTAGTATTGTTGGTGGAGTGCATGGTGACGCTCGGCTGGACTGAACGGAGACATCTCGGCTGCAAGGTCCTCCCGGTGAGCGGCGTGAATGGCATAGCAGCATCGCTTATGGCCTTCCTTCGGTCTTGTACACGCACGTAGAGGAAACACATGCATGCATACAACCGGCACATCTTCAACCGGTACATCTTCGTTTCGTTGATGTGGTCGATCGACATGTGTAGATGATCCCGGCGGCGCGGGTCGTTCGAGGACGAGCTCCGACGACGAGACGCTGGTGGTGATTCAAATCACCGTGACGACGAGTGGTGCCGCGGTGATCGTCGACGAGGGTGCATCAACGACGGCGGCGTCCCTTGTGGCGAGTTCAGCATCTCTTCTCGTAGCATTCGTGATGACGAGAGCATGCAGGTGCCTCACGTGCGATCTGAAAGGCAACATGCAAAAGGATTATGTAGATGTACTAACCTGGGTTACCGATGAGCAGGGAAGTGGCCATCTCGACGACGACGTCGAAGTGCCGCTCCGCGTCGGTGACGTACAACTCCGCCGGCCGGCCGCTGGCACCGGGGGCTCGGTCGACGGCCGCGAACCTTCTTGCCGGTGATCGACGGACGCTCCGGATAATGTCGCCGGCAAGAGCAGGGCGTCGGCGAGCTGATGCGTTGGACGGGCGGTGCGGTGGTGTGTTGGCTTGTGGATGGTCCCCCCCTCGAAGGGGGAGTGCCCCTTTTTATAGGCAGCGGCAGGGAGGAGTTGGTGCCGAGCGCCGCCTCTCCAGTCCGTTGGCGAGCGAGCGAAGCGTCCGGCGCCGTTGCAGCCGCGCGGCCGGCGAAATTCGAATTTTGAACTCGTTCTTATCCTCGACGGAGTACGGCTGCCGGGTTGCGTCGGTGCGTCGAGAAGCTTCCCGGAAGCCGGGCCGGCTGGGCCTTCACCGTTCTCAGTTGCAACACGTACGTGTAGCGTATTGGACTTCATACAAACACCGCTAGCTTCTTCTTAGCCATAGTCACGGTACGTGCGTGGCTGTTGTTGCATGGGCCATGCAGGCCATCAATAGGAGCCCATATTAACAATAAATGATTATTGTGTTAAATCTCCACTAATCAGCCCAATATATCTTGACTTAGTGATCCGAAACCGAAGAGCACATGCCTGCCAACCATGCGAGGCTTTTTCCTCACGTGTCATGCATAGTGGCCCTTCAATTTTATACGTATACTTGTGCACGTATTTCGGCGGCAAGAGTGCTCCGGCAAGAGTGTGGAGTATATGTATACTCTAAAACTTGTACGTGAATGTTGATTGCTTCTCACAACATACATGTACGAGCGTATTTTCAAATAGTATTTTGTATACGTGCACAAAATTTTGTCGAACAATAGCAACTAAGCATTTCTACCCAAAACATTTATTTAAAAGGGTTGTCCAAGGTAATAGGGATAAAATTCCAGTCATGTCCTTAAAAAGGTGGTTTCCCATCAAATTTATGTAATACAACATTTAAATGTAAATATTGATTATCATGCAATTATTTAGGACAAAGAAGAATATGCAGAGGGAGAAGTCTACTTGCCTTCCTTGCTTAAACACTGGGGTTCTTCTTCTTCAAACACTTGCTCTTGATCCGCTCAAACTGGATGCTCACTTGAAATTGGCATGATGTCTAAGAGCACACAAGAAAGCATACAATAAACAAAACAACACATCAAGCATGAAAAGCTTAAAGAGAGAACAAGGGTTGGCTCTAGGAACGCGAACACAAAAGCACTAGGAACTATCAAGAGTTTTGGATGATCACAACAAGAGCAAGCTATGAGCTTGGTATATTATAATTTAATAAAGATGTGCATGTCGGGCATACTCCCCGGGTACTCATGCAAGGAAGGAGGAAGAGTAGAAGATGGACTCCTACTAGAATTCCCCTGTACTCCTACTAGGACTCGCTCTGTGTAATCCTACTAGGACTCCTGCCTTGTAACCGACTAGGAACCCGCCCCCTAGACTATATAAAGGAGGGCCGGGTACCTAGCCAAACATCCTCAATCCCTCCGGGGAACAACACCAAGCGCAGGGCGCAATACTACTCCAAACAGGACGTAGGGTATCTACTCTGGCTACCCGAACCTGTATAAATCTTGTGTCTTGTGTCCTCGCGCGTACCTTCGGGTTCCAGATCATGGCGATCCCCACCTTCTACCTTGCTGCGGGTACCTCCCATGGAGGTCGAGTGGTTTAAACACCGACAGTGCATGGGTTATTTCAAAGAAATACCCTATTTACAATTAAGCAAGTTATTTTATATTTAAAGACGGTATAAGCCTAGTCAAATTTTATCTATAAATATTTAAGTATGATTTATGCAAATTATAAATATTTAAGTATGATTTATGCAAATTAAACATTTAATTTAAAAGAAGCATGTAAAAGCATCTAGGCATTTATCTTTATATTCCGAGTTGTACTAATCAAATTATAACTTAAAAACACATTTATATTCATATTAATCAAATTATCATTTAGTTAAGAAAACCCGGTATATAACCTATGTTACATTTTATTAGAAAGCAAATTGCATAAACATCAATCAATTTAATTTTGATTATGAAAATCAAGGTATACATCTAATTAGCTTTTAATTGAAAGAATTATTCAAATAGTATTAATCATATTAACTTTCTTATGAAAAACACGTGTTGAACTCTAATTAGATTTTAATTAGAAAAGCATGTGTATAAGTATTTAATCATATTTAATATTTAAATAAATTATAAAACAAAGAACATGTTCAACATTGGTCCTAACATGTAGTTTGAGTTGATATGAACCTAACGCAATTTGAAATGGTGGAAACGGAGCTACAACGCAAAAGATACGGCCAAAACAATGTTCTAAACCCAACAGGCTTGAAAACACGGTCGCGTGGACACTAAGAACGCTTAAAACGGATAAAAGACGGAAAAGATATGGCTAAAACAAGGTTCAGGAGCTTTTTTGCAAAGAAACAAAGGTTCCAGGGACCTAACTGCAAGAAACCAGGGGCTAAAACACAATTACGATTATAAGCTGAAGGTTTATACCACAAAACAACCAGCTAGGACCTCGGGCGGGCAAAAAGAGAAGCTCAGGGGCTTAAACGTTGAAAGCAGGACCTAACTGTGATGATCTTTAAGGGTGGAAGGGCATTATCGTGATATTAAAGACTGCAGGGTTGTTTTTGCAAAATAACGATGGAAGGCTGGGGTTGACCGGTACTTGAACATTTGACTCGAGGGGGCGAGAGATCTCAGCCACTGATCTGCTCCGGGACGGCTCTGGGCAGCTGAGCGCGGCGCTGACGCGGCCATGGACCGCGTCGTGGACCTGGTCTACGGTGCACCGGTTACAAAAGGAGAAGGGGTACGCGATCAGCACCGTCCGGATCAAATCCAACGGTGCACGTCGCCCACGCGTGATGGAGCGGCGGCAGTGACGCTGAAGGCGGGCGGCGCTCAGCGGAGGCTCGCCGGAGCATCGCTGGAGACGGTGGCTCGGGGCTACATGGCACCATTTGCAACATGGTTTGAACATGGAGAAAGAGAAGGACGGCGCGGAGCTCACCAAAGGCTTGTTGACGGTGGTGGGGCGGTGTAGACGACGTGCGGCGATGAAGGGCGGCCGGGATCACGAGCGCTCGCCGGAAAGGTGGTTGCGGCCTCGGTCGCGTGCTCTCGGGCGTTGCGTTGGGACCCTGGTGTACCTGTGCGTGCGAGGGAGGGAGAGGTGAGGGAGGGCCGATGGACGCAAAACAGGGGCGGTGGCCATGGCTATTCACCTCGATGGCGGCGGCGGTGGGTGCTGCGGGCTCAAGGTGTAAGGGAAAAGGAGTGGGGATGGTTTCCTTACCACCCGACAATGATCTGGCGAAAGAAAGGGCGGCGGAGATGTAGCAGTGAGGGAAATCGATCTCGGGCGGTGGATGAAGGTTGAAGACGAAGAGTGGCAGAGATTTGGGCGCAACTCGTTCCGGTGATAGAAGGAGGCGTCCTGGGACAATATGGTCACAGGTGAGCGTCGTGCACGAAAAGGGAAGACAAAGAGAGGCGGGAAAGGGACTTCACCGGCGGCGAGAAGCTTCGGCGGCCAACAATGGCCGGCGGTCAGAAATTCCTTGCGACGGCGTGCATGTGAGAGGAGAGGATGCAGGCATGCGCGGGCGAGGGAAAAGGGGCGCGCAAGGACTCATGCTCAGGTTTTATAGGCCACGAGAAGGGGAGAGGGGCGATGGCTGGGGTAATGGCCATCAATGCCCGAAGGGGTGCCGGCGGCTTTGATTCGAATTCAAGGGGCGCGTGGAAGGGGGTAACGGAAGGGGAGAGTAAAGGAGGAGCGGCGGCCAGTACAACACCACGCATTGAAGAGTAGATTAAAGGAGTGGGAGGGGCACGAGAGGCGAGGAAACGGCCGAGCGGGTGCGCAACGGGCAGAGTAGGGGAGAAGGCTCGAGGTGGGAGACGGCCCTACCAGGTGGGGTCTGTGTGGCGGTGAAAGAGAGAGGGGGGAAGGGGAAGATGGGTCGGCGGCGGTGTCTGGGCCGGAAGGAGGGAAGGTGGGCTGCGGGGAGAGGAGAAGGAACTGGGCCGGGCTGAAAGCGGGGAAAGGAGGGAGGGAAAGGTTGGGGGTTTGTTTTCTCTTTTCTACAAAACCTTTCAAACTTAAACACTTTTCAAAATCTAAACACTACAAACCTTTTTCAAAATTTTCAAACCATTTTAAAGACTTTCAAACTAGTTTTAAAAACCTTTAAAACTTCACACAAGCAACATAAGCCATGCACTTCAAAATATGATGCACAAGCACTTATTGCTTCTAAAATTATTCAAAATGATATTTAAATATTTTAGAGCCAAATTTAATTGATAATTTATTATTTCCTTAGAAAACAAAAACTAAAACACCATGTTGCTTACATTAATTTGGTGATGGAAAATTAGGGTGTTACATACGTCCCGAGGAGTGGCGCATATGGTAACTGTGATCCGCTAATCACGTCAGGGCTTGTGAAGTACTTGTCAAGCCTGAACTCATCAAACCCCAACCCGTCGTCATCTAGGGTGGAGTCAGGAGTGGTGGTCGGGTCTTAGCCTGCGACAAATAGTAGCACATATCATATTTATCGTATTTAATTAATAGTATTACTGAATTAATTAAGGATGTCACCTGCTGCTGCAAAATAGGTGCAATGGACGAGGAAGGAACATTTGCTGATGCAGGTGGCACCATATACGCCGGTCGAGCCCACACGGAAGGACCGAGTCCCATCGGATAGATCGGAGGCTGCTCTGTACGGTTATGTTAATATTACAATAACACATAACAACTCAGTGTATTACTTAAAAAGCACAAGAGTAAATGCACCTGGAAAGCAAAAGGATGCTGAGCCGGTGTCGTCAGAACTATTTCAAATTCTAAACTATTTCTACAATTTAAAAATACTTGGGTCGGAAGTGCTCCGCGAAAACCACCGAGGCGACAAGTGTGAAGGAGAGGGAAGGAGGGGGGCTGGCGGCAACCTCCGACTCCTTATATAGGCATATGGCTGCTGCCTTGTGGCATGACGGTAGGCCCTAACATCATGCCATATGGTGTTTGGGACCTGTGAGACATGGGTACCCCTGGGTCCTCACTGACCAGGCCCACGACCGTCCCCGACAAGTGGGTCCGGCCTACCAGAAGACCCGCCGACCTGTCAGTGGGCCCAACCGACCTAGTTGGCTTCCCACACGACCTCCTGAAGACCTTCCAGAAGATTCCCCAAATGACCTGATCCAACACGACCTCAAGACTTGGTGTACAAGACAAGACAAGACCTCGGTGGACTTCGCTTGAAGCAGATCGACGGGATATGGCAAGATGTGTAACGTAGACTTAGGTCTCCTGGCCGTAACCGACCAGGAGTCTGGGAACCGACCTCATCCGTTGGCCAATATAAGGCGGACGAGGCGACCCCCCTTGTAACTCAACTTAACCTCGACCAATCCCCAAGCAATCTACACCGACAACTGGACGTAGGGTATTACTCTTCGGAGGCCCGAACCAATATAAACTCGTTGTGTTCTCTGTGTTCCGCGTACTCGTGTGCGACCTTCGAGTTATTAGCCTTAGACTCCTCCCGTCGAACAAATAAACCACATGGATTAACACCCCCGTGGGCTGTCCAGATCTCACCATCTGACAGTTTGCGCACCAGGTAGGGGCAGAGTCAAGGTTCTTCGTGCGACTCGATGGCTTCGACCAACGACGTCATCTTCCCGGAGAGCATGGCGGACTTCCTCACCAACCCCGTCGACATCTGCTTTGGCTCGATGCCGGCAACTTCCACCGCTCCAGCCGCCTGCCTCGTCATCGAAGGCAACACGGTCACAACCGACCAACAGGTCGAAACAGATCTGTTGAAGAAATCCCACCCACCCACTCCTAGCGACCTGACCGTCGGGATCGATCGTGTCGAGGGCATGCTCTCCGACACAATCAAAGTCTGCGAGCGCGTCAAGCGCCCTCACACGACCTTGTCGCCCTCCAGCATGCCTCTTGACTTGCGCAACGCAGCTCGTGTAGCATCACGCTACATGAAACGCATGACCCAGATCGAATCTGGACTCAACTCTCAAGATCGTGGAAGCTGCAGGAATCACCTCGATGAACCCTGCCCTATCCATGAAAATTCCAAGCACACGGCACGCCAGTGTCGTGTCCTCAAAAAGTTTCACCGACCTCTTACCGCGGCTCACCACGGCCGGTTGAACCAAGAGTCGTCTCTAGACCACCTTACGTTCCAGGTCGCCCACACAACGATCTCCCCAAACTATCCGGGAGAAGAGTCCGAAACCCTAGATCGCCAGATCTTGGTCGTCTCTGAAGATGTACCACCGCAAGACAGAGAAACAGACGCGCAGCGTCAAGAGCGTGAAAACGCCAACACCGCCCGAGCTGTCCGACGACAACAAGAGATCGCTGCCCCAGGTGCAGACCTCCAACTGGCCAATGTCGGACAGGTCAACGCCAATCTCGTGCATCAAGCACTTGTGGCACCAGCGGCCCCACAGCAACAACGCCAAGATGATCCACCTCGTGCTAACAGACTACGCGCGCAAGATCTCCTCAGGGATTTCGAGCGTGACGGACTTGAAGTTTACAATTCACCACAAACCAATTTGGGAGCTGCTTTCGCTGTCCTAAACCACCTTGAAGATTCTCCAGCGATCCGGCGCCTCCAAGCCAATGTTCGTGTTGCAGCTGCTCAGATCGAGGAAAGAGGCCCTGGATACAGTAGATCTGCGGCAAGTTCCTATTCCAGAAGCAGATCGGAGCGTCCTCGTCAGCGACGTCGTAGCCAGGGTCCCCTTGACCCGGTGGATGAAGAAGGAAGAGGTGAAAACGAAGGAATGCAGCCGGGTAACCCCGCTGTTAATGCTGCAGCCAATGCTCCAGCCAACCCAGCGGCTAATGCTCCACCAAACGCCCCGGCTAATGCCGCTGGCTGTGCCGCCAACAATGCAGCCAATGCTACTAACATCCAGGGAAACCCTCCACCAAATCCAAGACGCAATGCAGGAGCTCAGCCTCCTCTGATCCAGGCCGATCGTGCAGAGGGAAGTCGGCGTCACCGCATAAGAGACGAAGTCGAAATAGCTCGGCGCGCAAACTACGACCACGAGCATGGGGTACCTGACCCCCTCGACGCCAACAACCCCATCCAAGCTACAGATCTCCGGATCATGCACGACCAGGAGCTCTTACGACGCGCCTAGTACGACCAAGATAATGGTCCTCCTGATGACCTCTACGTTATCCCTGCTGGTCATGCTCCATCAGCAAGTCCGGGGCGGTCAACAATTTCCTAGCTTTCTCACGACGTCTCCGGACGATTAGATACCCCAAAGACTTCAAGCCTTCAATTGAGAAGTACGACGGTCGCTCCGACCCGAGTATATGGCTCAAGATGTACAGTATAGCCGCATGTGCCTCGGGAGGCAATGAAGACCACATGGCCGGATACTTTCCTCTCGTGATGGGCAAGGCACCACTTCTGTGGCTCGACAATCTCCCGGTAGAATGCATCACCTCCTGGGCGACTTTGTCCCGCCTATTCACGACCAACTACCAGGCGACCTACAATCGTCCTGGCAATACTCACCACCTCGCTAGCGTATGGATGAGAAGAGACGAAACTCTCCGTGAGTACACCAACCGCTACTTCGAGAACCGCAACACCCTCGCAGGTGTCAAAGACGACGACGTCATTGCCTACTACAAAAAGGGAATCACCAATATCAAGTTGTTCGAGAAGATCCACGAAGCCGATGCCAAAACCATTGGTGACCTCATGGCCTACGTCGACAAACTGGTTGACACTCAAGATGCGGTAATGCATGACATCAACAGAGAAGATCACGACGACAGAGGCACCAGGTCACGCAAGCGATCCGGTGAAGCCTATGTAACAGATCCGCCAAGACCTTCCACCTTCCTTGAAGGTGACTTCAATATGGTCATGGACGACCAGTGCCAGTTCCACCGCGACGCCAAGCATACTATGAGGGAGTGCGAGCATCTAAAGCATGCCCTCGAGGTACCATCTACCTCCAAGAAGACCAGGAGCAACAGCAATAACGACCGCAATGGTGGTCAACGCTTCGAGAATCGCGACTGTCGACCTGATCGACGAGATTACTGTGACCGCAGACCCTATCCTCGCAATGATGATAGGGATCGACGTGATTATCGCCGCGATTACCGCCGCGATGACAGATGTGACGACTACCGTCATGACGACCGCACTGATAAGCGCGATAGAAGTGATCGTCGTGATGATCGCCACGACGATCGTCACAATGACCGGCGCGACAATCAATGTCGCCAGGATGACCACAACCGCCAAGACAACAACCGCAAGGAGCGAACACCTCCGCCACCACCCAAAGGGGGCAACCCCAATGGTGCATTCCAGAAGGCCAACCGCGAGATCAACTTCATCGTCGGTGGTCGCCAAGCGATCAAAACCAACCGGCAAACTCGATCGAGCGACAGAGAGATCGGGCACGTCAACACTGAAAATCCATGACCTCTGCGGTGGTCTGAATTCCCAATCACTTTCTCTAGGAAGGATCATTGGGTTCACATCCCGACCCCGGAACCTATCCGCTGATCATCAACCCCATAGTTAACGGGGCCTGGTTGCCTAAGACCCTCATCGACGGAGGCAGCAGCCTAAACATCATTTTCACAGAGACGCTACGCAAGATGGAGTTCGACTTCTCCAAAATGACCGCTTGTGATAAACCCTTCTACGGGGTCATGCCCGGCAAGGCTGCATACCCCATAGGTCGCGTGTGTCTGTCGGTCACCTTCGGCACGGAGGAAAACTTCATAACGGTGTACCTGACGTTCGAAGTCGCAAACTTCCGCTCTTCATACCACGCCATCTTCGGACGACCTATGCTCGCCAAGTTCATGGCTATACCACATCACACTTACCTCATCATGAAGATGCCGGCGCCAAATGAAATCCTTTCCGTCCTCGGGGACATCATGGTCACCAACAGTTGCGAAAGCGCTACCGTCGAGCTCTCCAAAGATTCAGCAATCAAAGCTGCAGCAACGGTCATGGTCGCTCAGGCAGCCAAGATCGACCAAACTACTCTTCAAGTACCGGAGCAGAAGCATACAAGCACAGATTTGGACTCAAGTCCAGCCGTCAAGAAGGTTTGCCTCAGTCTGCCCGACGCATCCAAGGAAGTCACCATCGGGGCCGACCTCGACCCCAAATAGGAACTCGCGCTCACCAGCTTCCTCAGGGACAACGCCGACATCTTCGCATGGAGTCCGTCCAACATGCCTGGAGTCCCTAGGGAGCTGGCTGAGCACAGACTCGAAGTCAGCAAGACCGCTCGACCTATCAAGCAAAAGCTCCGACGATTTGCAAAAGATAGAAAACAAGCTATAGAAGTATAAGTCTGTAAGCTCTTAGCTGCAGGTTTTATTAGAGAATGTCAACACCCGGTTTGGCTCGCAAACCCGGTTCTTGTACCAAAGAAAACTGGTGGATTAAGAATGTGTATCGATTACACTGATCTTAACAAGCACTGCCCAAAGGATCCGTTCCCTCTCCCTCGTATCGATCAGGTCGTGGACTCCACAGCCGGCAGCGTCCTACTTTGCTTCCTCGACTGCTACTCAGGGTATCATCAGATAGCCCTCCATCCCGACGACGAAGACAAGACAACGTTCATAACGCCCCACGGCATCTACTGCTATAAGGTCATGACCTTTGGCCTGAAAAACGCTGGAGCAACCTACCAAAAGGAAATTCAAAAGTGCTTGAAGACCCAAATTGGGAAGAATGTCGAAGCCTATGTGGACGATGTGGTCGTCAAGACTATAGAGGAAGACAAGCTCATCGCCGACCTAACAGAAACCTTTGCCAATCTACGAGAGTTCCAATGGAAGCTCAATCCAACAAAATGTGTCTTCGGTGTCCCTTCCGGATTGCTCCTGGGCTTCATGGTCGGGCACCGAGGCATCGAGGCCAACCCAGCGAAGATCGACGCTATACGCAAGATGGCCAAGCCATCCAACAAGAAAGACGTCATGAAGCTCACCGGAATGATGGCGGCTCTAGGTCGTCTCATCAGCAAGCTCAGTGAAAAAGGACTTCCTTTCTTCAAGCTACTAAAGAAGGTTGACAAGTTCATATGGGACGACGAAGCCCAGAAAGCGTTCGAGGCTCTCAAAGAGTCCTTGACAACAGCACCAGTTATGACACCTCCAATACCGAGGGAAACACTCTTACTCTACATCTCTGCCACCACTAATGTGGTCAGCACGGTTCTCATCGCCGAGTGAGAAGAGGAAGGGCAGGCCTATCCTGCTCAACAACATGTATATTACGTGAGCGAGGTTCTGACCGACGCTAAAACACGTTACACACAACCTCAGAAGCTGCTCTATGCGCTCCTGATCACGTCGAGAAAACTTCGACACTACTTCCAAGCTCACAAGATCGGGTCCCATCCTCGTTGCCCTTGGGAGAGATCATCCGCAACCGCGACGCCAACGGCCACATCGTCAAGTGGTCAGTTGAGCTTGGAGAGTTTGAATCGAGTTTTGTCCCATACAAGCGATCAAGTCGCAGATCCTCGCAGACTTTGTGTCTGAATGGACAGAGATCCAGATGCCCCCTCCCAAGGAGCGGCCTGAACACTGAATCATGTACTTCGACGGTGCCCTCAACCTCGAAGGAGCAGGCACAGGCGTGTTACTCATTTCTCCTCAGGGAGAGCAGCTCAAGTACGTCCTGCAGATTCATTACAAGGCCTCTAACAACAGAGCAGAATACGAAGCCCTAATCCACGGCCTCCGTATAACAGTGTCCCTTGGCATTAAGCGAATACTAGCTTTCGGCGATTCCAAGGTCGTCATCGAGCAAGTCCACAAAGAGTGGGATTGCGTCAAGGACACGATGGATGTTTACTACGCTGAGATTCGTAAACTCGAAGGCCACTTCGAGGGGATCGAATTCCAGCACGTCCCACGCAACAACAACATCGCCGCCGACGTGCTTTCCAAACTAGGCTCTCGTCAAGCTCTAGTCCCAGCAGGCGTATTCGCCCAAGACCTACGCAAGCCTTCAATCGAGCTCTTGGATTCTAATGATCCAGAGCCACCTTCAAACGACCAAAATCCAGCACCTCCCAATGATGTGCTCATGACTGAAAAAGAGGACAATTGGCGCAAGCCCTTCATAGACTTCATACTCGGCCAGCTTGTCCCCGATGACAAAGCGGAGCGAGAACATATCACACGGCGAAGTGCTAACCACGTCGTTATTGGTTCCGACCTATAAAGGAAAGCTGCCTCCACGGGCATCTTAATGAAGTGCATCCTACAATCGGAGGGTCTACAACTCTTAGCCGAGATACACAGCGGTGAGTGTGGCTGCCATGCGGCATCCACGAACTTGGTCAGTAAAGCATACCGATCTGGATTCTATTGGCCCACGGCTGTAACTGACGCTAAATACCTCGTCAAGAGGTGCAAAGGATGCCAGTTCTTTGCCAAACAGCAGCACCTGCCAGTTCAGGCTTTGCGCACTATCCCTCCATCTTGGCCCTTCGCTATGTGGGGTCTCGACGCGGTAGGACCGTTTCGTACCGCTCCAAGCGGCTACAAGCATATCCTAGTTGCTGTAGACAAATTCACTAAGTGGATCAAGGTCCGACCTGTTGCGAAAGTAACATCAGAAGAAGCAGTTAAATTCATCGGAGACATCAAACACTGCTTCTGTGTGCCCAACAGGATCATCACCGACTATGAAAGACGGAAAAAAATCATTGGCTTATCAAATTCTCTATCGAGCCGTTCGTTGGTTATTAGAAGCATCCCAAAAGCGTCCGGGTCGAAATATGGCTTTCAAATTAAGTTCAAAGAAAGAGAAAACAGAAATCATGATCAACTAAGCCCTCTCGGGGGCTTGCTTAAGAATAAGAAAGAGGAATCTTATGGAAATAGCATGGAATAAGGTTTGATCCTATTCATGGGGATTCCGTAAATATCCCATTCCAAAAATCGAAACAATCGGGACTTTTCGGAGATTGGCTGCAGTTACTA